>CM037779.1:30187944-30237944 GCA_021229015.1 Solen grandis | reverse complement strand
ATGTATGAATTATTCACTTGTAAACTGAAACAATAACTCTCCGTCTATTAAAAGTTGGTTAAAGTATTGTACTCCACAAAAAATATAACTTTTGCATTGTATAAACAATGTCTAGATGATTATTTAAACGGATGCAAGAATTGGGTTTACAGTGTACAGACATTGTTAGACAAGTATGGATTTCAAAACCAAAACTTGTTGATACAAAAAACATTTTCTTCTTGTTTTTTAACAGCGCATTAATCTTTTAACCATAAATGGCACGGATTATTAATCAGATGCATTGTGTTAGATTAATAAAGACATTCAAAAATTCCATATTTTATGAAACATACTTAGATATTGTGCCAAATGATTTGAGACATTTTATTTCAAAAATGAAAAAATCGACAAATGTCCTACGAATACAATTTGAGCGATTTTCTGGAAATCCTGTCCCTGGAGAAAACACATTGTTTGTTTCGTGATAATAGATATATAGAAGAGTTGTATTTCATTCCATTTTGCATATGATCTGATTACGATGAATTAAGAAGAAAATAACTTAACATTAGATTGTATGTTAAACAACCAGTGTATAAAATGTTAATTTATTTAACTTTTAATTCTTTTACATCGATTACGAAACAAGTTCTCACAACTTACATTAAGCACTCTCGCTGGCTCTGGTGGCGGCGTATTTGGTCATTATTGTGGGAGAAAACCCACGTGCCTGGACGGTCGACCGCTAAACCCTCTCACGTACTTGACCAGAAATCGAACCCGGGACACAATTGCGAGAAACGAAGCGCGTTACCACTACGGCATCCAGGCAACTAATTCTGTTAAATTCCAAATATAAGCTAACTCTTATTAATCTTGCACTTATTAGAAATTCAATATTATTGAGAAATAACATGACAGTAGCTGAAGGATAAGTTCTTCTTCTAATATTGCTAATAATTTTACCTTTGCGAATTATTAATCTTGTGTTTAAATACTATATCCATCCTTGTGACCAATATATACTTTGTACATCTTGTAATGTGATACGGCGGTGTACAAATGTTGGAAATAAAATATGTTCTGTTTTGCTATTATATAGAAAGAATGTTGGCCTATTTTATGGGGAGCATGTATACTGAACATCTGAGTTATCAGATTCCGGCGACTTATTGTTATTCAGAATAACGGCAGCATAAATGCGCATTTTATTCATGCGAGTGAGTGGTTCCGACTCAATGCGTGTGTATAATTGTACATTTATGTCTTTTAAGGTGATAGTAAAACAATTTAAAGTTACACTACCGCCTACTGAAGGAGAATGCACTTATCTGTCTCAAGTAGACATAGTCTCGAAATGACTGAAATACTGTCGGTGGGACACAAAATGAAAAAGAATACTGGAAAAATGTAGAAAGAATTGTTAACATATCGACAAAGCATCGTACTTTCTTTTCTAGGAGGCAGGTTTATTTTCTTATATTATCTTTCTTATTAGATAGGAAATTGAAACTATCATGAAGTAATTGTTCGTATGTGTGACATCTATTTGTATAATATTTACTTATCTTTTACTTATTAACGAGAGATGTATATGTTAGCGTTTTTTTTTATTTTAAACGATTACCTTCAATATACAAACGTAAAATTAAACGAGGACGAGGACATTTTCGTATTCAACGCATACCATATGTGGAGATCAGAAAATTCTATTATAGGTAAAAATGTCGCATATACGCCCTTAACTCAGCTCTGTTAAACTCTATTATTTAATGGTGGGGTGGTGGGTGGGAAGCATAAAATGGCGTTATGCATAGCTATACACAATGGAAAGCATAAAGTACACGAGAAATAATGGTAAAACATCATTTTCAAAGATATATATATTTATATACATATATATATATAGTAATATACATATATTAATAGTTATGTATAACAAATTTTATGAACTTTCCAAACGATTATCGTTGTTAAATTGTCGCACACAACACGCGTTCATTACCGTATCCGTGTTATTCTGAGCTTACAAATACGGATAGAATGTTACATTCCTAGCTTTATATTTGCTATAATTTCTTCTTCGCATTAGACACAGGAAAGCTTGAAATTGTAAAAGAGCCCTGATTTATATTTGTGTAGCAAGTCTGAACTTAGACATGTGTGTCACTGTGTGTGATTGAAGAGAAAGAAAGAGCCATCTGAACTTAAATACATCCGAACAGTAACCTTTCCACTATGCTGTGGCTTCTCGATACAACAGTAAGATTTGTCAGTCCACTAATATTTAAAGTTCAACTTGTTTATCTCGTTAAATACGCAGGTAGAAATTAGCTTCATCTGAGGTTCTTCAACATCATCATTATAATAAATCACATGCTTCGCAAATGATAACGGGCTTGCAAATGTCAGTTGGTATCTATGGTTGCATTATGGGTCTCTTTCTTATGAGGTACGACATGTCTCATATTGATATAGATTCTTATATTATATTCTTTTATTAATTCTCTTGATATGTCTTGTGTTCAACTGCCACAGATCGTAAGATTTTCTTTATCTTCACCTTGTTATTCATTGACTTACTCAGGTAATACAGCTGTTACTTCGGTACTATCAATGTCATTTTGAAACTAGTAACATAGAAAGTGACGTTGATGACGTTGATCTCGTTGATGATGTCAACAATTCCAGTACAGTTACGTAACTAAAAAATATTTTGAATACACATATTTACTTAAAGTTAATGCCTTACCAGTTTTAAAATCTTACAAAATGTGTGTACTTTATCAATTTACTATAGGGGCATACATTACGCATTATTATATACCTATGAATTTTCTGGTTCTTATACATGCAGACACGAGGCGCAAATACAACTACGCTTACATAACATTTACCTCTGTAGTGGGCTCAGAAAGTAGTTCAAAATTTGAGCAATCTATAAATAGAGAATGTACTGTCATTCAAACCGTTGTTGACATTTTGAATCTCACGAGATTCACGCGATTTATCTCTCGTCTTAAGGACGCACAATGCTATTTATTTACATCTGCGAAGTGATAAAATAATTAATTCTTCGCTGTTTCTTCAATTTAGATCCTTTAAATACATCTAAGTGGCCGTTTAATAATTGTTTTCCGTTTTGACAAGATTCTTGTCATTGAGCCCATTGCAGAGATGGTTTAATGAGGACAACTCTGCTTGGAGATTGATACAACTCGACAAATGATAATCCCGTATTATATTAGTGACAAATACGTAGAGTGATGTCATACTGTGCGGACTACTTTCGACATGGTTCCCACAGTGCACGTGCACTACGTTGTAAACATAGACGATAAACCGACCCGAATAATTTTAATAACGAAATTATCCTGTGTTCTTGAATCATAAAAACCTGTATAAACTGACTTCTTGTGTCTTGAAAATTTATTGGTATATAATAAAAGGAAACATAACATTCCCTGTATATCCAGTAAAACGTCACTGTTCTCGTAACGTGGTTCTTACAAACGCCGTTATCATATCTTTTGAATTTTGTATGTTCATTTTCCTTTTTGGTGAATTTGGTCAGCTGTGAAAACATTTTGAGGATGTCTATAGGTATATCTATTTTTTTTTTCTGATGAGTGTGATAAAGGGGGAAATTTCTAGTGCAGCTATTTAATGAGGCGCTTTGTATACTTCTGATCATGTAATAGTATGTATTCTTTTCTTAAAATATATCTCCAGCCAATGAAACATAAGAACACAACTTAGTTAAGCAATGCGTTTTATAAGATATTTGATTTGGTACAATCCCGTGATCTTTTGGTTATTTCACCTTAGCGTATAATACACCTGCATTTACTTAGATGCACCTATGAGCCTCATGCGGAGAAGATATTGTGCCCTTAGTCGACACATAGATAACGGAACGACAAGCTCTTGCTTCTAGCTTAAATCATCAATCCGTAAGAAACTGCAAAAAAAAACAAATACTAAGTTTACAACCAAAGAGTAACAACTCACATCACATATCTGCAATAAAATTTACAATACAAAGGATCTACATATACCTAGTACAAGTCAGCTTTCAAAAGATCTCTTTTGTAACATAAGAAAAAAAAAACATTCCATATACATGTATCAAGAATGTAGAATCTAAATCCAGCAATATTTATTAATTAATTAAAAGGGTTAATACAAAAGATGTCCGAATAAAAAAAAATTGCGCGAAAGTAGCTATGAGCCGAAACCGAAGGGGTCCGAATGCATATACATGTACAACGTATAATGGTTTACCGAAAAATAAAGCATTTTGATTGTAGGACATTTTCGGAAAAGTGAACCAGAATATTAATACAACCTATTAAAATACAGAATAATTAATTTCATGACAAACTTACACCAAAAGTCACAATAGACAATTTTGTTTTCGAAACGAACGTTTCCAAAGCGCATGGCGCCAACATGTCAAGGGAGGTAACTATCAAAACAAAGTTTAAGTATACCAAAACTACAACTGGATGAATTCGATCACGCTCAACTAAATCAACGATAAAATGTAACCTGGCAACTGAACTTAACATATTTCCAGTACAGAAGGTTTACATAACTTTCTACGAAATGTAATCTAAGATCTGTATATTACCATATAGAATCTTACTGCTTCGAGATGGAATCGAATTCGAGTCCCCAGATGTGCATATCTGACACTCAACGATATTGTCACAAAAGGTAGCTATATGAAAATTAAGTACATGTGCCATCTTTTATCATCTTTTACGCATAAACATCCGACGTAAGATCACATAAATCCACGTGTGTTCACTGAATACCTATTCCTGCGATGAATGAAACATGTACGTCAATATTTTCTGGACGGTATTCAGTACCGTTTATATATTTATGTTATTAAGTAATCTGTATATAATAGTATGTCCAATTAAAATAGGTTTAAACTTCCGTTGGCGCATATGCAAATTGGTATTGTAAAACTGCGATTGGAACAAACATGTATTTTGCTAAATCGCTGTTGTGCGTTTCGGTAAACAAAAAGGCTTACACAAAGAAATACAGAGAAAAGTAAAATGTCGGTACTTAAGGTTTTAGAACCCTAATAGCGATAAATTCCATCAAAGCCTGCATATAACTTCACAATATAAGCTTTTAAAATGTCAAAGGTAATCTTAGGGGCAATTGACATGTTATGACATGTGACAGAAGTTCTTTTATTACCTCCCCTTTAAAAGTTTATTGCTATGAGTTATCTCCCCTTGAAAACTAAAAGAATGACTTTCTTCATTTTTCTATGGTAAAGTTGAGACTTTTTTTTCATGAAAGTTGAAACAGTGACAAATTTCCATAGAAATATTACATAAGAAATGTGGCTATTAGAGTGCTAATACCTTAATATAACATTCAAGGGTTTCAGGAATAATGCTCACATCGTGGTTCAGGCAGGGGTGGCCAAAATATTGGAAAATATGGTAGGTAATTACGACCCAAACATTTATAAGCACATGTTGAATAATCGGAAATACTACAAAGAACACTATTTCATGGGATCGGTCAACATTTAGTGTAAAATACGGAACCTAAAAGAGAACAAATCTTCTTGAGACAGAACAAACTGGGACCGTTTTTTTAATTTCATTCTTATTTTATTTTAAGATCTAGTTTCAAGTTCAAGTTAAAAAGAAATATTAAAATAATAATAGATTAAATAAAAATAACATACATGAATAAAAGAATGAAAATATTGAAACGTGACACGCAGTATTTTAATTTTATTTTTTAATTCTTGGGCTATATAGATATATGTATTACTATTTTTTCCCACATCCATTATTTGCGTTTGTGTATTTGTACGTGCTTCCTTTTGATTTAAATCATAGACCAATTAAACAGATACGGTTATAGGTCAAAACGGTAGAAAAGAGAAAGAAAGGTGGTTAGGTGCTTATTGGAAGCTGTCCATTAAAACAGTTTGCTTTAAACTTTACTTTTTAAAATAGCATCGGAGTTATAAACACATATGGCTACATGATTTAAATTCTGGCATTATCATCTTTTATATGCTGACTTCCTTAAAGGTATGTGGCAGGACTCCTGGTGCTATCACCGTCGCCATGGTGTAAACAAACAAAAGCGTGTACAAGTTTACATCAGTCTTTGATTGGTTAATAAACAAGTTTTCACGTTATATGCAAAAACAAATTATACCAACAATATAATATAATATATTATAATAAGAATAATTGGAGTGAACGGGATTATAACTCGATGGAGTAAAAAAAATCATTTTTTCCGTAATTTGAAGAGTAAATTGTGGTTTCATATACAACTGTAAACAAACAATATCATCTCGATGACCTCAAGTAACAGTGACATTGAAGGTCAAGGCTAGGATCAAATATACTCTTTCAATTTGAATTAAATATGACACGAAATATGTGTCTATATAAATTATTCTAGTTTCTGCATGCATATAAAGACGACTGTTATCCCTGCCAGTGTTTCTTCTGGTACAGTTTTAAGACCAGGAATGTTTTCGATCACCGATTTCCATTATATTTTTGTTTTTGTGAAAAATGGGCAAACCATTCACGTGTTTCTTCCACCTCCATCCATGTGTCCTGGACCCGGATCTTGGCATTCCAAACACAAACTGTCCGGTGAAATACGGGGGGGGGTATCAATAAGCCTAGTGACCGTCACCATTGGACGTGGTTAAAGTGTCTGCCTAGAAAGTGGGAATTCGTGGATTCGATCCCCGACTGCATTGTTGAAGGTAACAATATTTGTCACTTCTTTCATATCTTCAAATTCTTACACTTAGTTACAGAAATATGCTTTAAAATATACTCAAAGGAAAAAGAAACGCAGGGTAAATTTTTGTGTCAGTTTTAAATAGGAAGTATTCGACGGCATAAAAGTTTAAATTATTTGATAACGATTTTTTTAAACAAATGCTTTAGAATGAGATGGGGTCTATCATAAGAGGTTTATTGCAAAGTTAGGAGGGAAAAACTTGAGTCTGGCTACTACAGATTCTAGTTACCCTGTATTTCTGTTTCCTTTGAGTATATATAACAAAATTACATACTTTAAGATAGATTCGAGTACACGATTTACTCTAGAAGTGCATAATAATTACTATTTGGAGGATATGGTACCGCGGTAATTTCCGACCTTGTAGTATTTCATGAATATATCTTTTAATCATAATACAATAGGTCAGTAAAAAACACTAATTGTTTATACGTCTTTAAGGAAATGAGATATTTTCTTTTTAAAAAAACTGCCCTATAGTTATAGTCTCGGATCATTGATAGTTTTACTTTGGTAATTAACGATCGCTAGTCAATACCTGCAAATGTGAAGCTATTTCAAGTTTCATTTGATTTAAGTTTAAAAACATTTGAATCAATATCATCAACGCTTTAACATGTTCAAATACATCCACATTAACGTTAAAAGCTATAGCTATCCAGTCAAATAAAATTATTTGTTAATATATCGTCGGAGGTCCTAACTGCGCCCCTGTCCTAACTCCGCCACTTTCCTTTTTATCGTAATCTCGCTAGATTTTATCACATGCATAAGCGACTGTGAGAATTTTGTTGACTATGTTTCTGTAAATCAACTCAGATGAATTTTGTACGAATTTTTTTTTTAAACTGACTGATTTTTTTTTCTCGCACCACTCTCGCACCACTTTTTTTATGTGTTTTTTCTTAATACAAAATGATTTCCACATAGAATGGCCCTTTTACACTCATTTTTTTTAAATAAAAGTATCTCGGAAATTCCATCTGCTGTGTTTACATATTTATAAATGGAAGTCATATGTGTACAATTCACAACTGCTATTACGTCACCTAGGGGTCAGAGTTAGGAACACAAAAAATGATGGCATACTATTTGCCTCGAAATGTATTTAATGTTATTTTTGAGTGAATAATTATTTATAAAAAACTTTTTTTTGGGGGGGAAGGGGGGTATCATTGTGAATTTTATAGAATTAATTGGTACGTGAGCAGTTTCTATTCTATGTATTTTATTTATGTTGCATTTCCTAATTAAATCTTTGAGGGGCGCAGTTTGAGCACTCGAGGTTTAGGTATTTGTCTTTATCCAACCGATTTGAATTTCAAATATGGGTCAGTGATAATACTGACTGATATGACTGAGATAATTGTATTAGTCGGGAAAGATTGTCGTTATCTATCTTATATTCTAAATAGCGTCTACTACTTTTTTTCCTAAAAATACATGTTTAAAATATAAAAAGTATTTAAAATACTAAGACAAGCAAATAAGATGTATTAAATAAATGATAAATGTAGAGAAGAGTAATATAGAGTAACTGTCTTTTTCAAATTTGCGGACAAAATACGGTACTGTCTGAGATGACGCGTGCTCATTGTTGACACTGATATGAAGAGGGAACCAGCACTATGATGAACAGATGGTATTTGAACAGTGGGTCACTCGAATATTTTTATGATACACTCAGTCATACACTTATACCTATAGTTCTAACATAGTATATTAATATGTAAGGTCACGAAAGTTGTAATGTTTCATACAATATATTACACGCGCGCAGACACGCACATACATACAAAATATGGAAGATAGATAAGCGTTTGATTACATTCTTTCTGTTGAGTTTTGCCATATGTATACTAGGTATACTCTGCCTTTGTTACTTTTTTTCAGGACACCAGCTTGAATAATGTAGGGTCAACTAGAAAGAGAGAGAGAGAGAGAGAGAGAGAGAGAGAGCTGTTAGCTGGTTTAAGATAGAGAGAGAGGTGAATACAATGATTTACATCCTGATGTCGACTTAAACATTTTTTCTTTTCATATGTGATATATGATTATGCTGATTGACTCGCAAGTTACGCGTTAATATTAATTATTTTGGGATATATAAACAGCCGTGAAAAATTCAAATGATGAGTCGCTAATAGATAAGCAAGTCGGGACAGTGTTAACGGGCTGACTGGTCAGACAATACTTTAGAGATAAAATTGCCGATATACGGATGATAAATCAAACAATGAGTAATATAAAACAAATAAAAGTCATAAAAATGAATTAAACAGAAGCTTTTTCCCGAGTATTCGTACTTGAATATTAAATATTCGGTTCGCCATGGTCGGAATGCATTTACATATGCGTCGGTAGTGTTTATGCAGAGTGATAACGGAGTGAGAAGCGACTGGGAATTTAAAAGATATACTCAATAATAAATTTTATGAGCGGTTAAAATAAGATATTTAAAAAAAATATTAGGATATGAGACAATTAGCGTCAATATTGATAAAATTTAAATGCTAGTTTCGGTAAATGTTTGCTTTACTGACATGTATCACTGATAAGATTGATTGATTATTGGAAAATATGTCAAAATAGATAGCATGATTACCTCATATTTAGATAGTTTAGCTTGAATTAGACATTGATTCAGTATCGCTCGTACACAGTATGCCACACTTACGTAAGATATCATTGGTAATAAGTAAATTATACCACAGGAGCATTATTTTTTACCTTTGTCTTGTGTATGTGTTTCTAACAAATATAAATCCATGGGACCTAATTCATCTCACTATGTATGCATGTGATACACAGATAACACACATATATGTACACTATTCAGTATAAAGCGAATTGCTAGTGTATCCTCCTTTAGTAGCCCTACGAAAGTTCGTTATCCTATATATACGGTATTATACATTTACACACTTATGCCATCTATCGATGTACTAGACTGTATCTAGTACAGTCTGTAGACAAACGTGTGCTCGTCCTTGGTAGAGAGAAAAGATCAAGAATCATATAATTTGACCGTGTCGTTTTACATTTCAAAATGTTCATTTATGCAGGAGAATATGGTACCATAGAGGAGACTTACACTTATCTTTTTATGTCGGGAGAACGATTTTATATATCGAGGGAACGAGATATCAACTCTTACGAACGGAACGTGATGATACGACGTCCGTCGAGATACGACTAAAAATATCTCGAGGAAATGAGGTATTTACTTAAGGGATCAACATATCAACTCGAAGGAACGACTTAAATATCTGGATGGAATGACATAATAAGTCAATGGGACGAGATGATAATTTGAGGGAATGAGATGATAGGTCGATGGAACGAGACATTAAGTCGATGGGACAAAATATTTATTCGACGGACTTAATTATATCAAGGGAACGAGATGATAAGTCGGGGTAACGAGATATTCACTCCAGTGAAGGACCTAGTTATTTCGCAGGAACGAGATAATAACTCGAGGACACGGCTTATTTTCTCAACGTAACGACTTATTACATTGAGGGAACGAGTTAGCCAACCAATTAAATATTGCGATAAAGAGTATACTGAGTCAGCGTTGGTTTGTTTATCGAAATTAACGCCACTTGGTCGCTGAGGACGGCCTTTGAGTCCATGTGCAAAACATCTCTGCCTCAACTTTTAATAATCGTGACTGTTTCCAGACTGACTGAATACGTTCAGAGTGAATTCTATAACTATCCTGATATCACTTTAGTGTCTCCTTTCCAAATCAAACGATATAATTGGCTTATGGAAATGGACACATAGTGTGTGTTCAGCATAACATAACTTATTTGGTGATATAGAAGTCTTTCTCGAAAATATCTTACACTATTATAGTTACTGTCATCTATGTCTATTATGAATGTCAATTGCAACAAGTAATTTATTGGTAGTCTTACTCGTTTCCACGGGTTATAAACTCGTTCCCTCGACATATAAAATTTGTGCATGTCACCTTTATGCCACCGTAGAAAAACGGTAGGGATGAAAAAGTCATAGAATCTTTTACCTTTGGTATGCTAAGTTAAATAGAACTATTCGAACACAAGCCCAAAATTTTCGGTGACAGGGTTTGTTGTTGTTCAGTGTTGTAGGGAAATAATTGTAGAAAAAGTCTGGGACAACGTTCACAGAGATCACGGATTGTAATGCAATTAAGTATTTAAAATTAACCATATCCAATAATCTATCGTTACGTAATACGACGAAGTACGCTCTCAAACCATTTAACTCGACGAATACAGCAATAAGCAGCTTTAATGTCCAACTAGTTTCAGTCTTGTATAGACCTTCATCAGGAATTAACAAATTACAATGCATATTCTACTAAAGTTACAAATGAGGTACGCATATCACATGATTGATATGTACATAGTAATAAACAATGAAGATGTATACATGTAAAAAATAGAAAAGTTTGTATAACACTGGAAAATTCGATAAATTGAGGTAAATGTAATTGAAATGTCAGAACATTCGTATTCTTCTATCACAACTAAAAATATTGTTGGTCTTGATGATGTTGATGATACTGAAGTTGTTGGTGGTGATGAGAGGTACAGGTCTTCTTCTAAAGTTGATTTCTTATTCTGGGATATCCAGGGTTTACTTCCGGGTACCAATATAATTTGTGTCTAATTCTAGCTTCATTGGGTGGTATGCATGGCTTTATGGTTTATGTTTTTTATTGTGACTGTTTTAATGTCCCCTTTATCAATGGCATAGCAATGTGATTTCATGCAGTGTATCTTAACAAACTCAATTCTAGTAAAAAATTGTTTCACGACTCAAAAAGTTTCATCCACATAGTGTTTGTTGCTGATGTGCCTCCTTAAGTGTGATGGTCCTTTATAAGCACTACCAATTATTGATCGCATTGAATACTACTTACCTTTAAGGACAAATTATTGATATTTACGATAACGATGTTAAGGGTAACATTTTTTTTAAATGACGTGAGACTGGTTTATCGTCGTTCTAGGCACGAATATCTGCTAGATGATCGTACCATCTTTCTCAAATGATTTACCAGATTGACCTATATATTGAATGTTGCACTGCAAGTTGATGAGGTAGATAGTACTTACAGTTTGCAATTGGACCTATAGATCTTATAAGTATTACCGGTGGAAGTGCTTGTAGAAGTCTGGTTAATTCTATGACTTTACAGGAAACGCAAACCAGTAGTTATGTGTGTTGTACCTTCTGTCACATGCATTTTACCCCCGATTACATGCATTGTACCAGCGGTCGCATGCATTGCTCTTGAAGTCACATGCATTGTACATGCAGTAACAAAAATTGAACCTGTGGTCACATGCATTGTTTCTGAAGTCACATGCATTTATTCGTTCAGCGATAAATGACTTCTTACGGGACTAAAATGAGGTAAATAGACGGATACTTTATGAAAAAAAAAGAGAGATTATAAATATTATTGTAGAAAACAGAAGATGTTATTTAATAGGCAGCTTGGTAAGAAAATGAATGAAATGAGGAGGTTGAAACCGCGAGACTTTTAGAATCACTTTAAACGGTCTAAGGTAAACACAGCAGGTGACAATGTTACGAATCAAGAATTTTACTAACATTTTAAAAACTTAGCAAAATCCCTTAACGAACAGGAAAATATCGAGGTTAGCGAGTTTCTCAGCAATTTTGATAATCGCGATCATAGCCAAGCCACATTTACAGAGTTAGATAAACCAATTACAATCGACGAAATTTTAGCAGCATCGAAGCGTTTAGGCAATAATAAGACTTGCTCCGTAGATTGCATTATATATGAATATTTTAAGGAGTGTATGGATATTTTAGGAAAACCGTTTGAAATCATGTTTAATTATATACTGAACAGAACTACGTTTCCACAAAGCTGGTCAATTGGTATCATAAAGCCACTGTATAAAAAGAGTGATACTTTAAATCCTAATAATTACCGTGGTATTACAATTACTAGTTGTTTTTGTAAGCTTTATGCGGTCTTAGTGAATGAAAGGCTTAAGAAATAGTCTATCAGTAATCGGGTCATTACAGACGCACAGTTCGGTTTTAAGCAAAACTGCAGTACGGTTGACTGTATGTTTGTGTTGAATCCATTGATAGAGCGACAATTACGTAACACAGAAAAGTTGTTTACATGCATGGTTGATTTTCGCAAAGCCTACGACTACATCGACAGAAGTTCAATGTGGTTTAAGCTGATACAAAAAGGTATTGACGGAAAACTGTTGTCGGTTGTTAGAGCTATGTACAACGAAGTTAGATTAGCAGTTAAACATTTAAATACAGTATCAGATTTTTTCAATAGTGATATCGGGTTATTTCAAGGCGAAATAACCTCGCCGATATTTTTTCTCTGTACTTAAACGATATTGAGACACATTTACAAGAGAATACGATTACAGGCGTTACAATAGATCAAATATCTATATGTATGTTGTTATATGCAGACGATGCGGTGCTGTGTTCAGAATCAGCGGAAGGCTTACAAGAATTAATAAATAAACTTCAAGTATATTGCTCGAAATGGAACTTACATGTTAATACAGACAAAACTAAAGTAGTAATATTTAAGAAGGGAGGTAATACACCACAAAATTTAAAATTCACATTTTCGGATAAAGACTTAGAAATTGTCACCCATTTCAATTATCTGGGATTAGTCTTGTCTAGTGGCGGGTCATTTTTGCCGGCAACTAGAACTTTAAAAGATAAGGCATAAAGAGCAATGAATTCATTATTTAATGTTACTTGTGGAAGAGAAATACCGATTAACATTATGTTTAATTTGTTTTATTCATATGTTCTGTCAATTCTTAACTACGGATGCGAGGTATGGGGCCACCTTAAGGCTGATTGCTTAGAAATTGTTCATAGAAAGTTTTGTAAATGGCTGCTGAATGTTAAATTATCTAAAAATACTTTAGTTATATATTCAGAGTTAGGTAGATATCCACTGTACATAGCACGGTATGTTAGAATTGTTAGATATTGGCTTATTTTTTTTTTTAACAAAGCGTGAGATTGCATTGTTAAATAATATTGTAAAATTCCATAGGAGAGAAATCACCGAAAATGATAATATAATTAATTGGTCGTCAAAAATAAGAAATATCTTGCAGCAGGCTGGTTTTAATGATGTTTGGTTATACCCAGAGTCGGTAAATGTTAATATGTTTTGTATAATTTTATTAAATCACCTCAAAGATATCTATTTTACCCATTGGCAAGCAGGTTTAAGCGAAAGTACGTCATTGTATCTTTTCAAAGAAATTAAATTCACTATGGAAATTTTAAAATAGTAATCATAAAATATAATTGCACGTTTAAGACTTTCTTCTCATAATAAAAGGAAATTAAGACATGGTAGGAAGTGCAATTATTAATAGAAATGATATAGAAGATGAATTTCACTTTATTCTTATTTGCCTTTTTTCAATCAAAGTATCTACCAAAGTATTATTCAAACATACCAAATATGTTTAAATTTTTGGAACTTCTGAGCACTGAAAACAAAGAATTATTAACCAAATTAGCAATTTATTGTAAAAAAGGATTTCAACTTAGAGAAAATACACTTAATTTTTCATTATAATACTTATTAACTATCTTACCACAAAAGTAGTTTTGGTAAATTATTATACATCTGGATATTAAAGTCAGCTGGTTATAATGTCACTCTCACATATCTCACATAATTATTCATATAATTATAGTTCACCATGTTGCATGCTTTGTATTTTGTTGCTTTTGTGACGATGAGCTTTATGCTTAAATCAAATAAAGAGTATGTTCTGTTCTGTTCTCTTCTGCATTGAACCTGCAGTTATAAGTATTGTACCTGCGGTCAAATTTTACATGCGTTCACATGCACTGTTTCTGAAGTCACATGAATTGTACCTGCAGTTACAAGCATTGGACCAGCGGTATTAGGTCTATAGATAGCATTCTGCAGACGCCAAATGCAACATTCCGTTATTGTAACAAATGCAGGGTTTCTGGAACTGGTGAAGACTCAGCGTTACAGAAAGTATCACGTTGTACCGTAAGACCTGCTTTGGGGATACTGTATTCTATATTTAACAAATTTCCCCGACGTGCGTGTTAACGAAAAAAAATGTTGTTGTTTTTTTTTTTGTTTTTTTTTTGACCTTCTTTTTTGGTTTTTTTTTTTTTTTTGTATAATGTGACCCTATTTTATCGTGTTTATTTGTCAGAAAACAAAGACTTCACCAACATTCACGAGGGAGAGTTGAATTTTTTTATATGTATCAATCGTCTGTGAACGAGCTGTTTCAACACATCTTTCTTTATAATATTATTGAGTATTGAAATATTTAATGCCTGCCTTTTTATATTTCATGTATTCTTTGTGAAATACTTGAATAACGATGTACGTATGTACAAATTAAATAAAATATATTCTGTTCTGTTCTGCTCTTTAAATCAGTGCTTAGATGTAGTCTGATGTATCGAATTTTATGGTGATTATTGATCATGTTCTTAATTGGTGGGGCAGCGATGCCCTTTGTTACTTGTTTTCATGGGATTTCATACTTTTGAATACATATAACATTTCGGTGTCATCTGGTTAAAAATATTTTTGACTCCAAGTTTAATGATAAGAATTGTATGGGTCAAATGAGTAGAATATGAGTCAAAAGGTAAGGACAGGGGAAAATGGATTGATTGTATGGACATGTTTGAATTCGTATAGGAGTTATTGAGATTAAAAATATAAAATGGTGAGATGCGGCTTATTCGGATAAGATATCGTGATGACGTCAATATAATAAATGCTTATAGTTTTTTTGAGGGGTTGAAATAAGATATGTAAAATAAAATGTAAGGATTTGAGTCAATAGTGATAAAATTTAAATGCAAGTTTCGATATTTGTTTGCTTTACTGACATGTATCACTGATAAGATTGATTGATTATTGGAAACTATGTCAAAATAGAAAAGACGATGACCTCATATTTAGATAGTTTAGCTTGAATTAGACATTGATTCAGTATCGCTCGTACACAGAATGCCACACTTACGTAAAATATCATTGGTAATAAGTAAATTATACCACAGGAGCATTTTTGTTTGACCTTGGTCTTGTGTATGTGTTTCTAACAAATATAAACCCATGGGACCTTATTCATCCCACTACGTATGCATGTGATACACAGATAACACACATATATGTACACTATTCAGTACATAGCGAATTGCTAGTGTATCCTTTTTTAGTAGCCCTAGGAAAGTTCTCAGCCGTTATCTATCGATGTAACAGACTGTACTAGACTTGGTAGAGAGAAAATATTAAGAATCATATAATTTGAACGTGTAAGGAATTGTGTCGTTTACCTTTCAAGATGTTCATTTATGCAGGAGAATATGGTAGCATAGAGGAGACATTAACTACTCTTTTTATGTCGGGAAAATGATTTTATATATCGAGGAAACGGGATATCAACTCTAACGAGCGGTGCATTATGATACGACGTCGAGATACGACTAAAATATCTCGAGGAAATGAGGTATTTACTTAAGGGAACAAAATATCAACACGAAGGAACGACTTAAATATCTCGAAAGAACGAGATAAAAAGTCAATGGGACGAGATATTTATTTGAGGGAATGAGATGATAAGTCGGCGAAACGAGATATTCACTCGAGTGAAGGACCTAATTATTTCGAAGAAACGAGATAATAACTCGAGGGCACGGCTTATCATAAAAAAAACGTCGATAAATCTCCACCATAAATAGAAAGAATGAAGAATAGGATAAACAACACACTTATATATTCTCTTCCATAACTTAGTATCTTAACCTAACAAACATTTTGAATAGAAGTACCAAATGACTATGTATAATTTACATAATGAACGATTACACAAATAATTGAATGAAATATTCAAGACAGGCAGTACATGTATTTATTGGGATATGTGTTGTACAAAGGGCTACGTGTGCTGTACCAGCGGTCACATCTATTGTACCAGCGGTCACATGCATTGTTATTGAAGTCACATGAATTGTACCTCCAGTTACTAGGCATTGAATTAAACACATTCTCTTAAACCACTGATACCATCCTGCATTGCATGTTGAGTTATAGATGTCTTTTAGTATTTTCAGTACTGATGTGCCAAACTCATTTACAAAATAGCTTAAAGCTTTGCTCATTCCAGATGCATGTGTTCCTTCGGCCCAACATGTCTAAGGGTGTGATATTTACAATAAAAATCACAAATACAAATTATTTAGTGATCAATACTTATTTTTTTTTAATTCGAATTTATCTATCTTTTGCTTAAAATTATTAGGGGTACCATACGACAGCTTGGATCCTGATAAGATACCGAGTAACTCTGTGTCTCATCTGCATCCAAGCTGTTATACATGCTCAAAAGCTATTTGACATGCAGACAACATTTTAACAAATTTTCAGAAAGGTTGAAACACTTTGAAATTGAAGGAGACAATAAATTTAGCAGAAAACAATTTATTTTGCTGGCTAAGGGTTAATGCCAATTTTATTGGATTTGGATATGAACAGTTCCAAACAAATACTTATTTACCAACAATTTTATACAAACAACATTTCTAAAAGGATCTTTTCATATCTCTTTCTCTCTCAATATATATCTTTATTATATAGGCAATGCCGCTGCATTTTGGCCTGTATTGGCCACCATATCTACTGAGGTACAACATTTTACGTAAACAAAATAGAGGTTGAATTTTTATAAAATTTCCATAAGTGCCTGAGGAAATATGAAAGTTCTGACAAGTATAAACCATTTTTCAGGAAACTGACTTTGGTATGCCCTGTTGGGGACCTGTGAATGAGTGTTTTAATTCATCAAAGTTGGATTAGACATTTGGACATATTGGATTTTGGAAATAGAAAATTACCTTATTTTAGGTAACAATTTCATGTTCTATTTTTGAGCGTTATGAACAGGTCCTTGGTATTTTATATATTTTGGAATGTCATTATTTTTATTGCAAGTGATTTAGGTCCAGTTTTTAAGACATTAAAAAATATCGATATTTTTGGTGCTGGCAAGTTTGACTTTCAAACCAATATGGCTACCACTGAGGATCTACCTTAAATTCACCATTGTTATGATCCCCATCTCTATCCATTCCTCTAAAAGAATACCCTTCACATCTCATTTCTTTCAATTTTCTGTTCAGTGTTCATTAGAAACACATTCATGATAATATAAAGATAGCATTACTATCTCTACCTTCTCTATGTCATTATCACGTTTGAACACAATAAACTCAGAATATAAAATGCACCCAACGTCTATGACATAACTTATGTGTAATACTCCTTCTCCCACTATGAATAATAAAGAATCTGCACAAAATCCAGTTTTAATAAATAAACTTAAAAGAAAACTTATCTATTACACAAATCTCAACTAGTGATACGTGTACATTCAACTGAGTGTTTTGTCTTTCTCAGGTCTAAAGATAAGTTGTGTTCATGTTTTTCATGCGTTTCATGCTTTAAGTATTGCTAATCGTGTTTCAAAGAAGAATACATGTATATATATTTTATCATTCACTGTGGTAAAGCATTACAATTCTATCATGAATTTATTCATATGATTTGTTTTAAATTGTTTAATTTAATAATTGATATATTTATTTAAAAAAGAAATGCGTTAATCCTTCAGAGGCCCTAAATTTCGTTTCGTTAGGGTCACAATGAGGGGTTTTACTCAAAATACTACTGAAGTTATATGTCCATATCTTTGTTACCATTATTATTATATGTAAACATTATTATTATATGTCTCCATGTTTTCATTATAATTTTATTCGAATATATGATCGTGTGCAAATTTATGTGTGGACGAATTTTAATGATTACGATGATGATGATGATGGTGGTGATGATGATAATGATGATAATTAAATATTTGTTGTTTTGCAAATGTAAGAGCAATTGTGGGTGTGTTTATGGATTATAATGGGTTTTTGAGAAGATAATACATGTTGATATCTGTTATTCTTTTTGTATGCGAATGTATGTGTGAAGATGATGTCGATAAGCTTCAGCGCATTACTTGCAATAATAAGTAGATATTTTAGTGAAAAGAATGCTGACATCTTAAATGTTTCTGATAACATGTGGAGCTTCGTGGATTTATGTATCATCTCCTTCTCAGAAAGGGCGAATATCTCCTCATCTCTTTCTTTTAGGAATACATAACATACAAGTTTTACGTTGAATTTCTAGTGCTGTCGGTTGTTATTGTATATTAAATTTGCATTATTGAACCTACTTGAACGCGCATTATGGGTATTGAATAAACTACTTCATCTAAAGTTTTATGTCAAGATTAAACTTATGCATATGTTAACCCGCGTCAGATATTGATTAAAAATCGCTAGGATAAAGGAACTTTCAAAATAATCCCGTGTTCTTGTAGATATCAGTATGTGTTAGATAATGCTAACACGAACATAAAATATATTCTAGCTAACACGTAAAGTCAATTGTAGAAATTTACCCTCTCATGTGCTCAAGTTTTGTTTAAACGTACAGTTAACTGATTACTCGTGAATCGAGAGACGAACAATCTTATATATCGATATCTAAACAAATGTTAACTAGATTTAGTTTGTCCCGAACAAACGAAAGGCATTTCTGCTTTGTAAATCAATATATAGCAGTTTAGCTGAATATTTTTTTACATGTGCTATGTTATCGTCCGATTATGCATGGTGTCAAGATTTCACGTGTCTAGCAGTTTTTGAAATTTCATTTCCCTCAAACACATTTTGAGTCATCAGAATGTAGGGCTCGAAAATTAGTTTGACCACTTTCCCATGAAAGTTTCTAATTTCGGACAATAAAAAGACAAATGCAAAACAAAATTCCGATATTATATTCTTTGAAAATTGAAGAAAACCCGCCTGTTATGAGATTGAGTGATTTTATGAGTGATCACCCTGCGTCCGTCGTTATGCGTCGTCATCAATTTACTTTCAGACATCTCCTCTAAAACAACAGGGTAGAAATTAATGAAACTTAGCATAAATGATTCTTGGTAGGCCCTTCACCAAAGACATGATAATAAATTTGATCCATTCAGAACTCTGGTTGTCAAGCAACAGAATTTTATTTTAAAAACTTGAAAATGTTTCTCCTCTAAAAGTAATGATAAGAATTTAATGTCATTTGGCATAAATGGTCACATTGTAGTGCTCTACCATGAGCTAAAATAAAATTGATCCCTTAAAACTGAGACCCCTAGGATATCGGGTAGTTTCCTTATATACTCTATATAGAAATTTCCAAATTCTTCCTTAAGGAAGTAAATATCATATGACAGAAATGGTCACCTCATGTACCAAAATTGAAGACCTGGTCCCTTTCCCTTTATACTCTGTATAGCATGTGTATATTATCATGCTTGTTTGGCCTTATCATCGTAAACTACAACATACTTGGTATAGTGCTTACTACTGGTATTGTCTAATCTTTGTTTCATACAAGTCGCCTAACTTCGTATATTGATAAAATCAGCTGGTCACTCTAAGCTTTATAGCACAATGTTTGCTAGTCTGTCAATGTTTAGCATATGCTATTAAAAACATTTATTGTTTACAGTAAAATAATAGTTCCCATAACCAACTTATGCAATGTAAATACATTTAACTTGCACAACTTGCAAACAACTGAAGGATTTACTTCCTGTCAATTGTTGTTAACATAAAATATGTTCCTTGTAGAAACTACGAACATAATGTCATTTCGATGTAAGAAAGAAAACCTAAAACGATAAAACGATGCGCACTTTTTTAGATGTTTTCTTTACTGCTATCTGGATCAGTCATTGTTAAAAGAAACTTCAGGACACAAAGCATGAGGAAACTAATTACATGTATACAAAACATGTCTTAAATCGAGACCCTACAGTTAAAGTAATTCAATAGATTATACTATTAAACTCAGTAAAGGACATCGATATATAATATTACACTGTTATTTTCTAGTTTCTTAATCATTTCAAAACAAATGTAATTAATTTATAAAAATATTTTAACCCTGTTTAAAGTTCATATTTTAACCAACTTATAACCTTAAGTATTCTTTCGCGCTAAAAGCATGATCCGACATGTAACATTTAATGATGATATTACCCATTATTTTCTCCCGATCTGATGCCGACGCGCCACTTATCTGTGAAATGATAATCTGTGCATAGTTTTTAATACATGTATTGCAGTCAACATTTTAATCTCTTCGAGCGTATATTACTCCGCTTATTAGACATGCTCTTATGAGTTGTTGTTTATTGTTTTGAAATGTGAATACATGTACATTGTCTGATCGGACAGGATTACAATGACCTCATCATTACAGTTTTGCAATTTTTCTCTGAAGTCCCAATGTCAGATGTCTCCGTAACACTTGAAGACCCAGTAACGTAATAAACATGAATTTTATGCTTAACTATCCGCAGTGTAATATACATTTACTACAAGCCGACGACATGTGCAAAGTCATATACCCCGCTTATTCAAATTTCCTCAAATACAAATGACGACAGGAAATTATGTCCCTAGAAACTAAATCGACAAAAACAGGAAAGTTATTTAAATTTCTTCCAGCCTGTTGTTTGCATTATTTTTTTGTGCAACGCAGTTGCAGAATTCAAAGTATAAGGAAACTATATATATCAAACCAAATATTTCCTTATTTTGAGATTTAAAATCTTAAAATGTACTAAAATAGGTTTGATGTAAAAATTCAGTTAAAAAACAACTGGTTCTTTACGTATAACATTATTTTACTACTTTTTGTGCTACATTAGTCTGTTAGTCTGGAAACTAAAGTTTTTAAAATTACCTGAATAGTGAATATATATATATATATATATATATATATATATATATATATATATATATAAACTGACGGGCAAAAGAAACGCCCCAACGGAATTTGGCGTTATTTTCCTCATACCTATTGAAATTTTAGTGAAATGTAGTCTGTATACATGTACATTGACCGACAATCACGGCAAAGAAAAAATCGTGCGCTTCTATTCAGCCCGATGTCCATTTCCGGTGGCTGCTCATGATTTCCACGTGCACCTCGTGTATGTTTACCACGTGGTGAAATCGATCACATTTTACACAGTTACATGTGCTAGTAGATAGACAATCACAATTTCAGAGATTTTCTGATCAAACATTCGTATTTAAGAATGCCAAGGCTAAATTCTGAAGAGAGAGCTCGCGTTTTGGCCATGCTCGAATGTGGGCGAACGCAAGAACAAGTCGCCAGACGTTTTAACGTCTCGCGTTCGAGGATTCGGCGTCTTGTTCGACTTGTTAGAGTTACGGGAACGTTTGCCGATCGGCCGCGTTCAGGAAGACCTCGTGTGACGTCTGTAAGACAAGATAATTTCATATGTCAACGTCATTTGCGTGACAGGTTTGTGACGGCGGAATCGACGTAACGTTTAGTAGTCGGTAACCGTGGTCGCCCAATAAGTCGTTATACGGTTAGAAGACGACTGAGGGAACGCGGGATTACCTGCCGTCGACCCTACCGTGGTTTAGCTCTAACTTTACGCCACCGTCACCAACGTCTGATCTGGCCCGCAACCATCGCGGACAGCGTTGGCAGAACGTGGTGTTCAGCGACGAGTCGCGTTTCAACTTATGGAACGCCGACGGGCGTATCCGTGTGTACAGGCGACGTCACGAACGCTACGTTGACAATTGCGTTGTCGAGAACAATCCGTACGGAGGGGGCAGAGTTATGGTCTGGGCAGCGATAAACTACAGGTTTAAGACCCAACTTATCGTCTGCCAAGGTAACCTCACAGCAAGGTGTTACATAAACCAGGTTTTACGTCCTGTGGTTGTACCAATGTTCCGCCAACGTCAAAACCTGGTCTACCAGCACGACAACGCGCGACCACACGTTGCACGTGCCACCCAGGACTTTCTACAGGCGAACAACATTGGCGTTTTGCCTTGGCCGGCGTGTTCACCGGATTGCAACCCGATTGAACACGTGTGGGATTACCTTGGACGTCGGTTACGTCGACGTCAACCCCAGCCAGCAAACGTCTAGCAACTGACGGCAGCGCTGCACCAGGAGTGGGGAAGAATCCCTCGTTATCTGCTACGCAATTTGTGCGGTTCCATGAGACGTCGGCTTGCTGCTGTTGTCGCAAGTAAAGTTGGACACACACGCTACTGATTTTCGAAATGAAAATTCTCCGACCGGTCTTTTTAAAATTACGTTTTTTTAAACTGTAACAATTTGATAATTTCTTAACGGTCATTTTAATTAAAAATATTCAAATTTGCAGATGATAATAAATTTTTGTAATTCTTAATCAAGAATACTGAAAAATCGGACATCAAATAGGAAAAAGGCGTTTCTTTTGCCCCTCAGGTTATATATATTAATGATGTTACGAAACTTGAAATACAAGCTACATAGTCTCAAAACGTAACAAAATTTTCTTTCGTATTGTCGTGTGTGAAATGCATTTTTCAAGTAATTAAGATCCTATCGTGATAAAAACGACCTTTGCCAAAATTTATCTTAAAACGAGCAAACCTGTACTGGGTATCAGCAATACTTTACGGCCCCGTGGTTAATTAAACAAGAGGGCCAAGATGGCCCTTAAGACGTTCACCTGAGAAAAACTGCCTTCATTGCCTGTACTAAGTTACTAAATTATATTCAAAATGACTGCTTAAGAAACGAGGATGCTAGGATGTAAACAGTAAAATATGGCATTTTTATTTATTAAATGGCAATAACTTCTGACTTTTCTGATAACTTGGCCTAGAGATTATGGCTAATACCATAATCAAAAATGTCTAGCATTTTTAAATATTAAAGGGGGCATAAGTCCTGACCTTATAGGCCAGTATCAGCCATAATCAAATTGGCTGAGGAATTATGATTATAAACAATGCAATCAAGATTAAAGATGACTGCTTAAGAAATGAAGATGCTAGAGTGCAAACATAGTGAAATCTGGCATTTTTCAATATGAAAAGGGGCATAACTCCTGAACTAATATGCCGATAGCAGTCATAATCAAACTTGGCTGAGAAATTATGGTAATAAACATTGTCATAAAGACTGAAGATGATTGCTTAAGAAATGAAGATGCTAGAGTGCAAACAAAGTGAAATCTGGCATTTTTTTTATTAAAAGGGACATTACTCCTGACCCAATGGGCCGATATCAGCCATAATCAAACTTGGCCGAGATATTATGATAATTAATATTGTCATAAAGATTGAAGATGATTGCTTCAGAAATGAAGATGCTAGAGTGCAAACTAATTGTGGACGACGGGCGGACGGACTACGGATAATCATTGATCCTAATAGCTCTTCCTGAACACCTGTGCTCAGGTGAGCTAAAAAGCCATGAAACGAGTCTGACGATCTAACCGGGTCCGTATGACAAAGTCATACATGTGTCTCAGACCGAGTACCTATTCGATCCATAACCACTTCTGCTTAGCGTGGACTTTTCAAGACTTGTACTTTTTGGTTAGCCCAGATCCGTAGAACCCCGGTACATGAGTTATTTAGATACCACTGTATCTGTAGCTTGTTTAAGTAGGAGTTTGTTTATTAGTCTGCTGGCGGTGTATAAGCCGCTGCACAACACGGATGTTTGTGGTATCTTATAATCTTATAAGAAAGGGGCATTTATTACACTTGATAAGGTTATATATGAAATTAATGAAACAGCTTTATAAAAACATATAGAAACATATGATATATATTATGAGCCACATGAAATTATCATTGCTTCACAGCACATCTGGAACTGTGTGTACATTGACAAACATGACTAACTGCGTAATTGTTTTTATATAGATTTGGCCAACATTTCCATAAAAAGGCAGTTTTAGTTGAAATGCGGGCAAAGATACTAAGCATATGGTCATGTTATAACTTATTACACACAAGGGAAGTTATGCCATACGCCTTCTACTGACTGAATCATCATCATTACCATTCTATCAATAAAGCCTTCCTAAATTTCCATCTGAATCATACCGAGTCAGTAGATATTGATTTCGTATATCTGTATACTTCCCTGATTACCATGTCTTAAACTTGAACAAAATAGAAACTCTAAATGCCATTTCTATATTTAATTTGGAAATCGTCTGAATAGCACTTGGGTATACCACATGAATATTACAAACTATACTGTCCATATTCCACGTGGTAAGGCCACACTGTCTCAGGAATAAGCAATTTATTTCAAAACACATGACATATATTAAATTGTAGAACTTTGTCTTACAATTATTTTCTTAGTATAAAAAATACATTATCATGAATATAAATAATCAATGATTAGAAAAAAGTGACATCTGTAAATTCATAAATTATGGATTTAGAAATGAACCGGTAAAAGCTGATCTGCATTACACATTCGGATCACTTCGTCCTTTATCTGGGACAACAAGTAACTGGTGTTGCACGCAACACATGAGCCCCGGTGAGGTGCACACATTTTCCGTTACCATAGCAACCAGAATATTGGTCTTTGAAAAAAAGTGACTTGCAGAATTTCCACACTGTCATCTATTCATATAACAAGTTTTATAATATTATCTTTTAAAACGGTTTTTAAGTTATCGCCGGACAGACGGGCGGACAGAAGGACAGACAGACGGAGGGCAAACCTATAGCCCCCTCCGGTGTAATCTTCGGTAACTAAGGGATTAAAAATAATGCTACCCAACAAAGTGTCAACACGTTAGTCTATATATAGATTTCTCTTCAAGATGACTGCAGACCTAAATCATGATCGATGGGACGCTTGCATGTTAGCAAGATTTTGATCAGGGTCAATGAAACGCTTGCTCGTAGTACATGACTGACGCGAACTGCAATATTACGTAATTAAAGCATAAGTCACACCCGCGACAGAAGGATAGTACAATATCTCCCCCTTTTAAAGGAGACTATAAATGGTCTCAACTGCAACAAATGAAACAACTATAGAGGGGCATTTCTAATGTAATTTCCTTATATATGCCAAGAACATGTTGTTGTTTTTTGTTGTTGTTGTTTTTGTTGTTGTTATTTTGTTTTATTTTTTGTTTTGTTTTTTGTTGTTGTTTTTTGTTGTTGTTTTTATATATATATAACATTAATTTTCTTAGGCCAATCTTTTAAAAATTAAACACCAATAGAATGACCAGGGATCGCTACAAATAATGTTCATACCCTAAATGTAAAAAAATCCAGATTAATTTTCCAGATAAAAGCAGTTAAATGCACTTGTGGTGACAACATTGCGTTTTTTGACCAATATTCAACTGATTCAACGCCGAAACTTTAAAATGAAATGTTATCGTAAAGCTCTTCCAAGAGGCGATTTTATATTGAAAGAGTTTTTTTCGTTTTTAGCTATTTAATATTAATTGAACTTCAAAACGAAAAAAAGAAAAGAATAACAATAATTTCGTGTTTTTTTTTAAACAAACGATAGGACTTTTTGCTCTGCAAACCATATCAAACCTTACCATGTTGATTACTTATCTTGAAATACACTATCAGTAAAAGAAAAATGGAAAAAAAAAAACATGAAAATCCATGCAGAGTTGACAGATGATCTGATAGCAGATAAAAATTTTGACGTCATATGAAAATGGAATCAATGCAATTAAACTACGGAGCTTGCTTCCTGTTACAATTTCATGATGTTGGCTCTTTTGGAACCCTCTTTCAAATGACACAGTGATTTCAAAATGGATCTACCACAAGGCAGTAAACTATCACTAGTCCTCTTCACATGGAAAAATGTCTCTTTTCCTACCAAACAGTTGTTTTTTCCTAGATATATATATTTTTTTTTGCTGAATTTAAGGTGAGCATAGGGTATTTAATCAAATCACAACAGCACATAATAGCTACAATGTAACAGAAAAACAGTTGGAACAATGTTATGGACCAAATGCAATGGCACTGGGAAAAATGAGTTCTTGGCGATTCTTGTTTTTCGTGTTGTTTTTTTTGTTGTTGTTGTTTTTGTTGTTGTTTTTCTTAGATGATGTCTCATCTGGTTGGCGAATCAAATGATTTTGGCTATTGTTGTGCAGTATCACCCAATGATCATTTCTATTTAGTTTCATCAAAATTGGTCTGCAGTTTAGGAGATGTTTTTTGGCGTTTAAATTTTTTTTTAAATTCTTGGTTGACGGATCGGAATTATTTTAGCTACTTTGATCAGTACTACCTAAGGCCTGTTCTTGTAAAATTTTATGAAAATCTGCTCAGCGATTTAGGAGAAGATGTCGTTTAAAGCAAAAGTTGACGCACGGCGGATAGCCGAGAAAAGCTGATAACAATACCTGGTGCTCAGGTGAGCTTTAAAAAAATGAATGGTGATGAATTAAGTAAAAATGGATGTAAAAGTTATGGCCCTTGATGGAGATGTAGCCCTTGTTACAGTGAACAAGTACAAGTATGTGAAGTTTGATGACAGAAGCTTCAATAGTTTAGAAGTTATGGCCATGGTTAATGTTTTTTCACTATACACATTTAAACAGAGCTAGGACAAGATGGCCCTGTGTCGCTCACCTGAGTAAATAGCAGTGTTAGGCATGATTACAAAAAAGTGGCATCTAAAGTGTTTTCTAACATTTGACAAAGTGACCTTGATTTTGATCCTACCTGAATTTGCACTAACTGGGCTTTCATGCAGTCATATTCTTATCAAGTTAAATGAAGACTGGGACAAAAATGTAGGCCTCTAGAGTGTTCTCATTGTTTTTTTCTAAAACTTGTCCTGGTGATCTACTTTTTGATTCCAAGTGGCCCAGTTTTGAACGCATTCCAGATTTTATGTAGACATACATCCTGACCAATTTTCATTAAGAATGGACCGAATCTGTGGCCTGTAGTATGTTTTACAAGGTTTTTTTTTCTAAGATTTTCTAATATTTGACCTAGTGACCTAGTTTTTGTCCAACATAACTCAATTTCAAATCATCCGACAAGCATAAAGAAAAACATCCTGACCAAGTTTCATGAAGATTGTATCAAAAATGTGGCCTCAAGCATGTTCTCAAGGTTTCTTTTAATATTTGACCTGGTGACCGACGATTATGTTACCTTGTAACAGAGACCGATCTACCTTGTAATATTGGGTGAAATAAAGTATTTTGTCTGTCTGACTGTCTGTGATGAGTACCTTTCATGGCGGACGGCAGCAATTAGGACCGTAAATCACTAAATCTTTAAAAGGATGAAAAACAGAAAAGAAAACATTACGTGTAACACAGGTTAGCCATAAAACTATCAGGTCTATCAAGCAGAAAATATATCTTTTTTTTTCCAAACCAAAAATTTAATTTTAGTGAGGTGTGTGTATTCATTATGCTTTATGCTTATAACTAGAAAGAAAACGATGTCCTAATTCTGTATATCACGTCACCTTTTTTATTATTATTATTATAAAATTTCTTTACGACGTTCAATTTTATGACAAACTTTAATACCGGGTGATTTGTCCGGGTACTTGTTTAAAAGCGCATGATAATGTATAAGAGTGGGGCTCAACAATTTTTTATTGTATACGTGTATTAGCGCGGATCAGTTTAATAAAATGTGTGGTACCGAAATTTGTTTGAGGAGCGATTAATTATAAACGAAAGAAGGGAGCGACTTCAGAATTATCCATTAATTACTCACAGTGCTGTTCCATTCTGACACGAGCCGACCTGAAGTGACCTTGAATCATTGTGAGAAGAAATGCGCACCAACTTATTTTGTCCGTGACGTTTTTTTGTTGTTGTTTTTTCAGTAATTTTTTAAGGGATTAATGACACGTAACTTGATATCAGTGTGAAGAGTACCAAAACCAATTAGTATCTTGCTTCTGCTATAAAGCAGGGTATATTTGATTCCAAACTTTATATAAATGCATAAATTTAGAAACACGAAACACAATAATTTATAACTATATCATCACATATTCAGATTTGCATTTAGTAATACGGCATTTTTAAAGTAGATCTCCCGAAAAACCGTGATTTTCGATAAAATTGGCGATAGTGTCTCTATTAAAAGGATACACTTTTATGTGATGCTGTTGATTCTGATGCTGACGATGATGATTCTCAAAAGCAACTTGTGCTAACAATGTATTCTGAATCGATCCCTCTCCCTTTACGCCAAGCGTATAATAACTTAAAATGTCTTCAAACTTTCTATTTCCATCTTTTCTCAGTATCATTACACGGTTAAAAATGTTGCTTTCCGACTGTTTATCATAACCTACCTGAAACATGTACGTATTTGTATAAATGTTACTGGTTTACTCGAAACATTTACGTACCTATTTATAATTATATAAATTGTATTAGCAGAATGTGATGAAGGAGAATACGTATAAAACTGTTTTAACCGTTAAGACCGTTTTAAATTAATTGTACCAATACTTGGATAACAACTAATATCCAAACAATTCTTATCAGAACGTGTTTCCCCGTATTTACGTATACCGGATATATTATCGTAAATATTGTATACACATAGGTTTTTCTTGTATTTTCCAATAAATTTCTAAAACTATAAAATACGCTATTTAAGATATATACGCATTTTTATTTAGAAAATCCACCGTATATTTAATAATCGTATGTTACTTTCCGTCTAGGACAGTAAACAGAACAGAACAAAACTTTATTTCACCCAAGTACGACTAGTATACAGTAAAGGGATATTTACTGCAAAACAGTTAATTTGTACGAGAAACATGAGAACCTTGCTTGACAAATATATAGACAATATATTAAATAGAATACATATAATACAAACAATGACACAGGAGAGCTGCTCACCTGTCCACACCGTAGTTACTATTTATATGAAGACTTATTACACGCGAATCGAGTTGATCCTGTGTGTATTTTAGTTCACATTAAAACTACTCTCGTTATATCAAATTTTATCTGAGGCAGTTTTAATCATTTTTAAAAAATATCATAAATATATAATGCATGTAAAGCGCTCTTGTATATACCTTTTATTCATTATACACGGTAACCACTCTTTTTTAAGAAGGAGTCGATGTCCGCACCGTGAATGTATATTTTGGGGATTATGTCATTAGGTTGTCTTTTCATGACGTCATTTTTATGGCCACCGCCCACATTATATGCAAATGAGCCCTCTAGGACAACAAAATGGCCGCTACGCATGCGCTATACCATAAACATTTATATGTAAATGAGTTACTATAAATAGAAACAAGATGGTCCACCGTACCTATAAATAGGACCGTTTACGTTTGGGGCTGGAGTAAGGCTAATTCTACTCCTGGTTAACCATCCTTGAAGTTGAACTACCCTTATATACTGAGCATCAGTAAAAGCAATTCAAAGAATTAAGTATGTCGCGGCCAGTGAAAACCATGACTTCCATCTGCATCATTTTAAATTTCAAAGTCGCAAAATGCCTGTGTGATTTGGGGCCTCCGTGTCCGAGCGATTTAACATCACCCATCTTCTCACCTCTGTAGGTTCGAATCCCGTTAGGGCCATTCGGATTTTCATGTGTGGAAGCCTTCCAACTGGCTTGCAGTAAGTCGGTGGTTCTACCAGGATGCCACCGTTTCTTCGGGGTCTTCCTCCACCTGTAATTAGCTGGACGTCGACATATGACTGAAATACTGTCGAAGCGACGGTAAACTCAAATAGTCAAGTCTAAAAGACATGGCCAGATTGGTGAAGCCAAAAAAGCAGCGGGGAAAATCCGTGAGCCATCTTTCCAGTACGTTAGTGTTTCCAGAGAAACAATGGAGATGGACCCCTTGATGGGGGCTGGCATGGCACTTGACGAAGTGTAGATAAACATCTGTGCCACAATACCCAGGAATACCTCGACAATGGAGAATCAGAATATGTCTGTCCTTCACTAGTGGAAGAATCTGCTCTAGGACATTGAGTTTGGGTCCAATTCTCCATAGGCTCAGTACGATCCAGTCCAATCTCTACAAGGGCAATCACTGAAGGGTTCTTTAGAAGTGTCTCCAACCATTCCATGGCCTCTCGTCGTCGTATTCGATCATAACTGGCATGTCGGGGATGAAAGCCAACCGAAACCTAGATGTCCTTAGGAAGGTCTTACAGGCGCTGATTTGATGTTTAAGTCCGAGGGTCGCAGAAATTCACCCCTGCACCGAAAACAGTCACGCTCTCGGACTCAGTGATGTGTACAGCATCGCACTCTTCCGAAATATTCAACCTCTTTTTGAAAGAATAAACATTTTCTGGATTTAAATTTCATACAATGAAGTCTTAAATGTCCCAACACATCACCCAGGTTTTTTAAATGATCCCCATAGGTTTTACCCATTATCAGCATACTATCAAGGGAGGCAAGGAATTTTTTCCAGGTTAATCCTTTTAGAATAAAGTTGACAACCTTGGAGAATGTTGCTGGGGTATTTGTTAAAAGAAAACCTATTTTATGTTCAAATAGCCCAACGTCTGTAAGAAAAGCGGTTTTCTTACGATCTTCCTCTTTTACTTTCACTTGCCAGTAAGCTGAGTTTAGAAAACCAGAGGTTCCCAGCTAAAGTTTCCAAACTATCTTCCACCAAATGAAAGGGAAATGTATCTTTTACAGTGACATCATTTAAAGCTCGGTAGTCAATGCACGAGCGAAATGAACCATCCCTTTTTCTGATTAGTACCGGAACCGAAGCCCAATCAGAACAACACCTGCATCAAGCATTTTTTTAAGATGTTCCTCCTCCATTTTAGCGAAATATGCAGGGTTTTTGCGCATGTGCTGCTTGATTGGTTTGGCCTCACCGGTATCTATGGCATGTTCAATGGCAGTAAAGCTACCCAGATCAAAATCAATCTTTGCAGAAACATCAGGGGCAAGTTGCATACACAAGTAGTTTCAAAAAGTTTCGATGTACTTTTTACTGAATTTGTTTGCAACCGGATGTTGCCAAATTTAGTTTCGTGACAGAGAAAGGCCTAGAATATAGATGTTAAACACCAGCTAAGCCTTTAATTTGTTTTGCATCCAAATGCTTTGAAGACATCTTTCACATGATCTGGTAAATGCTGTGCAAAATGTTCGACTTCATCAGTGTCACTGGATATGCTTTCATATAGAGGACTAATAGTCACTCCATCAGGCGGTTATTGATCAGTCTCGGACAAGCTAAAAGCCTGGTTTGAGAGCTGCGGAACTACTTATACCATTTTGTGTGCGTTAGCTATGTCATTTATTTAAAATGCTTGAAATTATCAGTAGGGTAAACCAAACAAACTCTCCCCTGATTGTCTGGCAGAACGAGGCATCAAGACTTTCCGCTTTCAAGACAGACAAATTACCTGGTTTCACATAATAGTCTCCCAAATCTGCATCCATTTTACACAATGCAAGTGCAAGTGACATATCTCTTGTACTAACACCTATAATTCGCTAATTTGTTTCTCAATTTGTTCCTGAAGCTGTTGTAACAAGAAAGGTCAGCATTTTAATCTAATTTATGCAATGTTATTTTTGGTGTTTCTGTTTTTAATGTTTTCTATCTAGAGACCATTTTGGAAATAGAAGATTTTGGGATAACTACTGGTGGTGTAGAATCAAAACGACTCTTTAAAAATGCTGATTTTGATTGATTTTCAGGCGTCTTAGGCAACTTAATTAATAAGCTTGAAAAATTAGTGCTTGGCTTGTTAGAACATTCTCAATTTCAGTATAGATATCGGACACCAAAAGTAATGAATCTGATAATGAAGGCCTTGCACATGGTGGTAGATGGTACTGGAATATTAAAGTCTAACTGGGGAAAATAATTTTCAGGCAATTCTCCCATCAACAGTAAGGAGATCATCTTTAGTTATTCTACCATACTGTTTGCGGTGTTTAAATATTGTTTCTACTTTTTAATGGCCTATTAAAACGCAATTCCTCAGCTGTAGCTGTATTCACATTTTTTTACCCATAGCCTTGGAATGAAAGATTAATTAATTAAGTTTAATATTAATGCATAAAGTATGTATTTAATTAACAAACCTGCAGATTATTTGGCTATAGAGCAAATGTGTTAAAACTGAACTTACTCTGGGAATTTTCTGACATAAGAACCACCCATAACTTATTTAAGAATACCCTTGTTACAACCAAAATTGCAATAACGCCGAGAATTGCAATAAAATTGCAATAATTTTATTGCAATTCTGGTTGCACAGGGGTACGAGAATTGCAATAAAATCGAGAATTGCAATAAACTTAAAATACACATTTAAACTTAAGAATAAAGTTTAACAATATGTTATGAGATGTTTAGAAATGGATAATGTGGCATTTCTATTGGTCAGTGATTATTGGATACATTTCTTAATCAAAGCTGGGAGTCCGAGTTTTGCAATAATATTGAAATAATTTTATTGCAATTCTGGTTGCACAGGGGTACGAGAATTGCAATAAAATCGACAATTGCAATAAACTTAAAATACACATTTAAACTTAAGAATAAAGTTTAACAATATGTTATGAGATGTTTAGAAATGGATAACGTGGCATTTCTATTGGTCAGTGATCATGGGATACATTTTTTAATCAAAGCTGGGGGTCCGAGTTTTGCAATAATTTTATTGCAATTCTGGTTGCACAGGGGTACGAGAATTGCAATAAAATCGAGAATTGCAATAAACTTAAAATACACATTTAAACTTAAGAATAAGGTTTAACAAAATGTTATAAGATGTTTAGAAATGGATAACATGGCATTTTTTTGTGGTCAGTGATCATGGAATACATTTTTTAATCAAAGCTGGGTGTCCGAGTTTTGCAATAAAATTGCAATAATTTTATTGCAATTCTGGTTGCACAGAGGTACGAGAATTGCAATAAAATCGAGAATTGCAATAAACTTAAAATACACATTTAAACTTAAGAATAAAGTTTAACAATATGTTATGAGATGTTTAGAAATGGATAATGTGCCATTTCTATTGGTCAGTGATTATTGGATACATTTCTTAATCAAAGCTGGGGGTCCGAATTTTGCAATAAAATTGCAATAATTTTATTGCAATTCTGGTTGCACAGGGGTACGAGAATTGCAATAAAATCGAGAATTGCAATAAACTTAAAATACACATTTAAACTTAAGAATAAGGTTTAACAAAATGTTATAAGATGTTAAGAAATGGGTAACGTGGCATTTTTTGTGGCCAGTGATCATGGAATACATTTTTTAATCAAAGCTGGGGGTCCGAGTTTTGCAATAAATTTGCAATAAAATCGACAATTGCAATAAACTTAAAATACACATTTAAACTTAAGAATAAAGTTAACAAATGTTATAAGATGTTAGAAATGGTAACAAGGCATTTATATTGGTCAGTGATCATGGGATACATTTTTTAATCAAAGGTGGGGATCCGAGTTTTGCAATAAAATTGCAATAATTTTATTGCTATTCTGGTTGCACAGGAATACGAGAATTGCAATAAAATCGAGAATTGCAATAAACTTAAAATACACATTTAAACTTAAGAATAAAGTTTAACAATATGTTATGAGATGTTTAGAAATGGATAATGTGCCATTTCTATTGGTCAGTGATTATTGGATACATTTCTTAATCAAAGCTGGGGGTCCGAGTTTTGCAATAAAATTGCAATAATTTTATTGCAATTCTGGTTGCACAGGGGTACGAGAATTGCAATAAAATCGAGAATTGCAATTAACTTGAAATACACATTTAAACTTAAGAATAAGGTTTAACAAAATGTTATAAGATGTTTAGAAATGGATAACGTGGCATTTTTTTGTGGTCAGTGATCATGGAATACATTTTTTAATCAAAGCTGGGGGTCCGAGTTTTGCAATAAAATTGCAATAATTTTATTGCAATTCTGGTTGCACAGGGGTACGAGAATTGCAATAAAATCGAGAATTGCAATAAACTTAAAATACACATTTAAACTTAAGAATAAGGTTTAACAAAATGTTATAAGATGTTAAGAAATGGGTAACGTGGCATTTTTTGTGGCCAGTGATCATGGAATACATTTTTTAATCAAAGCTGGGGGTCCGAGTTTTGCAATAAATTTGCAATAAAATCGAGAATTGCAATAAACTTAAAATACACATTTAAACTTAAGAATAAAGTTAACAACATGTTATAAGATGTTTAGAAATGGATAACAAGGCATTTATATTGGTCAGTGATCATGGGATACATTTTTTAATCAAAGGTGGGGATCCGAGTTTTGCAATAAAATTGCAATAATTTTATTGCTATTCTGGTTGCACAGGGATACGAGAATTGCAATAAAATCGAGAAATGCAATAAACTTAAAATACACATTTAAACTTAAGAATAAGGTTTAACAACATGTTATAAGATGTTTAGAAATGGATAACGTGGCATTTCTATTGGTCAGTGATCATGGGATACATTTTTTAATCAAAGCTGGGGGTCCGAGTTTTGCAATAAAATTGCAATAATTTTATTGCAATTCTGGTTGCATAGGGGTACGAGAATTGCAATAAAATCGAGAATTGCAATAAACTTAAAATACACATTTAAACTTAAGAATAAAGTTTAACAAAATGTTATAAGATGTTTAGAAATGGATAACGTGGCATTTCTATTGGTCAGTGATCATGGGATACATTTTTTAATCAAAGCTGGGGGTCCGAGTTTTGCAATACAATTGCAATAATTTTATTGCAATTCTGGTTGCACAGAGGTACGAGAATTGCAATAAAATCGAGAATTGCAATAAACTTAAAATACACATTTAAACTTAAGAATAAAGTTTAACAAAATGTTATAAGATGTTTAGAAATGGATAACGTGGCATTTTTGGTGGTCAGTGATCATGGGATACATTTTTTAATCAAAGGTGGGGGTCCGAGTTTTGCAATAAAATTGCAATAATTTTATTGCAATTCTGGTTGCACAGAGGTACGAGAATTGCAATAAAATCGAGAATTGCAATAAACTTAAAATACACATTTAAACTTAAGAATAAAGTTTAACAAAATGTTATAAGATGTTAAGAAATGGATAACGTGGCATTTTTGGTGGTCAGTGATCATGGGATACATTTTTAGCTCACCTGAGCACAACGTGCTCATGGTGAGCTTTTGTGATCGCCTTTTGTCCGTCGTCCGTGCGTGCGTGCGTCCGTCCGTCGTCAACAATTTGCTTTAAACAACATCTCCTCATGAACCTCTGAAGGGATTTTGACCAAACTTCACAGAAATCATCCTTATGATGCCCTCTATCAAAGTTGTACAAATTATTCAGATTGGTTAAAAAAGTAGGTCACAGGAGCTAAAAATAGATTTTAAAAATGCAAACTTTGAAAATCTTCTTCTGCAAAACTGCAAGGCCTAGAGCTTAGATATTTGGTATGTAGCATCATCTTATGGGCCATTACCAAGATTATACAAATCATAGCCCTACGGTGATAAATGCCCCCACACCAGGGGTCACTTGTTTTACATAGAGTTATATAGGAAAATCTTTAAAAATCTTCTTCTATGATTCCATTAGGCCTAGAGCTTAGATATTTGGTATGTAGCATCATCTTATGGTTCATTATCAAGATTGTTCAAATCATAGCCCTATGGTGATAAATGCCCCCGCACCAGGGGTCACTTGTTTTACATAGATTTATATAGGAACAACTTTAAAAATCTTCTTCTATTAATCCATAAGGCCTAGAGCTTAGATATATCATATGTAGCATCACCTAATGGTTCATTACCAAGATTGTTCAAATCATAGCCAGACGGTGATAAATGCCCCCGCAATAGGGGTCACTTGTTTTACCTAGAGTTATATAGGAAAATCTTTAAAAATCTTCTTCTATGAATCCATAAGGCCTAGAGATTAGATATTTGGTATGTAGCATCATCTAAGGGTTCATTACCAAGAATGTTCTAATCATGACCCTATGGTGATAAATGCCCCCGCACCAGGGGTCACTTGTTTAACATAGAGTTATATAGGAAAATCTTTAAAAATCTTCTTCTATGAATCCATAAGGCCTAGAGATTAGATATTTGGTATGTAGCATCATCTAATGGTTCATTACCAAGATTGTACAAATCATGACCTTATGGTGATAAATGCCCCCGCACCAGGGGTCACTTGTTTTACATAAAGTTATATAGGAAAATCTTTAAAAACAATCTTCTTCTATGAATCCATAAGGCCTATAGCTTAGATTTTTGGTATGTAGTATCATCTAATGGTTCATTATCAAGATTTTCAAAAAGGTGGCCCTTTGGAGATAAATGACCCCGCACTAAGTCTTCTCCTCTGAAACCATAAGGCCCAGTGCTTATATATTTGGTGTGTAGTATTGTCAGGGCTATAATGTTTAAGATTGAGTTATATCAGAATTCTTGTCTGTTTAAAAACCTTGTAATCAGTTGTAGCAATGGTACTCAGGTGAGCGTTTCAGGGCCATTATGGCCCTCTTGTTTAATCAAAGCTGGGGGTCCGAGTTTTGCAATAAAATTGTAATAATTTTATTGCAATTCTGGTTGCACAGGGGTACGAGAATTGCAATAAAATCGAGAATTGCAATAAACTTAAAATACACATTTTAACTAAAGAATAAGGTTTAACAACATGTTATAAGATGTTAAGAAATGGATAACGTGGCATTTGTATTGGTCGGTGATCATGGGATACATTTTTTAATCAAAGCTGGGGGTCCGAGTTTTGCAATAAAATTGCAATAATTTTATTGCAAGTCTGGTTGCACAGAGGTACAAGAATTGCAATAAAATCGAGAATTGCAATAAACTTAAAATACACATTTAAACTTAAGAATAAGATTTAACAACATGTTATAAGATGTTAAGAAATGGATAACGTGGCATTTTTGGTGGTCAGTGATCAAAGCTGGGAGTCCGAGTTTTGCAATAATATTGCAATAATTTTATTGCAATTCTGGTTGCACAGGGGTACGAGAATTGCAATAAAATCGAGAATTGCAATAAACTTGAAATACACATTTTAACTTAAGAATAAAGTTTAACAATATGTTATGAGATGTTTAGAAATGGATAATGTGGCATTTCTATTGGTCAGTGATTATTGGATACATTTCTTAATCAAAGCTGGGAGTCCGAGTTTTGCAATAATATTGCAATAATTTTATTGCAATTCTGGTTGCACAGGGGTACGAGAATTGCAATAAAATCGAGAATTGCAATAAACTTAAAATACACATTTTAACTTAAGAATAAAGTAAACATCATGTTATAAGATGTTTAGAAATGGATAACGTGGCATTTTTTTGTGATCAGTGATCATGGGATACATTTTATAATCAAAGCTGGGTGTCCGAGTTTTGCAATAAAATTGCAATAATTTTATTGCAATTCTGGTTGCCCAGAGGTACGAGAATTGCAATAAAATCGAGAATTGCAATAAACTTAAAATACACATTTAAACTTAAGAATAAAGTTTAACAACATGTTATGAGATGTTAAGAAATGGATAACGTGGCATTTGTATTGGTCAGTGATCATGGGATACATTTTTTAATCAAAGCTGGGGGTCCGAGAATTGCAATAAAATTGCAATAATTTTATTGCAATTCTGGTTGCACAGGGATACGAGAATTGCAATAAAATCGAGAATTGCAAAAAACTTAAAATACACATTTAAACTTAAGAATAAGGTTTAACAACATGTTATAGAATGTTTAGAAATGGATAACGTGGCATTTTTTGTGGTCAGTGATCATGGGATACATTTTTAATCAAAGGTGGGGGTCCGAATTTTGCAATAAAATTGCAATAATTTTATTGCAATTCTGGTTGCACAGGGGTACGAGAATTGCAATAAAATCGAGAATTGTAATAAACTTGAAAAATATTGTACACATTTTTACTTAAGGATATCACAGATTAATATATAATATGGATTTATGATCAGTTTGGCTGTTCACTGATCATGAGTTACTTTACTGATCAAAATTTAATGTTGCGTCTTCTTCCTTTTACGGACATATTATGAAGTATCATTTATATAGATAAACATATCTCTGAAAAAAATACAAGTTTTGTTGAAATGCTGGATCGTATAAACTCTGGATATGGAGATTTAATTATTGAAAAAAAGGGTAAAATAAAGATTAATGATAGAGACCTTAGAGAAAATGATACATACCATTTTAGTTGTATATTCGCAACATTTTGTGGCATATTGACACATTTGGTTGGGAAAAGAATGCCACAAGTAATTTAAAATATTTGCTTTCGGTATTTGAGAGATTACATTTATTGTTTAAATTTGTTTCTGGATGTTCAGGGTATTTTATTCAAATATGCATACATATAATTCATTAAGGAGTAAAAAATTGTATTGTGTTTCTGACAAAATAATATATTTTATTATCATACTGCAAAGAAAATTTCTATCTTCTAATTTGTCCATAAGCCGTGAATATAATGAGATATATGTACTTATCCGTGCGGTTGTATGTACATGTGTATATATAGATATATGTATTGAGGTATACGTAGACAGACTGGTAAATGTATACTTATATATGTGGGAGTGCAAGTTCTCCACTCTCTTACGCCCTCCATCTCTATTTCTCTCTCCCTCTGGCTATCCCTTTCATGTCCATTGCATTTTCGTAAAGCAATCTTATATCTTGTGAGTATTTAACACATTCATTTATAACAAATTAACTTATCACCTCATCATTCCTACATGCATAAAACCTTTTATAAGTCATATAATTTATAAATCAATATAATTATACAACACGCATGCAAGTATTATATGTGTAAGATGCTCTAATCTAACAATAACCTTTTGTTCTGTTCTGTAAGCTCAGAGGTCTGATCGAAAAAAAAAGCCCGAATATAGAAAAATGGGAGAATAATAAAGAATTTAGTTACAACTTTATTTATTTTACATTGATTGCGAAACAAGTCCTTACAACATCATTCTCAATGGCTCGGTTGACGGAGTATGTGGTCATAATTGTGGAAGGAAACCGATGAACCCGGAGACCTCCCGTGTCTGAACGGGCGACCACCGTACCTTCTCATGTACATTACCCGGGTTCGCATTGGTGAGAAGCGAAGTGCGTTACCATGGCACCCAATAAAAAAGAGTTGAATAACGCAAAATAAGGCAAAAATAAAGTTCATCTCAATATAATTGTCTGTTTGTTTGGTTTAACGTCCCACTGACAGTATTCCAGTCATTTGGATACGATGTCTACTTGAGACATATATAGTGATGCCACACTGAAGTATCACGCCGTAGACATGTGTCACACCCAGTTACATTATCCAGACACCAGGTCAACCAGTCCTGCAACTACCATAATATGCTGAGCGCCATTGTTACGACTTTTGTATGTCGCGGCCGCGGATCGAACCAAAGACCTCCAGCACCTGAGGCGGATGCTCTAACCACTCAGCCACCGGGGACGGTCAAAATAAATTAATAATGTCAAATCACTCTAATATGTAAAATGGTAGCGTTTAGTTGAGAATTTGAAAAAATAAATACAGTCCAAATTTACCTATCCGACATTTATGATATAACTCAATGCTCATTGCGAAATCCACATAATTTTTGCTTTCATCGTTTTGTAAAGCTTTCTTTGAAAGCGCATGAATATCTTGCATGAGGTAGATTTATTTCAAATACGATTGTCATAAAGAGCAAACGGCCACACACACACACAAACACACACATCCCCTGAGTTATCTCTCTATTGAACAACAATACAGTGTTGTTTACTTGATAAATACCCACTTACAAACCGACAAAAGCCGAAGATATTATAAAGAAAATATGTGTTCACTCACTCACTCACTCACTCACTCACTCACACATTCACTCATTCATTCACTCATTCATTCACTCACTCATTCACTCACTCATTTCATTCCATTCATTCCATTCCATTCATTCCATTCCATTCATTCCATTCCATTCCATTCATTTCATTTCCATTCATTTCATTTCCATTTCCATTTCATTTCATTTCACTTCATTTCATTCATTCATTCATTCATTCATTCATTCATTCATTCATTCATTCATTCATTCATTCATTCATTCATTCATTCATTCTTTCTTGTAATATGTCACTAGAGGTCACCGATAAAGTGTCAAATTTGACAAGAAATACAAGTTAAGTACGCGTATAACTTTGCTCATAATTGTTGCCATATTCGTAAACGTATTATGCAAATTCAGCTAATTATTAAAATTTTGTTCTATTTGTTCATCTGTTCCTCGCTAAAAAAAAAAACACACAAAAAACAAACTTACCAGACGGTTTTCGACCTTGACGTGGTTGGCAGGCTTGTACCAACAGAAAACCATAGCTTGTCAATCATAAATCTAAAAGAAGCTTCTCCTACTGCATAAAATATGTAAAATCTACCTATAACATATCAATATAACGTCCTATATAATTAATATCAAACCTTATCCTTAATTTTAAATGTGTATTTTAAGTTTATAGCAATTCTCGATTTTATTGCAATTCTCGTATCCCTGTGCAACCAGAATTGCAATAAAGTTATTGAAATATTTTTGCAAAACTCGGACTCCCAGCTTTGAATAAACAAGACCCACTTTTGACCCCACATGACCCACTTTTGAACTTGTCCAAGATTTTATGGAAACAAACATTCTGACCAAGTTTCATGAAGATTAGGCCAAGCATGTGGTCTCTAGAGTGTTTTTATAAGATTTGACCTCGTGACCTATTTTTTTTGTTCCCACATAACACAATTTCGAACTTGTCCAAGACTTTATGAAGAGAAACATTCTGACCAAGTTTCATGAAGATTGGCCTAAAATATGGCCTCTAGAGTGTTAACAAGCCAAATTGTTGACGACGCAAGTCGCACGACAGACGCCGGACGAAGGGCGATCACAAAAGCTCACATTGAGCACGTTGTGCTCAGGTGAGCTAAAATTGTATCCAATAATCCCTGACCATCAAAAATGCCACATTATCAATTTCTTAACATCTTATAACATGTTGTTAAACATTATTCTTAAGTTTAAATATGAATTTAAAGTTTATTGCAATTCTCGATTTTATTGCAATTCTAGTACCCCTGTGCAACCGGAATTGCAATAAAATTATTGCAATTTCATTGCGAAACTCGGACTCCCAGCTTTGATTAAAAAATGTATCCCATGATCACTGACCAATACAAATGCCACGTTATCCATTTCTAAACATCTCATAACATATTGTTAAACTTTATTCTTAAGTTTAAATGTGTATTATAAGTTTATTGCAATTCTCAATTTTATTGCAATTCTCGTACCCCTGTGCAACCAGAATTGCAATAAAATTATTGCAATTTTATTGCAAAACTCGGACCCCAGCTTTGATTAAAAAATGTATCCCATGATCACTGACCAATAGAAATGCCACGTTATCCATTTCTAAACATCTCATAACATATTGTTAAACTTTATTCTTAAGTTTAAATGTGTATTTAAAGTTATTTAAAGTGTATTGATATTCTCAATTTTATTGCAATTCTCGTACCCCTGTGCAACCAGAATTGCAATAAAATTATTGCAATTTTATTGCAAAACTCGGACCCCCACCTTTGATTAAAAAATGTATCCCATGATCACTGACCAATACAAATGCCACGTTATCCATTTCTAAACATCTTATAACATGTTGTTAAACCTTATTCTTAGTTTAAATATGCATTTTAAGTTTATTGCAATTCTCGATTTTATTGCAATTCTCGTACCCCTGTGCAACCAGAATTGCAATAAAATTATTGCAATTTTATTGCAAAACTCGGACCCCCAGCCTTGATTAAAAAATGTATCCCATGATCACTGACCAATAGAAATGCCACGTTATCCATTTCTAAACATCTTAAACCATGTTGTTAAACCTTATTCTTAAGTTTAAATGTGTATTTTAAGTTTATTGCATTTCTCGATTTTATTGCAATTCTCGTACCCCTGTGCAACCAGAATTGCAATAAAATTATTGCAATATTATTGCAAAACTCGGACCCCCAGCTTTGATTAAAAAATGTATCCAATAATCACTGACCAATAAAAATGCCACGTTATCCATTTCTAAACATCTCATAACATATTGTTAAACTTTATTCTTAAGTTTAAATGTGTATTTTAAGTTTATTGCAATTCTCGATTTTATTGCAATTCTCGTACCCCTGTGCAACTAGAATTGCAATAAAATTATTGCAATTTTATTGCAATTCTCGGCGTTATTGCAATTCTGGTTGTAACATACCCTTTAGAAATAAGCTTGCATAAACCAAACACAGAAAAAAATATTTGGGACCTAGGAGGGAATTTTCTGACATAAGAACCACCCAATTTTTAAAACCTTAAAAAAATTACATAAACCAAACACAGAAAAAAAAATATGGGGACCTAGGATATTAACTGACATGAAACAATTATAATTGTTTCAAGAAGAACTGGCTATTTTTAAACTATAGGCAAAAATAGAAAAAACTTTCGCTTCACTTGACTCGTTGAACCAAATTCACACCAAAATTTCAAGAGAACTACCAAAAATTTAATTGTCAACCTAATTCAACCCTTTAAGTTCCTTTAAATGTCTAACTACCATTTATTTCTGCCCTTCTTTCATGAGAAAAGATTCTCAATGGAATATTAAATGTCGCGAGAGCACGTGACACAAATATTAGAACATCAATAAAATGGTGAAAACTTTGCCAAATTCTTTATATTCGTCGCCAGGGTTATTAGGAACAGTCGTGAGTAGAGGGGGTACTTTGCTTTATCCAAAAGCGTGCCCCAATCTGGCCCGCTGGCTCGTTACGCTCGGTGCGATGTTGTCTCTTCCAGGCAATACGATGAAGTGAAGTGCACTCCGTGGCTTCCGTGTAAACCCCGTAGATTACCGGATACGCTCCACTTAAAGTGTAGCTGCGGTCCATTGCAGCAGTACTCTCAGTTTTTTTATAATGTAATATGTACTTAAAACAAGATGTGTTGACTGTTCGTAAAACACAAATGCTTTTTTCTAGAGGTTAAAGCCGCAATTTCCTGACAGCTTTTCAAAATAAGTTGTTAAAGAGTTAGAAATGTACTATATTTAAATGGCTTTCCAAACGTACTTAGTTGTTGTTTTTTTTAAAGTAAATTCAGGCCCGGATTTAACGGGGATGGGGGCGGCTTAAGAGGCTGACGCCCAGCCCCACCCCCAGCTGGTCTGATCATACAATTTTCTAGGTGACTAAAATTGCTTTGATTGGATGAATGCCTGTGGTAAGTACAATGTAGTGGAAATCCCCATTGTAAGCCCCTTACTGAAATAAAGTTAGCTAAATGAAAAGTCACCCAGATCGACCCGTGCTGTGAGAGTATCCCTTGTCACACTTATCTCTTCTGTCACCTCGGCAACGTCATTGTGTCTGCTCTAATATGAGCCAGTCAAACGCTTATGTGCATATCACAGACGCCATGTAATGCACTGATAGCGATTAGTATAAATTTAAGTCGTATTTATTGTGCATTTTATAGTAACATTAATAAACGAGGATCAAATCAAACTCAATGTTAAATACACTTTTGAACTGCGACCAAAAAGTTTTAACATTTATTTTAGGAATTTATTGACGGCTTAGGTGCTCTCTCTCTCTCTCTCTCTCTCTCTTACAGATTATAAGGTGAACATAAATATATGTATTTAAATAGAAAGGAATCATATTTAAAACAACAAATGGACAACAACGGACATGGCAATGTTAATAAATCTAATAGAATGTAACCAAGTTATGTTTTTTATAAAGCCCACAATATAATGTAATACTGTATTGTGCCTTCTCAATCACTTTCATTTTCATATTTTAACTTTTTTTTCAATATATTTTTTTATTTTTAATGAGATTTGATATACCCAAAAAGTCCTCCAGCTGTACTAGAACTCGCAACCAAGCTTTGCAGCCAGTGCCATAAATTCGTTTTAATGGCAAAATAAATCATACACAAAAATATTTTCACGGATCTAGATACATTGTTTTCTTTGGTTTTGTATGCGAGAAATCTTTACGGAAAAGGTAAACTGCCCGCCTGGGTCAGGAATCTTGTCAAAACATTAGAAAATAAGGTGCATTTAAATTGAAGTTAGGGACAAAAAGCAAGAAAATAAAAAATTAAGAAAAAAAATACGCTGATGTAAAAATTTCGACCCCTAGCAAAATAACTACTTAGCCGAAGGCTTAGATTTCAATATATAAATCATATATCTAACTATGAAACAGCTCCCATTTTTCCCCCAGATACCCATCAGAATGCATAATCCTAGAATCATTTTTCCGAGGGAGCTTGCCCTAGCAATGACATCACAATCATGTCTTATGCCCGATAAAAAAAATCTGGATCTAGAAAGCTATGTGCAAAATGAGAATAAACTTTTGTTAGGCTTTCGTCTCTTCACGGAGTAAACGATTGCAATGATTATGTGAGCATGACGTACTAACGAAAGAAATGGTATAATCATCTGAGCTGTTGTTTTGAACTTAACGGTAAGTATTGGCCAGGAAGTTAACTGTGCGTGATGACAATTTTAGGGTTTGCTTTTTGCTGATTTGCACAAAATAGATCAACAGATATCATTGCATTATTCAAATGCAGTAAACAGCTCATACTAGAAACACTTAAAACACAAAAATCTGCCGCTGAAATATGCTTGATTGCTTATAAATCAATACTTTTAAGTCATATTTCTGTACTTTTGTTCCTTTTTGATAATTGTGTCTAAGATGAAATAAAGTGTTCGAGCTGATAAGGTTTAAAATGAAAACCAAGATGCCGTTTTGCTGTTCTAGTTTCTAATGTTAATCTCTTTTTAATTATTGTTAATGTATAATTTTGTCTCTCTGTCACGTGATCGATATAATGGCGTTTGACACGTTTGAAAATCTCTCCTGAATGTATTGATAATTTATAGTTATTTACAAGTTTGTAAGGGATAGTTTTGTCTTATAGGATGTCAGATGATTCTATGTTATGTGACTGTGTTCATTTTTTAACTGCTCTGAACTCTTTGTCTCTGAAAAACCTTTGGAATCACCGGGTGTATATACTTTTTGCTGTGTAATCAAGTCGATAGCTTGCATTGTGCCGTTTGTAACTGTTGTATTGTTCCAGTTTTGTCGTTTGTGATTTGCGATCGTCCGTGTTGACGTTATATCAAACGGATTTTAAAAAAAAACAACCACAAAACCAACCCTAGGGCAATACATATGTAAGTAATTAATCTTGAATGTTCATGTATTTCGCATGTGGCTATTTTGAATCGGGCTGTATCGTGTTGCCTGTGCTTTCTGTGTCTGGCTGACACTGCTTTTCGCATCACCCATACAATAAAACATTGCAACACCCATGTCCATACCCTAGCGGGGATTGTCTACTTGCAGCAATCCTAGCCCTTCTTCTTCTTCTTCTCTCTCGAAAACGTTAGTACATTTGATAAAGTAATGTCTCAATCAGTCGTGGATATTATTACTGAATCCCTTAACAACAGAATGGCAGTCATTGAGTCAGAAAACAAACGACCAAGTGAACAAGTCGAAATGTTAACCAAAAGAATTGTCTCTTTAGAGACAAACACAAAGCCACAACTAGTCAACAATTTGACAATGCTGAACATTATTCGTTACGATCATGTCTTCGTATTTCTGGTTTAGCAGAGTCTCTTGGAGAATCTACTGATGTCATCGTTTTAGACATTGCCCGAGTATGTAATGTTGAGCTGGCAGTAGAGGATATCGACAGGTCACACAGAGTTCGACCAATGAAGACTCCCGTAGTGAATTCTCGTGCTTGTCCCCCTGACATCATTGTTAAGTTCGTATATTATCGCGCTCGTGCTGCCTTCTTAAAAGGAAAAAATCAACTGAAGGATAGCCCGTCTTATAAAGGAGTTTACATTAACGAGGATCTCATGAGGATGTCACCGTGCAGCTCTTCTGTGCAACGCTAGGTATTTGGTCAAGCAGCAAAAACTGTCAAACGCCTGGTCTTTCGATGGATGCATCTATGTAAAACGCAATGAGGGAACTCGACGGTCTAATCTCTTCACAGGAAGATCTTGACACATTTGTGTAACTGTTCTGGCATTATTTACATACCCTTTCATTGACTAGCATGAAACATCATCTCTATCCTTTATAAATTTCCTTTATACAATACTGTATAGTAAACTCACAAACAATAAACATAACTGTGTGTAAGAGATAGATAATGTGTATGCATATGTATGATTATATACAAAAACAGTGAGTTCTACAAACATCTGTAAAAACTATACACACAGTCTCACGCGCGAGCACATCCCCGACCACACACACAAATGACCATATAATACAGTTATTCGGTTAGTCAAAACCATAGCACACCACACGCACGATATACACATGTTGTGCATCCATACGCACAGTCGCATACATACATACATACAAACATGCATAAAACTTACTCTTAGATACATCTGTGCGCGCAAACATGCATACATACAAACATACACTCACACGCATGCAATCACGCACACGCACACATGCATACATACATACATATTGCACATGTGTTTTTAACATGCTACTTGAAAAATCAAGATCATGTTTAAATCCATCTTATACTTCGTGTATAATCAGTGAATTGTGTGTCGTCTTTAGTTTTTATGTAACATCTACTTCTTATGTTATTTCTACATGTATGTCCAAATTACTGTTAATTTAGACACGCATACATTTCCATATAAAAGCTATGCTTATCTGTCCATCTTTATGTAGACAAACGCAAAAGATTGTTGGCACTCTCTGTCTTTATACTTCTTCTGTCCATCAACATTTTCTTCCTTGGATGGTTTACCTGTAATAGGCCCCCATGTGCTGTCGCACGTAGTGGTGGAGGTGCAGTGGCCACGTGTCATTGATCAGGCGTGTTTATTTTACCCAATGGGTATTGATGTTGTGGAACTTGGGGTTTTCTACTGTAGACCACGTTGTTCCTTGATTTTATTTGATTTCTTATACAAATATGTTTACTATGCTACTAATTATGTATCGTTCGCATTTAAAAACGTATGTTTTTTAATGTTATGGTTTTACATCCACTTACACACATTACACATACTTATAATTCTACTGTCAGGAGTTAATGAGCTTATATGCTTAAGTCTTAAATAAACATATGTTCTGTTCTGTCCTTAACATAAGAAGCATCCGTAATAAACTTGATTATATTTCTGATTACTTATCAGATCACGATATTTTTATGTTTTACACAGCCCCACTTAGATAGTAAATTACCTGATTCTATTTTCCTACATGATAGTTCAAATGTAACACTTTATAGGAAAGAACCCAGGAAAGAACTTTCGGCACACTCAGGTGGAATCTTTGTGTGTGTTTCAAACTTTGTATTCATGTTGCAGACATGACCAAAAGTTACCGTCAGTTCAATCCATATGGCTTCATATATCTTATAAATCTACATCCTTTTTGCTATGTACAGTTTATAGGCCTCCAAACAGTAAAGTTTCTTTTTGGGATGATTTTAACCTAAACTTAGAAAGAGCTTTAGATGTAAATGAAAATATTATTATAATGGGCGACTTAACTGAGAATCTTTTAAATAGAAATAACATTTTTCTGTTCGAGTGAGGATGATTTTCAATGTATTGAAGTAGATGCAGAAAACAATAGGATTATATAGAGATTTGTCCTTAGTAACATGTTCTGTCATTCCAGAAAACAGTAATAATAGGCAGGTAAGCTATGTTAAATAGTGATATTTTAATAATTTGATTGATTGTATGGCCAATATAGACAAGTATAACGATAATTGCTAGTTTGGAAAGCTAAAGGCGTTGGTAAATATACTTGTGTAATTAGTAGGTAGTTAAGTGTAGTCGATTATGTTATGGCTTCCCCTGGTTTGTTCTCTTTAACAGAACATTTTGATATTGAGATCCAAATATAGTGTCAGATCATTTCTTAATCAGTTGATTTTTCTATTTTCAATTTTCACACACACACACACACACACAAATAAAATAAAAAAATAAGTGTGAGTGATAATTTAGTCACGATTTTATAGAATACACCTATCACTGGAATGAAGATGAAAAGAATGGGTATGTTAATAAGTTAATGATAAATGATCGTTTCTTGCGTATTGATGATGAAATTCGTCATTGCAGACATAGTATCAGCATTGATAATTGTGTTCAAGAATTAAGTAATATATTGTGTAATAATGCAAATTACATGATAAAAGAAATGATTTAACAGGTAATTTGAGGGTAAGTCCGGGGTTTTCTGGGTATGTTTTTACCCTAGATGGAGATGTGTTATATTTTAATGATGATATTCTACAAAACGAATTTGAGGAGGATTTCTTTTTTTTTCTAGTAGTGAGTTCCGAGTAAGAAAAGTGAGTTTCGCGTCTGAAAAAGTGAGTTTCGAGTTAAAAAAGTGAAATTCGAGTCAAGAAAAATTAAGTTTCAAATTAAAAAAAATGTGAATTTTGAGTAAGAAAAGGTGAGTTTCGAGTTTAAAAAGTTAGTTTCGAGTCAGAACAGATGACAAATAAGTGTATATACTGTACAGTGACCAGTTATGGATAAAAATGTGTATGTATTAAACAACATTTGTGCGTTTTAATTGATTTCACGGTAAAGTTTATTTTAAACAAGAAAAGATTAAGACAAAATGTTTTTATGGACGGTTATAATAAACATACTGTCTCCCTCTTTTTCTCTTTTCTACTGTTTTGACATTACCTAACATGTCTTGCACAGGACCTTTATATTAAACATAAAATAAAAATAAATAAATAATAATGACTCTCTTAATATTAAAATTATTTATACAGAGAGAGGCAGTTATTACTTTATAATTTTCCCTGCACGAGTCCCGAGTCTCTCTAGGTTTAAAAAATATGACTCCTAATGAATTAGCATTTTCCATATACTTTTTTTCATCTTGTGGATGCATTGAAATTTAAACTTTGAATCCTGACAGCGAAAACATTACATCTTAGATGAAATGTGCATGGGTAAAAAAAATAATTGGAGAGGTCATTTTATTAACTT
>CM037779.1:30170632-30187844 GCA_021229015.1 Solen grandis | reverse complement strand
TTAACCTGGTTATAAGTTCTGGGCTAGTAAACTGTCCATCATCAAACTTCACATCACCAGGGCGACATTCCAAACAAGGTCCATTTTGGCCAGATTTATATTCCTTTTAAAATACAGTGAAAACTTGAGACAAATTAGACAAGCGTTGGCATCCACATGAGGTTCTCTTCTTTTTATTTCTACCGATCAACTGTGAACGAGCTACTTTAAGGTAATGTAATCTTGATTGGGAAGAAAAATGTTCTGGTAATGTCGATATTATTCGTAAATGTTCGGGATCGGTCGCCCTTATGCATTCTTTTCTCATAGTTAAAATACAATTGTCAAAAAGAGATAACATATTACATTTACTTTATCATAAAACATCCAAACCTCTACAAGAGAAATTGTCTGATAATGTTTTTTTTTATCGTTACCTTGAACGAAGACGCACAAGTACGACCAATCCCGAACAATAACGATAATTACCGACATCGCACGAATATTTATCTTTCCCATTAAGATAAACATTTCAATTTCATCTAAGTGGAGAAAAAATAGTTACAAAAGGTAAATAATTATAAAGTTATTATTACCTATCCTAAAGCGTGCTATATTACAACATAATATCACAGTTGACGTAGTGTATTCTTATATCTTTATATACGGCTCTATATATACATTGTACTCATGAATTATTAGTTAGGCATTCCATTGGAACCGTGGCGGACACAGCACGGATCAGCTGACCATTAAAACGGCGCTAGATTTTGAAAGTTAAATTCGTTCTGTCATGTAGAGATGACACCATGCTCCTCGTCTAAGCGTAGCGGTTTATCTTGCGAACACGATGAGTCATTTTTAGGTTTTCGCCTCTGCTGGGCGAAAACCTATTGTTCTTCTTCTGTTGATTTGTTGTTTTTTTTATTAGGTTTTCGCCTCTGCAGGGCGAAAACCTATTGTTCTTCTTCTGTTGATTTGTTTTTTTTTATTAGGTTTTCGCCTCTGCTGGGCGAAAACCTATTGTTCTTCTTCTGTTGATTTGTTGTTTTTTTGTTTTTTTTAGGTTTTCGCACCTCGCAGTGCGAAAACCTATTGTTCTTCTTCTTTTTTTTTTTTTTTTAGGTTTTCGCACCTCGCAGTGCGAAAACCTATTGTTCTTCTTCTGTTTTATTTTTTTTTTTTTTTTTTATTATTTTTCTAACCCTTTTTTGTTAACGGCAAATCTCCGTGATCAGAAAAGCCACATTTATGATATTTTAATCAGTTTTTACCACGTATTTGAAGATGATCCTAACGTTGAGAAAATTTCCATTTATGTCTTACTTTTCCCGCTAGGGGGCGTTTAGTATGAAATGTATTAATGGCTAATAACTCAGTTATTTGAGGTCCGATTCAAATGCGGTTTTTTACATTCTGTTCCTTGTTGATAGCCAAATAAAATATGATAGGTTTCGGTGGTAGGTGTCGCTGAAAGTTTTGAGCTACAGAAGGTTGAATGTTCGAACCTCGCAAAAAACTGTGCAAATGAGGGTAGGTGTACGAAAAACCTATCCATTTTTGCTAGAGATCAGATAGAAGAATTCTGTTTGCTGCAAATGATTTGCAAGACATATACGCACAAAATATATGGGGTGGCGAATTTAAGAAATGCATGGTTTGCCCTCTAGAAACGGTCAAACTTCACTAAAATTTAGGAAAAAATAAAATTTTAAAAACATGTTTTTTGTCACTCCTGACTATATTTTTGGTTCATTCTTCATGAAATTTTCACAAGTTATGTATTGTTAACTTCTAAAGGGCTTCACAATTAAAAAGTTTAAAAATAAACGCAAAGGTCAAGGTCATATTACGATAATTGTGTTTATATTCGGCCCAAAATAGCTCCAAAACTATAAATATTTAATTGAAAGTATATGTACAAAAGTTTTAGTTCATGAAGAGCTCTTTCCAGTGATGTTAAGTTTTTGAAGATCGGATTTGATTTGGTCATATTACGGCAGTCCAAAGTTTGATCCTTTTTTGGAATAATTGTACAACCGTGTTTATGCTTCAAATTGTGATATATAAGAAATAGAATGTTTGACTTGTGCGACTTGTATACTTGGTTGAACTATTTGCTGCATTGCTAGGTACTAATGGTAAAAGTTTACTAAATTTTGTTTCTCATTTTGCCGCTAGGGGGCGCTAAGCTTGAAAGCACTCTTCTACTTATAACTCAAAAAGTTGAAGCCTGATCCAAATGCGGTTTATTGCATTATGTTCCTTGTTTATAGCCTAATAAAATATGATAGTTTCTAGGTATGAGTGGCTGAAACTTTTTGAGCTAGCAACGGAAGGTTGAAAGTTCGAACCTCGCAGAAAACTGTGCAGATGAGGGTATGTGTACGAAAAACCTATCCATTTTCGTTAGACATCAGATAGAAGAATTTTGTTTGCTGCAAATGATTTGCAAGACATATACGCACAAAATATATGGGGTGACGAATTTAAGAAATGCATGGTTTGTCCTCTAGAAACGGTCAAACTTCACTAAATTTTAGGAAAAGTTAAAGTTTCAAAAACATGTTGTTTATCGCTCCTGATTTAATTGTTGGTTCATTCCTCATGATTTTTTCACATGTAATGTATTGTTATGTTTGAAAGGGACTCACAATTAAAAAGTTAAAATGAAATTTCAAAGGTCAAGGTCATATTACGATTATTATGTTTTTATTCGGCTCCAAATAGCTCCAAAACAAAAAATATTTCATTGAGAGTATATGAACAAAAGTTTTAGTTCTTGAAGAGTCCTTTCCAGTGATGTTTAGTTTTTGAAGATCGGACTTGATTTGGTCATTTTACGGCAGTCCAAGTTTTGACCCTATTTAGAACAATTGTAAATAAGTTTTTATGCTTCAGATTGTGATATATAAGGAATAGAATGTTTGACTAGTGTGACTTGTATACTTGATTGAACCATTTGCTGCATTTCAAGGTACCTAATAGTACAATTTTACTCAATTTTGTTACTGATTTTTATGCAATTTTTTTGCATTCTGTGCCTTGGTGACATCAATTTGAAACAACACTAAAAAATTTATGCGATATTTCATGAAAATGATAGTAATTCAATGCAACATTAGTTCGTTATAATGTTAAGTGGCATATCGCATTGTCGCGTGTCATTTTATACTGTTGTTTGTCGTTTGCAATTGTTGTTTATCGAGAACAATTGTCGTAATTGTCATCATAAAGCAACACACACATATAATGTTGCAGTACCCGAAGTCTGTAAAAAGACAGGTAATACTTAAAAGTATTCTTCTTGGTAAAAAGTCTGCTTAAACATTGCGACAAAAATGTTTGAAAGATCACTGTATTCAACAGTATTCAAAAAGCCATTGAACGAAGAAATATGTTTTTCGAAACATGCGACTCGTGACTTGAATGGAATTGCTTTCGTGAAAACTGATGATATCGCGACTACATAACTGACAGGTAATACTCAACAATATTCTTATGGGTAAAAAGTCTGCTTAAACATTGCGACAGAAATATTTAAAGATCGCTGTTAACAGTATCAACAAGCCATTGAACGAAGAAATGTTTTTCGAATCATGCAACTCGTGAACTGAATGGAATTGCTTTCGTGAAAACCATTGATATCGCGACTACATAACTGACAGGTAAGACTCAAAATTATTCTTTTGGGTAAAATGTCTGCTTAAATATTGCGACAAAAATGTTTAAAGATCGCTGTTAACAGTATTCGAAGAAATATGTTTTTCGAATCATGCGACTCGTGAACTGAGGTAAATTGCTTTTGCGAAAACCGATGATATCGCGATAGCGATTCTAGTTAGGTTTTCGCACCTCGCAGTGCGAAAACCTATTGTTCTTCTTCTGTTTTATTTTTTTTTTTTTTTTTTTTATTATTTTTCTAACCTTTTTTTGTGAACGGCATATCACCATGATAGAAAAAAGTCACATGTATGAAATTTTAATCAGTTATTACCACGTATTTGAACTTGATCCTAACGTTGAGAAAATTTTCATTTATGTCTTACTTTTCCCGCCAGGGGGCGTTTTGCATGAAATGTATTAATGGCTAATAACTCACTTATTTGAGGTCCGATTCAAATGCGGTTTTTTGCATTCTGTTCCTTGTTGATAGCCACATAAAATATGATAGGTTTCGACGGTACGTGTCGCTGAAAGTATTTGACCTACAGAAGGTTGAAAGTTCGAACCTCCCAAAAAACTGTGCAAATGAGGGTAGGTCTACGAAAAACCTATCCATTTTTGTTAGAGATCAGATAGAAGAATTCTGTTTGCTGCAAATGATTTGCAAGACATATACGCACAAAATATATGGGGTGGCGAATTTAAGAAATGTATGGTTTGTCCTCTGGAAGCGGTCAAACTTCACTAAATTTTAGGAAAAGTTAAAGTTTCAAAAACATGTTTTTTATCGCTTCTGACTGTATTTTTTGTTAATTCTTCATGATATTTTCACAAGTTATGTATTGTTATGTCTGAAAGGGGATCACAATAAAAAAGTTAAAAAATAAATGAAAAGGTCAAGGTCATATTACGATTATTGTGTTTTTATTCGGCCCCAAATAGCTCCAAAACTAAAAATATTTCTTTGAGAGTATATGAACAAAAGTTTTAGTTCTTGAATAGCCCTTTCCAGTGACGTTTAGTTTTTGAAGATCGGACTTGATTTGGTCATATTACGGCAGTCCAAATTTTGATCCTTTTTTGGAATAATTGTAAATCAGTTTTTATGCTTCAAATTGTGACATATAAGAAATAGAATGTTCGACTAGTGCGACTTGTATACTTGATTGAACTATTTGCTGCATTGCTATGTACCTAATGGTAAAATTTTAATCAATTTTGTTTCTCATTTTGCCGCTAGGGGGCGCTTAGCTCGAAAGCACTCTTCTACTTATAACTCAAAAAGTTAAAGCCTGATCCAAATGCGGTTTATTGCATTATGTTTCTTGTTGATAGCCTAATAAAATATGAAAGTTTTTAGGTATGAGTGGCTGAAACTTTTTGAGCTAGCAACGGAAGGTTGAAAGTTCGAACCTCGCAAAAAACTGTGCAGATGAGGGTATGTGTACGAAAAACCTATCCGTTTTTGTTAGACATCAGATAGAAGAATTCTGTTTGCTGCAAATGATTTGCAAGACATATACGCACAAAATATATGGGGTAGCGAATCTAATAAATGCATGGTTTGTCCTCTAGAAACGGTCAAACTTCACTAAATTTTAGGAAAAGTTAAAATTTCGAAAAGATGTTTTTTGTCGCTCCTGACTTTATTTTTAGTTCATTCTTCATGATATTTTCACAAGTTATGTATTGTTATGTTTGAAAGGGCCTCACAATTAAAAAGTTAAAATGAAATTTCAAAGGTCAAGGTCATTTACGATTATTGTGTTTTTATTCGGCCCCAAATATCTCCAAAACTAAAAATATTTTATTGAAAGTATATAAACAAAAGTTTTAGTTCTTGAATAGCCCTTTCCAGTGATGTTTAGTTTTTGAAGATCGGACTTGATTTGGTCATATTACGGCAGTCCAAAATTTGATCCTATTTTATAAGGAATAGAATGTTTGACTAGTGCGACTTGTATGCTTCATTGAACCATTTGCTGCATTTCTAGGTACCTAATAGTAAAATTTTACTCAATTTTGTTTCTCATTTTGCTGCTAGGGGGGCGCTTGGCTTGAAATCACCCTTTATTACTAAAATAATTAAAGTCTGATTTTTATGCAATTTTTTGCATTCTGTTCCTTGGTGACATCAATTTGAAACAACACTAAAAAATTTATGCGATATTTCATGAAAATGATAGTAATTCAATGCAACATTAGTTCGTTATAATGTTAAGTGGCATATCGCATTGTCGCGTGTCATTTTATACTGTTGTGTGTCGTTTGCAATTGTTGTTTATCGAGTACAATTGTCTAATGTCACCATCATAAAGCAACACACACATATAATGTTGCAGTATTCGAAGTCTGTAAAAAATGTTTTCAAGTTTGCGACTACATTACAGACAGGTAATACTTAAAAGTATTCTTCTTGGTAAAAAGTTTGCTTAAACATTGCGACAAAAATGTTTGAAAGATCACTGTCTTCAACAGTATTCAAAAAGCCATTGAACGAAGAAATATGTTTTTCGAAACATGCGACTGGTGATTTGAATGGAATTGCTTTCGTGAAAACTGATGATATCGCGACTACATAACTGACAGGTAATACTCAACAATATTCTTATGGGTAAAAGGTCTGCTTAAACATTGCGACAGAAATGTTTGAAAGATGGCTGTTAACAGTATCAACAAGCAATTGAACGAAGAAATGTTTTTCGAATCATGCGACTCGTGAACTGAATGGACTTGCTTTTGCGAAAACCGATGATATCGCGATTGCGATTCTAGTTTTTTATTATTTTTCTAACCCTTTTTTGTTAACGGCAAATCTCCGTGATCAGAAAAGCCACATTTATGATATTTTAATCAGTTTTTACCAAGTATTTGAAAATGATCCTAACGTTGAGAAAATTTTCATTTATGTCTTACTTTTCCCGCTAGGGGGCGTTTTGTATGAAATTTATTAATGGCTAATAACTCAGTTATTTGAGGTCGGATTCAAATGCGGTTTTTTGCATTCTGTTCCTTGTTGATAGCCTCATAAAATATGATAGATTTTGAGGGTGCGTGTCGCTGAAAGTATTTGAGCTTTAGAAGGTTGAAAGTTTGAACCTCGCAAAAAACTGCGCAAATGAGGGTAGGTCTACGAAAAACCTATCCATTTTTGTTAGAGATCAGATAGAAGAGTTCTGTTTGCTGCAAATGATTTGCAAGATATATACGCACAAAATATATGGGGTGGCGAATTTAATAAATGCATGGTTTGTTCTCTAGAAACGGTCAAACTTCACTAAATTTTAGGAAAATTAAATTTTCAAAAACATGTTTTTTGTCGCTCCTGACTTTATATTTCGTTCATTCTTCATGATATTTTCACAAGTTATGTATTATTATGTTTGAAAGGGCCTCACAATTAAAAAGTTTAAAAATGAATGAAAAGGTCAAGGTCATATTACGATAATTGTGTTTTTATTCGGCCCGAAATACCTCCAAAACTAAAAAGATTTCATGAAGAGTTTATGGACAAACTATTTTGTTCCTGAAGAGCTCTTTCCAGTGATCTTTAGTTTTTGAAGATCGGACTTGATTTGGTCATTTTACGGCAGTCCAAAGTTTGATCCTTTTTTGGAATAATTGTTAAACCGTTTTTATGCTTCAAATTGTGATATATCAGAAATAGAATGTTCGACTAGTGCGACTTGTATACTTAATTGAACTATTTGCTGCATTACTAGGTACCTAATGGTAAAATTTTAATCAATTTTGTTTCTCATTTTGCCGGTAGAGGGCGCTTAGCTTGAAAGCACTCTTCTACTTATAACTAAAAAACTTAAAGTCTGATCCAAATGCGGTTTATTGCATTATGTTCCTTGTTGATAGCCTAATAAAATATGATAGTTACTAGGTATGAATGGCTGAAACTTTTTGATCTACTAGCGGAAGGTTGAAAGTTCGAACCTCACAAAAAACTGTGCAGATGAGGGTAGGTCTACCAAAAACCTATTCATTTTTGTTAAAGATCAGATAGAAGAATTCGATTAGCAGCAAATGATTTGCAAGACATATACGCACAAAATATATGGGGTGGCGAATTTACGAAATGCATGGTTTGTCCTCTAGAAACGGTCAAACTTCACTAAAATTTAGGAAAAATTAAAATTTCAAAAACATGTTTTTTGTCACTCCTGACTTTATTTTTAGTTCATTCTTCATGATATTTTCACAAGTTATGTATTGTTATGTTTGAAAGGACCTCACAATTAAAAAGTTAAAATGAAATTGCAAAGGTCAAGGTCATATTGCGATTATTGTGTTTTTATTCGGCTCCAAATAGCTCCAAAACAAAAAATATTTCATTGAAAGTATATGATCAAAAGTTTTAGTTCTTAAAAAGCCCTTTCTAGTGATGTTTAGTTTTTGAAGATCGGACTTGATTTCGTCATTTTACAGAAGACCAATATTTGATCCTCTTTAGAACAATTGTAAATCAGTTTTTATGCTTCAAATTGCGATATATAAGGAATAGAAGGTTTGACTAGTTTGACTTGTATACTTGATTGAACCATTTGCTGCATTGCTAGGTACCTAATAGAAAATGTTTACTCAATTTTGTTTCTCGTTTTGCCACTAGGGGGCGCTTGGCTTGAAATCACTCTTTATATCTAAAATAATTGAAGTCTGATTTTATGCCATTTTTTTTTTGCATTCTGTTCCTTGGTGACATCAATTTGAAACAACACTAAAAATTAATCGGATATTTCATGAAAATGATAGTATTTCTATGCAACATTAGTTGAGTGGCATAATACATTTTCGCGTGTTATTTTAAACTGGTGTTTGTCATTTACAATTCTTGTTTATCGAGTACAATTGTCGTATGTCGCCATCATAAAGCAACACACACATATAATTTTGCAGTACCCGAAGTCCATAAAAAAAGTTTTCAAGTTTGCGACTACATGACAGACAGGTAATACTTAAAAGTATTCTTCTTGGTAAAAGGTCTGCTTAAACATTGCGACAAAAATGTTTGAAAGATCGCTGTTAACAGTATTCGACAAGCAATTGAACGAAGAAATATGTTTTTCGAATCATGCGACTCGTTAACTGAGGTAAATTGCTTTTGCGAAAACCGATGATATCGCGATAGCGATTCTAGTTTTTATTATTTTTCCAATTCCACCCATTTTTGTGTCCAGCCTAGCGGCCAGATGAGAAAAGCTACAGCTATGAAATTTTGGGCATGGAGTCATCTTTATCTGAACATGTGACTAATTGGTCAAACTTTTCACATTTATTTCTGATTTAGCCACTAGGGGGCGCAATGCATGTAATCACTGTTTTGCTAATAACTCAAAAATTTGAAACCTGATTTATATGCGGTTTTTTACATAATGTTCCTTGTTGACAGCCCAATCAAATATGATGGATATCTTATCATCGAGTACTGGGGAAAAAAATTGTTCTAGGAGAGGTTGAATGTTCGAACCTTGGAAAAAAGTGGAAAAATGAGGGTAGGTCTACGAAAAACCTATCCATTTTTTGTTAGAAATCAGATAGAAGAATTCTGTTTGCTGCATACGATTTGCAAGACATATACGCACAAAATATATGGGGTGGCGAATTAAGGAAATGCGTGGTTTGTCCTCTAGAAACGGTCAAACTTCACTAAATTTTAGGAAAAATTAAAATTTCAAAAACATGTTTTTGTCGCTCCTGACTTTATTTTCTGTTCATTCTTCATGAAATTTTCACACGATATGTATGGTTATGTTTGAAAGGGCCTCACAATTCAAAAAATAAAAAAGAATTGAAAAGGTCATGGTCATATTACGATTATTGTGTATATTTTGCTTATAACTCAAAAAGTTGAAGCCTGATCCAAATGCGGTTAATTGAATTATGTTCCTTGTTGATAGCCTATTAAAATATGATAGTTTCTAGGTATGAGTGGCTGAAACTTTTTGAGCTAGTAACGGAAGGTTGAAAGTTCGAATCTCGTAAAAAAACTGTGCAGATGAGGGTATGTCTACGAAAAACCTATCCATTTTTTGTTAGAAATCAGATAGAAGAATTCTGTTTGCTGCAAATGATTTGCAAGACATATACGCACAAAATATATGGGGTGGCGAATTTAAGAAATGCGTGGTTTGTCCTCTAGAAAAGGTCAAACTTCACTAAATTTTAGGAAAAATTAAAATTTCAAAAACATGTTTTTGTCGCTCCTGACTTTATTTTCTGTTCATTCTTCATGAAAGTTTCACACGATATGTATGGTTATGTTTGAAAGGGCCTCACAATTTAAAAAATAAAAAAGAATTGAAAAGGTCAAGGTCATATTACGATTATTGTGTTTTTATTCGGCCACAAATAGCTCCAAAACTAAAAATATTTAATTGAGAGTATATGAACAAAAGTTTTAGTTCTTAAAGAGCTCTTTCCAGTAATGTTTAGTTTTTGAAGATCGGACTTAATTTGGTCATTATACGGCAGTCCAAAATTTGATCCTTTTTTGGAATAATTGTAAATCAAGTTTTATGCTTCAAATTCTGATACATAAGAATAAAAAGTTTGACTTGTGCGATTAACGTTAGTATACTTGATTGAACTATTTGCTGCTTTGCTAGGTACCTAACAGTAAAATTTTAATCAATTTTCTTTCTCATTTTGCCGCTATGGGGCGCTTTTCTTGAAATCATTCTTTTTCTTATAACTCAAAAAGTTGAAGTCCGATTCGAATGCCGTTTTTTGCATTCTGTTCCCTGTTGATAGCCTAATAACATATGATAGGATTCGAGGTCCGTCTGGCTGAAAGCTTTTGAGCTACATAAGGTTGAATGTTCGAACCATGCAAAAAAACAAAACAAAAATAAAAAAAAAACTGTGCAAATGAGGGTAGGTCTACGAAAAACCTATCCGTTTTTGTTAGAGATCAGATAGAAGAATTCCGTCTCCGGCATACCATTTGAAAGACGTATACACACAAAATATATGGGGTGGCGAATTAAGGAAATGCGTGGTTTGTCCTCTAGAAACGGTTAAACTTCACTAAATTTTAGGAAAAATTAAAATTTCAAAAACATGTTTTTGTCGCTCCTGATTTTATTTTCTGTTCATTCTTCATGAAATTTTCACACGATATGTATTGTTATGTTTGAAAGGGCCTCACAATTCAAAAAATAAAAAAGAATTGAAAAGGTCAAGGTCATATTACGATTATTGTGTTTTTATTCGGCCACAAATAGCTCCAAAACTAAAAATATTTAATTGAGAGTATATGAACAAAAGTTTTAGTTCTTAAAGAGCTCTTTCCAGTGATGTTTAGTTTTTGAAGATCGGACTTGATTTGGTCATTATACGGCAGTCCAAAGTTTGATCCTTTTTTTGAATAATTGTAAATCAGGTTTTATGCTTCAAATTCTGATACATAAGAATAAAAAGTTTGACTTGTGCGACTAGTATACTTGATTGAACTATTTGCTGCTTTGCTAGGTACCAAACAGTAAAATTTTAATCAATTTTCTTTCTCATTTAGCCGCTAGAGGGCGCTTTTCTTGAAATCATTCTTTTGCTTATAACTCAAAAAGTTGAAGCCTGATCCAAATGCGGTTAATTGAATTATGTTCCTTGTTGATAGCCTATTAAAATATGATAGTTTCTAGGTATGAGTGGCTGAAACTTTTTGAGCTAGTAACGGAAGGTTGAAAGTTCGAATCTCGTAAAAAAAACTGTGCAGATGAGGGTATGTCTACGAAAAACCTATCCATTTTTTGTTAGAAATCAGATAGAAGAATTCTGTTTGCTGCAAATGATTTGCAAGACATATACGCACAAAATATATGGGGTGGCGAATTTAAGAAATGCGTGGTTTGTCCTCTAGAAAAGGTCAAACTTCACTAAATTTTAGGAAAAATTAAAATTTCAAAAACATGTTTTTTTTGTCGCCCCTGACTTTATTTTCTGTTCATTCTTCATGAAATTTTCACAAGTTATGTATTGTTATGTTTGAAAGGGCCTCACAATTAAAAAGTTAAAAAAAAACATTGAAAAGGTCAAGGTCATATTACGATAATTGTGTTTTTATTCGGCCCCAAAGTGCTCCAAATCTAAAAATATTTCATTGAAAGTATTGAACAAAAGTTTTAGTTCTAAATAGTTCTTCCGTATAATGTTTAGTTTTTGAAGATCGGACTTGATCTTTTCATTTTACGGCAATCCAAAGTTTGATCCTTTTTTTGAAATAATTGTTATTCAGTTTTTATGCTTAAAATTGTGATATAAAAGAAAAAGAATGTTCGATTAGTGCGACTAGTATACTTGTTGAAATATTTGCTGAATTTCTAGGTACCTAATTGTAAAATTTTTATCATTTTTTTTCTCATTTTGCCGCTAGAGGGCGCTTTGCTTAAAATCACTCTTTTGCCTATAACTCAAAACGTTAAAGTCTAATTGAAATGCGGTTTTCAGCATTTTGTTCCTTGTACCACAGAATGTGATGATTTCAAAGTATAGGGTATGGGGAAATATTTGCGTTAGAGGAGTTTGAATGTTCTAACATTCCAAAAAAACAAACAAAAACAAAAAACTGTGCAAATGAGAGTAGGTCTTCAAAAAACCTTTGCGTTCTGTTTCATATTGAAAATTGTGGCTGAGTTGAAATAAAGTGTTCAAGTTGATTTAGGTTAAAAGCGAAAACCAAGATACCGCTTGCGGTTCTAGTTTTTATTATTTTTCCAATTCCACCCATTTTTGTGTCCAGCCTAGCGGCCAGATGAAAAAAGCTACAGCTATGAAATTTTGGGCATGGAGTCATCTTTATCTGAACATGTGCCTAAATGGTCAAACTTTTCACTTTTGTTTCTGATTTAGCCACTAGGGGGCGCAATGCATGTAATCACTGTTTTGCTAATAATTCAAAAATTTGAAACCTGATTTAGATGCCGTTTTTTACATAATGTTCTTTGTTGACAGCCCAATCAAATATGATGGAAATCTCATCATCGAGTACGGGAAAAAAATTGTTCTAGGAGAGGTTGAATGTTCGAACCTTGGCAATAATGAGGGTAGGTCTACGAAAAACCTTCCCACTTTTGTTAGAGATCAGATAGAAGAATTCTGTTTGCTGCATACGATTTGCAAGACATATACGCACAAAATATATGGGGTGGCGAATTTAGGAAATGCGTGGTTTGTCCTCTAGAAAAGGTCAAACTTCACTAAATTTTAGGAAAAATTAAAATTTCAAAAACATGTTTTTGTCGCTCCTGACTTTATTTTCTGTTCATTCTTCATGATATTTTCACATAATATGTATTGTTATGTTTGAAAGGGCGTCACAATAAAAAAAATTAAAGAAATTTGAAAAGGTCAAGGTCATATTACGATTATTGTGTTTTTATTCGGCCACAAATAGCTCCAAAACTAAAAATATTTAATTGAGAGTATATGAACAAAAGTTTTAGTTCTTAAAGAGCTCTTTCCAGTGATGTTTAGTTTTTGAAGATCGGACTTGATTTGGCAGTCCAAAGTTTGATCCTTTTTTGGAATAATTGTAAATCAGGTTTTATGCTTCAAATTCTGATACACAAGAATAAATAGTTTGACTTGTGCGACTAGTATACTTGATTGAACTATTTGCTGCTTTGCTAGGTACCAAACAGTAAAATTTTAATCAATTTTCTATCTCATTTTGCCGCTAGGGGGCGCTTTTCTTGAAATCATTATTTTGCTTATAACTCAAAAAGTTGAAGCCTGATCCAAATGCGGTTAATTGAATTATGTTCCTTGTTGATAGCCTAATAAAATATGAAAGTTTCTAGGTATTAGTGACTGAAACTTTTTGAGCTAGTAACGGAAGGTTGAAAGTTTGAATCTCGTAAAAAAAAACTACAAATGAGGGTAGGTCTACGAAAAACCTATCCATTTTTGTTAGAAATCAGATAGAAGAATTCTGTTTGCTGCAAATGATTTGCAAGACATATACGCACAAAATATATGGGGTGTCGAATTTAAGAAATGCGTGGTTTGTCCTCTAGAAAAAGGTCAAACTTCACTAAAGTTTAGGAAAAATTAAAATTTTAAAAACATGTTTTTTTGTCGCTCCTGGCTTTATTTTCTGTTCATTCTTCATGAAATTTTCACAAGTTATGTATTGTTATGTTTGAAAGGGCCTCACAATTAAAAAGTTAAAAAACATTGAAAAGGTCAAGGTCATATTTCGATAATTGTGTTTTTATTCGGCCCCAAAGTGCTCCAAATCTAAAAATATTTCATTGAGAGTATATGAACAAAAATTTTAGTTCTAAATAGTTCTTTCGTATAATGTTTAGTTTTTGAAGATCGGACTTGATCTTTTCATTTTACGGCAATCCAAAGTTTGATCCTTTTTTGGAATAATTGTTATTCAGTTTTTATGCTTAAAATTGTGATATATAAGAAAAAGAATGTTCGATTAGTGCGACTTATATACTTGTTTGAACTATTTGCTGCATTTCTAGGTACCTAATTGTAAAATTTTTATCATTTTTTTTCTCATTTTGCCGCTAGAGGGCGCTTTGCTTAAAATCACTCTTTTGCCTATAACTCAAAACGTTAAAGTCTAATTGAAATGCGGTTTTCAGCATTTTGTTCCTTGTTGACAGCACCACAGAATGTAATGTGATGATAGGGTATGGGGAAATATTTGCGCTAGAGGAGTTTGAATGTTCTAACATTAAAAAAAAAAAAAAAAAAAAAAAAAAAAAAAAAAAAAAAACTGTGCAAATGAGAGTAGGTCTTCAAAAAACCTTTGCGTTCTGTTTCATATTAAAAATTGTGGTTGAGTTGAAATAAAGTGTTCAAGTTGATTAGGTTAAAAGCGAAAACCAAGATACCGCTTGCGGTTCTAGTTTTTATTATTTTTCCAATTCCACCCATTTTTGTGTCCAGCCTAGCGGCCAGATGAAAAAAGCTACAGCTATGAAATTTTGGGCATGGAGTCATCTTTATCTGAACATGTGCCTAAATGGTCAAACTTTTCACTTTTGTTTCTGATTTAGCCACTAGGGGGCGCAATGCATGTAATCACTGTTTTGCTAATAACTCAAAAATTTGAAACCTGATTCAGATGCGGCTTTTTACATAATGTTCCTTGTTGACAGCCCAATCAAATATGATGGAAATCTCATCATCGAGTACGGGAAAAAAATTGTTCTAGGAGAGGTTGAATGTTCGAACCTTGGGAAAAGGTGAAATAATGAGGGTAGGTCTACGAAAAACCTTCCCACTTTTGTTAGAGATCAGATAGAAGAATTCTGTTTGCTGCATACGATTTGCAAAACATATACGCACAAAATATATGGGGTGGCGAATTTAGGAAATGCGTGGTTTGTCCTCTAGAAAAGGTCAAACTTCACTAAATTTTAGGAAAAATTAAAATTTCAAAATCATGTTTTTGTCGCTCCTGACTTTATTTTCTGTTCATTCTTCATGATCTTTTAACACAATATGTATTGTTATTTTTGAAAGGGCCTCACAATAAAAAAATTAAAAGAAATTTGAAAAGGTCAAGGTCATATTACGATTATTGTGTTTTTATTCGGCCACAAATAGCTCCAAAACAAAATATTTAATTGAGAGTATATGAACAAAAGTTTTAGTTCTTAAAGAGCTCTTTCCAGTGATGTTTAGTTTTTGAAGATCGGACTTGATTTGGTCATTATACGGCAGTCCAATTTTGATCCTTTTTTGGAATAATTGTAAATCAGGTTTTATGCTTCAAATTCTGATACACAAGAATAAATAGTTTGACTTGTGCGACTAGTATACTTGATTGAACTATTTGCTGCTTTGCTAGGTACCAAACAGTAAAATTTTAATCAATTTTCTATCTCATTTTGCCGCTAGAGGGCGCTTTTCTTGAAATCATTCTTTTGCTTATAACTCAAAAAGTTGAAGCCTGATCCAAATGCGGTTAATTGAATTTTGTTCCTTGTTGATAGCCTAATAAAATATGATAGTTTCTAGGTATGAGTGGCTGAAACTTTTTGAGCTAGTAACGGAAGGTTGAAAGTTCGAATCTCGTAAAAAACTGCAAATGAGGGTAGGTCTACGAAAAACCTATCCATTTTTGTTAGAAATCAGATAGAAGAATTCTGTTTGCTGCAAATGATTTGCAAGACATATACGCACAAAATATATGGGGTGGCGAATTTAAGAAATGCATGGTTTGTCCTCTAGAAAAAGGTCAATCTTCACTAAATTTTAGGAAAAATTAAAATTTCAAAAACAGTTTTTTTTGTCGCTCCTGACTTTATTTTCTGTTCATTCTTCATGAAATTTTCACAAGTTATGTATTGTTATGTTTGAAAGGGCCTCACAATTTAAAAGTTAAAAAACATTGAAAAGGTCAAGGTCATATTACGATTATTGTGTTTTTATTCGGCCCCAAAGTGCTCCAAATCTAAAAATATTTCATTGAGAGTATATGAACAAAAGTTTTAGTTCTAAATAGTTCTTTCGTATAATGTTTAGTTTTTGAAGATCGGACTTGATCTTTTCATTTTACGGCAATCCAAAGTTTGATCCTTTTTTGGAATAATTGTTATTCAGTTTTTATGCTTAAAATTGTGATATATAAAAAAAAGAATGTTCGATACGTGCGACTGATACACTTGTTTGAACTATTTGCTGCATTTCTAGGTACCTAATTGTAAAATTTTTATCATTTTTTTTTCTCATTTTGCCGCTAGAGGGCGCTTTGCTTAAAATCACTCTTTTGCCTATACTCAAAACGTTAAAGTCTAATTGAAATGCGGTTTTCAGCATTTTGTTCCTTGTTGACAGCACCACAGAATGTGATGTGATGTGATGATAGGGTATGGGGAAATATTTGCGCTAGAGGAGTTTGAATATTCTAACATTCCAAAAAAAAAAAAAAAAACTGTGCAAATGAGAGTAGGTCTTCAAAAAACCTTTGCGTTCCGTTTTATATTAAAAATTGTGGCTGAGTTGAAATAAAGTGTTCAAGTTGATTAGGTTAAAAGCGAAAAACAAGATACCGCTTGCGGTTCTAGTTTTCTTTTGTAACTATTCAAAATACTACGAGTGGTTTTATTGGTCAGAAAATAACTGATTAATATTCACACACACGAGGTTTTGCCTTCTGAAAATATCAAAGTATATACGGTATTGATAACAGAATAATGTTATGTACCTTGGGTTCCGACGATGCATGGATCTATGGTGACTTAAGATATTTAAGACATATTCAGGGGTTTTTAACTACCAGTGAACTATAGGTCGGTGGTTCTACCTGGGTGTCCCTTTGTGCTCGGAGTCTTTATCCACCAACGTCTGAGACCCACGTCCAATGATAATTTCAACGTCTGAGACCCACGTCCAATGATAATTTCATCGGCCGACTGATAGATGGAGTGAAACGTAACAAATCAGGCGTGGGTCTCAGACGTTGTTATCCACATGTAAATAGCTGTACTTTTCTTTATAATAGGGGTAGTGTTATAGCGACGGTAAAGCCCCTCACCGTGTGGGTTCGAATCCCGCCAGGGTCATTCGGATTTTCATGTGAGGAAGCCTTCCA
>CM037779.1:30120532-30170532 GCA_021229015.1 Solen grandis | reverse complement strand
CCGCGTGACGCCTCTATGGAGTTACTGATCATAAGTGTGCCGCGTGACAGTTGACGCGTGTACAGTATTTCACCTTGCGGCACGCTTTCGGTAATTGGATTATCACCTTTATCGAAGTTAACACGGCACATGCCACAGTGGTCATGCCAATCACCCCAGTTGTGCATGTATGTATAATATCAAATAGAAAATAATTTTGCGTTTGTAAGTTTATGGAACCGTACTAAATGTTTTATATTATATATGGGTATTATTAAATCGCGCCAGTTATATCTACTAATGGAAACATCATTTCTCATAATCATATGAGAGAGAGAGAGAGAACGAGAGAGAGATGGAGAGAGAGAAATACATTGCAATTTCTAGTCAGACAACCACCAAGGAAAAAAAAACTATGTACCTGGCTTTTAGGTTGATACCGGATAATACACGGTAAAGTGATTCTGCCATTTCGTTCGGTAAACGAAACAAATTATAAATAAAAGCTATCGGTATCAACCATAGGCAATTATAAGACGAAAATGATATGACATGTAAGTTTAATAAGATAAAACAATAATATTAACCTTGAAAAGTTACCATGTCTGAATTGGAATCTCTTTAAATAGCTAAGTCGATTTCGTACAGTAAACGACAACGTAGGCCTACGTCAAATGTCATTTAAAAACAGATACAAATGTATTTAATGAAATTCATTACTAATATCGTATTAAAACTCCATTAATTATAATAAAAACATATAAAATAACATAATACAAGATAAATAAGGGGGATTCCGGTAAAATCTAAGTGGATTCCGGTAGATTCCGGTAAATAGGGGGATTCCGGTAAAAAGAGTCACCCCTTTGACCCCACTGATTTCATTTTTAGAATGAACCCTGTAAGCTGTTATTGTGTGATAAACTATGTTGAATATATTTTCATATAATAGCTATAATCCAGGGGTTTACTTAAGGATTTGACTTTCACTTGTCCAGGGGGCAACTTCTATTAGCCCCCAGTGAAAACAGGTTGCCAGATCTTGAAGTTAGTTGGTGTTTGTTTAGAACTAAATATGTGCAATATTAAGGTGGATTTTAGTTAATATGTATCAAAGACAATTTGAAAGCATTTTACCCCTGATATACTATAGAAAATAAAACAAAAAACAATGATTTCATTTACATAAATAAACTTGCCCGCCGGGCTATCTTCTTTGAAAAATTATTTGCCCACAGTGATTTTAACCCGGCGCAGGCAAGTGGGCGTCCACTTAAGAAATTAGAAAAACCCTGTAATCTTGTTGAACAGTTTCCTAGGAAACTCCCATTGATGTCACTGATCTTTACACACTTTATTACTTAATGAGCGGCTTTTATTTTCTGTTGACTTGTTAATAAAGGTAATAATTATTGCTGGTATTCACACATATGGAATGTGTTGGTAATTATCACCGTTCTGCAGCTAAGAGTAAAATACAAAGTTTCAAGTTTATAGACTAAATTTGAGATGGAAAATTATTTAACAAAGACATATGACTTACCTGTAAAATGTTTCACAAAATTCGGATCAAGAAATCATAAATTACCCTGTGAAACTAGAATTTAAGATGAAATGATATGAAAATAAAATTTGTACACAGTGTAATTTAACAATAGGAAATGAATACCATTATATTGTAAATGCCTTGATTTTCTAGAAAACGTAAGCAATTTTTTAATTAAAAGTTCTATGTCAGACTAAGTTTTGTTAAATTCATAAGTTTGATAAATAGAACGAATGTTAAGCAATTTAGAAAATTGTCTCTTTTTATAAAACATGTATTAACAGCAACAAATTAACTATGTTTCCATGAAATTATTGTGAAATACATACTCTGATTAATGTTTAATAGAGAACAATTTATGAAATTTCTCCCTCATTCTTTACAAATTCATTTAAACATACTGATAATTCTTTTACATTAGCATTTAAATAACTTATCAAATAACATACCAAACTTGATTTATCCATAACACACATATTAGAGATATATCTAAAATGTTCATGACTAATTAATAAATGGGTATTAAATGTAAAACCATCAATGAATATGCTTTTCCTTTCTGCAGAGTTTTGGAGATTTCCTTTTTATATATTGTGTTACGCAAGAATAGTCATTTATTGGTTGAAATTATTTGGTACCAAAAGTGAGAATGCTTTAGTAAATATCATTGTGCATCTCCATAGATGGGAAAATAGAGGAAAATGGAAGTATTATTAATTAGATAAAATTAATAGCATTGATCTTGGAAAACGTTATCATGTTTTAGACTTAGCTCAAACTGTCTTAAAATTGAAGTCGGAAGATTCCATGGTATAAACAGAGGAGACAGAATTTGTAAATTATGTACTAGTAATCTTGTGGAAACTGAGTATCATTTTTTCATGTGTTGTCAAAAATATTCAGATATCTGTAAAAAATATTTCGGATGGTAGTATTAGTTGGCCAACTATTAACAAGTTTAATTATTTTACGAATAGTCTTAATAAAAATCCCTTTATAAAAAAAACTGCTAAATTTCATGAGGATTTGAATATATTATATAATTATATAGATATAATTATATGTAGTATGTCTTTGACTTGACTTGACTATTTGAGTTAACGTCGCCTCGACAGTATTTCAGTTATATAGCGAGGTCCAGCTAATTACAGGTGGAGGAAGACCCCGAATGCACGGAGACATCTGGATAGAACCACCGACCTACTGCAAGCCAGCTGGAAGGCTTCCTCACATGAATATCTGAATTACCCTGCCGGGATTCGAACCCAAGCGGTGAGGGGCTGAGTGAGTGTTAAGTCAGCGACTTTACCCTCTAGGCCACGGAGACCCCTATAATGTCTTTGCCATATTCCATTTGATTCACAATTTGTAAATGGTCAAAGGCGATGTATATTGCTGATTTACGAATTGACCAATAATTTGAAAGGTTACAAATTGACCATTAAAAACAGGTTATGAATTGACCAGAAAAAACAGGTTATGAATTGACCAGAAAAAACAGGTTACAAATTGACTGGATACCTTTCAAACTCACAGACTCCCAGTGGTTACGTACCCGACTGTGGGTCCGAAGATTGTGGGTTCAAAACACTTGGGGAACATGGATTTTCCATAACCTTCCCAGGCGTTAAGTATTAAGGAACAGTCAGGAGAATCAGTTGAAGTAGTTAGAACTTGTTTACCAAATAACATTTAAATAAATAAGATAAAACTAAGCTTTTAAAACTGTATGGTGTCTGCTCTGTTATAAATTGGAAGGACATGGGCTTGGTCCAGAGCTACAGCTGATCAAAGTTGAATTCTGAATTTGATATGTTGAAGATCCCAATACTGGATTTTACACAACAGAAGGAATTCATTATACATTAAACACACATTTTCTTATAAATTAATATATCTCAAATTTCAGCCTTTTAGTTTTACATTACTGGTACCAACAAAATTTTCATTGATTTTAGATTATTTTTTTCATCCATGCATCATCTTAAGGTGGTACCTAAAGTGTATGTTTATTTTTTGTGCTATTTTAACTGTGAATAAATAATTAAATGTTGCAATATATTTTTTATCTGCTTTCAGCCAGCAGAGAGAGCTCACTTGGGACTGCTAGAAAAGAAGAAAGATTACAAACAGAGAGCAATGTGAGTTTATGCTTGTCTAATTTAATTTTATATGTAGATAAAAAATATAATAATTAGACATGCAAACAATTATCAAAGTTTTAAACCTTGCAAAAATCAAAACTCACGTAAGTGTCATGGTGCTGTGCAGTACTGTTTTCAGATAAGAAGAAAATTGTGAGCACCTGTATGTGAAACTAACTGATATGTTAACTTAAATGGCAAAGCCACAATTTAAAACAGCTTCTTCTTCTTCTTCCAAACCCCCTATCTTTTTCTTATTTTGACTATTGAATCAAATAAGATGCTGGTAATTAGGTGTTTGATATTTCTGTAAAGTGTAATTGTTTTTGTTTTTTGTATAAACAGTTCTATTAAATGCTGACTGAAATAAGGTATAATTAGAACTGAAATTTCTAACTTCTTTTTAGCAGTCACTGAAGCTGATCCTTTCACAATTGAGTGATTACTTCTAATAAATATGAAACATTGCATTTGTTAATTTTTTTGTTTTACAATTAACCCTTACTGGTGAGAGATTCATGTAAGTGGTCTAGTATTTCATCCAATAGAGCACGAGCCCTGTAAGCAACGGGTTCTGGATTCGAGTCCTAGTCTTGCTTCACATTTTTCTCACCTGGTTGAATTTGGCGATCAAGATGGGGCCATTAGAGTATAGTTCTCCAGTATATACCATCTTTTGGTTAGTCAAGAACATAGCAATTTTTTCTCCGTGTTGTAAATTCAGGACTGAATTCCAAACTGGCAGGAGAGCATGTAAGGGCCAATAAGTAACCCTCATAAATCAGTGAGAGATTTGTGTCAGTAGTCCGGTAGCTAAGTTAGGAGAGCACTTGTCCTGTAAGCAAAGGGTCCAGGATTCAAGTCCTGGTCTGGCTGCACATCTTTCTCACCTGGTAACATGCTGATTTCATTTAGTATACCGTTTATATATCTTCAAAAATCTTTCCTATAGGAAATTGTGAATTTTTCAAAAAGAGTTATGTATTCATGAAAAACAATGAAAATACTTTTTTTTTCAGTGACCATCAGAAAAAGAAAAACACTTTAAAACTTCTAGAGAGAAAGGCCCTTGACAGAAATCCAGATGAGTTTTATTTCAACATGGTTAGAACTGAGAAAAAGGTATTGTCTGAGTTTTTTTTGGTTTTTTTTGTACTATCTGATATATTTACATTAAATGTAAGGGAAAATACAAATGGAATAATATGCTCAGTTCTGACTTTTGATATTAAGTTTATGAGACCAGGTTTGAAGAATTAAAATTGATAAGGCTCTGCTGATGTTACCAATGCTCAGTAGCCTTTTATAATATGTATGTTACAATCTTATCAATATTAGCAATGATATCTATACCCACTTTTCACATTTATTAAAGTGAAATGAGCCTGTTAAGGAGTTACATGTGTTGTTCCTTCCTATCACCACATCCTGCTTGACAAATTTTCACATGTCAAAAGTCAAGATATTGTAGCAGAAGCAGTGATAGTAACTAACAGCGAAGATCTCAATCTTTAAAATTCTTTCTTCCCAAAACAGTATCAGAAAAGTTCGGCTGTAACCCTTTTGACCACTTTTTCTGTGTAAAGGGACATTTACCTGAGATGAGAACATCAGTGAATTGGGAGAAAAAATGCAACCAGCATAAAAGCAAGTCAGCCTGAAAATATTAGAATGTCTGATCAGGATGGATAGTGTTTGCTTCTCATATACTTATTATAACTTTGAGATGAGATTGTAGCATTTTAAATTTTGCTCAGACTGAAGTTTTATTTCATTGTGATCTGGTTTTGTCATTGTTTACCATGGTGTTAGATGGCATTTCGTTGTGGTAATGGATCTTTCGATACAAAACAATAGGGCAGTTATTGGTGGACTTTTGGGGAGACAGGTGTATTCATTGTGTTATTGTTGAACGGTTGCAGGATGGGGTTCACCAGCTGCGTGAGAGTGCTCAGCCAGAGGCCACAGAAGAACAGATTAAACTGATGCATACTCAGGACCACAAGTATGTCAACATGAAGAGGTCTTCTGAGCTGAAGGTAGGTCTTTTCGTATCTGAGACTCTAATGTACAGGTTATGTTGTATCATCTGAAGAAAGTGACTTAAATAGTTGGGTAACCTTTAATGTCAGCTTTGGCAATTGCTGCAATGTCAACTTAATTTTGTCCAGACCTTGATTTGAGTAAATATCAAACAGTTGTCATGATTTGATTGCAACATTTTGAACAAGCAACATTTTGAACAACATAAGTTATGTCCATTTTGCATAAATCCTTTGCCATGTGGAGGCTAAGAACATGTTAACCTGCGTGAAACTAGTTCAACCAGGGAGTAACTCAGGTTGTTGAAATATTGATCGTGCTTAAGATAGCTTGAGTGAATAACTTTTGATATCTTGTTTAATAATATTTATCCTTACATTGTGTTAATTTCGTAGAAGTCTAGTCATATTGATAACAAAATTAGTTGTCTTGAGTTTTTGCCCAAGAAACAGAACTAAAACTTCATTGAACTCTGACATATAATACTTTTAATTATTTTTCATTAAAATATATTTTTACTGAATGAAGATGGAATCAACAGGTTTATCATCTTGGAAATATTTATGTAAGGCCAAAAAAAATGTTCTGTTTGAGGTCTCCAGCAAAAAGAAAGAAGAGGGTAGGTAGGTTGGGATTTTTTTTCTTCTTTTCATGAAATGAAAAGTAAAAAAAAGGGAAAGATTTTTTAAAGGCGGAAAGATAAAAAACCCCTTTAGAGTGGGTCGTTAAAAAAGAGGGTTGGTCAGGAGACCAGAAACAGAACTTTTTTTTTGGCCCATTAACGTTTGATATTAGATTAACTTTCCTGTTGTATTTAACTTGATTTCTAGTCAAACAATCTGAAAAGGTTCACACTGCCATATGCTCAAACTCAAATATTGTCATTAGTGTCTCAAATTAATGTAGGTTGTATACACCAGAGCCACTGAAGGCCAATGTAGGCTACAGATTTGTTACAGGGGGCTTGTAGCACATATTGTGAAAAAAATCTGATTTTGATGATCAGTTGTTCACAGCTTCCAACAATTGGATTATTTCAGAAAATTGAGAAATTAAAGGCGTCCCTGCACCTAATTGATGGGGAGGATAGGCCACAAAACAAGCACACAATCTTTGTGGACTCAAAGAAGGATGGTGGGTAGTGGTTCCTCTTATTGACCACCAGGCTTTAATGTCATATTTCTATGTATCATATTTATATATCAGTAATGAGAATAGAGCAATGCTATATATCACGATAAATCATGATTGATTGGAGTTAATACACCCCTCTTTACAGATGTGGAAGTGTCTTGGTTGGCTATATATATAAAGGGTCAAAAATGTGCTCACTTTAATGAAGGAAACTGTAAAATGATTGGCTTAAAACAATACAAAATGAGCCTTAAATCATTTCAATTGAAGTAAATGCAAAAATCAGTTATGATAATGATAATTATTGAAAAATCTCAATTTTATATCAATGGAAGAAAAGTTGGTTTTCACTAGCATCTAAAATTTCCTTCTATATTTGTTCTGCTGTTTTCCACTTAATCACGGTTTGATTTACAGTGAAAAAGTTTGATGCAGCGAAACACTTCCAGACCCACCCTGCCCTGGTTGGGCGGCACTACAACCGGCCCACACTAGAGAGCCTACAGAGGGGAGACTTCACCCAGCTGCAGGATGAAGACCTTCAGGTACCAACATTGAACACTGTAACCACGGTCAGCCCTCAAGGCCATAATCTATATATAATCTGAAAACACCAGTGTAGATCAAGCCATAGATTCACCGGCCGCAACATACCCAAGTAGTAAAAAATGGTACTGGTATGGCTCCCTTGCTTGGCTATCAGCATATAAGCAGGGCCCTTTTCCTTCTATAATAGAGGCCTGTAATGGGTTGACTCCCAACTGCAAAAAGCCTCTTTTTTTCCCATATTTGATGAAAGAATTTTCCATATGTTGACATATGATTCTCCTGAAATCTGTTTCACAAATTTGGCTAATAGAATTATATTATTTAGCGGCTAATGAAACCAAAAACAGGCTTTGTATTGGCTTACCGAAAGAAATATTCATTCATAAATACTCGGCACTCCACTGCAATTATTAGATTGAAGCAATTGTCTATTTACTGAATATATGTAGACTGCTATTTGTATATTGATGTCTCTTTAAAGTCAGTTTACATTTTCCCTATTTGGCTGATAACTGCACTTGAATTTCCCAAAATGTAAGGCTAAGGCATCTTCCAATTTGTTGGAAAAAAAACCCTGATAATGGTAGTTCCAGGACTGGTTGGCCCGGTTAGGAATTTAACACCCATGCCATTAGTGAAAAGTCTTGATTTATGGTGTCACTCTGATCATTGATGTATGTACAGTTGTTTGTAGCAGATTAAAATAAAATTATTCACTGAACAATTTCTGATGTCCAGAGTTCTGGTTAAGCCTGTCTTTTGTGGCCATTTAAGGGAATTTGATTAAGGAGTTGCTTAGAACAGGTCAGGGCTTTATTTTCTTCTTAATCAGGTGACTTCCCCTTGAATTTTCTTAAAAGTCATGTAATATTTTCCAAAATTGCTATGTTTCTCAGAGCTTTTTTATTCCCCGAACTCAAGAAAATGGTGTTTTTACTCAGCAAAATATGGTAATAAAGCCCTTTCCCAAAATATCAGAAAAAAGGTCTGCAAGTGAGTGTTATGGTAATCAATCCATCAATAATTATCATGGTCCATCAAGTGATCATGGGAATTTTTTAGTAAATACAAGCCTTTATAGACTTAGAGCAAAAGTGCCTATAACTCCAAGTCAATGGATGCTTGCATCTGCACAGAAGTCTTTTTAAGCAATTGAGGGACCATGATTATCTCTAGTCAAATGGTGTCTTAGACCAGAATACCAACTCTGAATGGATAAAGAAATTCTTTATCACAAAATGAAATCAGACTTGGGGTTCACTGGTAAAATATTAGATCACAGAAAACAACACATGTAAGAAGAATTCCTTAACAGATTAACAAAACATGAAGTGTTGCTGGATATTCAGCTTCTTAACATGGTGTTAAGATTTGTTACAGAGAAGATGTGAATATAAATATTGCAAAAAAAAAAATGACCTGCTTTTGATATGCCATACTTTATTTGCATTCTTACCATGGAATGATAATCTGCAGGAGATTGACAGCTGCCTTATTTAAGATAATTATTGAGCCCATCATCATGCTTTAGGCAGCTTGTTCACAGATGAAAGAAATGTAAAAAAATTCTACTCTCCCTTGTTAGTGGTTGTGAAGTCTTTGTTTCCTTACAAATAAACTTGGCTAGTGTAGGTCACATCACACGAAAACATGCTATTAAATGCAACTTTGGCTAAATCTGGTATATAATTTAATGATGGATGGATTACCGTAACTGCATAATGCATATATGATTTACTGGGTATTGAAGAGTGACTGCTGACAACAGTTTTGCTGTTTAGTACTGGTGATTGCTGAAACAAGATAAACTGTATGTTAATCTGTATTAACTACATTCATATTTGTATTAAAAATAGGAATTTTTATTGCAAAACAATCTTTGAGCATTTACATGTTTGTAATTATTAAGCGTTGAAAAGATAAATTTCAAACAAAAACAAAACAGCTGAAACATTTGAAAAAAAGTGTTTTTATGCCAAATAAGAATAATCAATCTTTATCTGTGTTTTGTTGTGAATTTAACCAGTTTTGAGTTCAGGTCAATAAATATATAATGAGGGCGGAGCCCAATTGGTATGATTATTTGCACATGAACAAGGAACCTACAACCTGTGTTTTGTGGCAAGTTTACACACCATCTTTTTCCTTCTTTCTGTATAGAGAGAAAAATGTGAATTGTGTAAGAATCCTTTATTTAATCCAAATTACATAATATTGAAAAGTAATTGAATGAGTCGTTTTATGATTAAAACAGATAATGGTGTATGTCTAGTGAAATTGTGACTTAGACCATAATACCAACGCTGAATAGACAAAGAAATTCTTTATCACAAAATGAAATCAGACTTGGGGTTCACTGGTAAAATATTAGATCACAGAAAACAACACGTGTAAGAAGAATTCCTTAATAGATTAAATGGAAACTTGATTATTTTGAGAGAGAAAAAAAAGTGTACTTTCTTTGTCTGAAATCAATTTCTATTAATATGATTTGATATCTCTGTTTTCGGCAGGCTGCTGCTTTGAAAAAGAAACAAAAATACAATGAATTGAAGAAAAGAATAGAGAGGGAAAGGCAACTGAGTATAACAGCACAGAAAATGGAGAGAAAGAGACAGTTAATGGTTTGTATATCATTATTCAGTCGATCTTTGTGAATTGTATTTTAGTATTCATTATATTAAATCCTATAGAAATAGGCAATGAGGGATGATGCTAAGGTATATATTAGATGGAAGACCTATTTCTTTTACTGTGATAGTTTCCTATTATGCATTATATATGTATGGTTATATCCTGGTATACTCGACATGTACATAAAAATATTCTTTGAAATTATGAGCACTTGTGAAATGAAAATTGAAAACATTCCTATTTTGTTATCTCCTGCGGGAAGGGTGTTATTTAATATTCATACAAATTGGGTTTTGACTGTTTTTTAAGAATCAAGCAGTAACTTGAACATGCAGTAACTTAAACTGCTAACACAAAATTACAATTTATATATATTGTATAAGTGTTATTTTTTTGCAGACATCTAATTTTGTTGCATTTGTATAAGATAAATTTTGTGGCTATATATATTCATGGAATTGTTATATAGCAAATGTGAGGTCTGCTCAGTGAAAAGTATTTGTGGGATTAATATTCTTGTACATAAACATCCACAAAATCCACAAAAATGAGTTCTTAATGAAAATTAATGATTTTATGATTTTACAGTATGATGATTATTAAAATACAGTAGATATGTAAGAAATTTTTCTGTTCTGCTTTATTATTTTTATCCGTTACCACTGTTGTTGTTGATGACATGGAGGACTGTAAATATAGTTATAGATCTTCTAATACAGTAGGTTTCTTCAGTCAAGACTGAATGACTGTTATAAGTCTTGGCCCTACAGTTACCATGTTATAAAGGATGTCTGCCATTTTCAGTGGCTATAGCCTCTTTTGATATTTATGATTTCAGCACGACCAGAAAGTGAAGAAAAAGAAGATATCAGAGGAGACTAAAGACATGCCTGCACAGTATAAATGGGTGTTCAAGAGAAAAAGATGAACTGGTTGCTATGGTGATGAACTAATATATGCTCAGCTAGACCAGATGAAAAGGTCATTCCAAATAAGTGTTAAGTGGTGTGTTTGGATTAGTAAGCCTCCCAAGAAAGTGTATTTCAAAGATGTTGACCAAATGCATCATGGAGTTTCATCTACATTCGCACTTGACCTGATTGAAAGAAATGAAGTGGTATACATTGTATGCAGTAAACATTTGGGTGAAATTTCTTATTAAAATGACAACACATGCACAAACACCAGAATCCTTTTGACAAGAAGGTAGTTCAAACATGAATTCTTCACCTCTCTGTAGAGATTTGAACCTACTTATCTTCATACATCAGTGCACTACAAATGAACCATGGTGCTAGTTCATCAGGATTTTCTTTCAGGCTTCTTCATATAACTATACAAAGGTTTCCATGACACAAGTCCTTTATACATGAAGGACTGAGGGATAATGACCTGTGTACATACCACCAGATCAGCATGTGAATATTTAGAAAAGTCATGCCTGCAGTTTGTATGTTCAGTGCCTCACACCATCTGTGATGACTTAGGTCACATTATTGCAGAATTAATGTTGTCTCTGAGAAGTTTCACTAAACATGTTGAAATTTAGGTCAAATTCATCTGAAAAGAGAATTAATGGCCAGCATCTTGTGACCTAAAGTCAGCCCCCTTTAAAGGAGAAAAATATGAAAATCCTTCTAAAATCCTATCAACTAAACATTGTCATTCATTTTGATTTTGATCATTTTGATCTGTTTCACCCAGATGTATCAAAGTTAGTATTAAAGTTGATTTACAAAAATAGTATATTTCAGATAACGTCTCTACTAAAGATTTGAAGGGGATATCATATAGGTATTACTTTAATGTGTCCTATCCAACTGGATGATACTTTTTACATCAATGATGAAAAAGTCCTTTAACTCATTAATAACTCCACATTGAAAACTTAAGATAATGTTCCGTTTAAGTTTTATATTATACAAATTCAATAAATAGTCCTCAGACACATCCATTGTTTGTATCATTTATTTTACAACAAAACATGAAGTGTTGCTGGACATTCAGCTTTTTAACATAGTGTTAAGATTTGTTACAGAGAAGATGTGAATATAAATATTGCAACAAAAAAATGACCTGCTTTTGATATGCCATCCTTTATTTGCATTCTTACCAAGGAATGATAATCTGCAGGAGATTGACAGCTGCCTTATTTAAGATAATTATTGAGCCCATCATCATGCTTTAGGCAGCTTGTTCACAGATGAAAGGTAGAAATTTAAAAAAATTCTACTCCCCCTTGTTAGTGGTTGTGAAGTCTTTGTTTCCTTACAAATAAACTTGGCTAGTGTAGGTCACATCACACGAAAACATGCTATTAAATGCAACTTTGGCTAAATCTGGTATATATGGAATACGGTATCCCCACAGCAGGTGCTTGCGGTACCATGTGACACATTGCCAGTGATGGGGAAACCACCTCACTGATGGTTGCCTTGGGTGACAATGTGTCTGTAGATAGGTAGCGATAAACATTTTACACACATATATATAGTTAAAAATCAAAATATAAGTTGATGACCATTTGTGAATGAGCTGCTTTAAATTGTCCATCCACTGCATGCCTGCAGTGTATTGCATTAATAGTTGCAACATCTATTAATATGTTTACTCTCTCTTAATGGACTACCAGTATGAAGTAATATTAGTGAAAAAACTTCTCTACAGTCATTGGTTAGTTAAATTTCATTAGGCAGAAGTAATCGCTCTATTAAAAAAAACAAAGTTTATTTGTCAGAAAATGAAGTCCCCAAGAAGTTGGCTAACTTTTTTTTTTTAAAAAAAGGCTACCGGTAACTATTTAAAAAAAACATGCTTATTCAAGGGAAATAACCTCAATCAATTTCAGCATTTTGACACAGACTGCCTCCCTTGTAGTATTTTGAAACCAGCCCTGCATCAAAGTTCCAACTTAAGCATTTTCATCCCTGCTGTATCATAGCTTATAGAGTGCAAGCAGGAAACCAAATGCCTAATAGTTGCCAGCATTATGCTTCAATGACCACAGGGCTGTGTTCAGAACGTAATTTTATTTTGCACACATTTTCACCTTATTAAAATGCACAATAAACAAGAGGCCCATGATGGCCCTAAATCGCTCACCTGAGATAAATAGGTTGACCCAAGGAACATCTGTACCAATTTATTTTAAAATCTGGCCAGTAGTTTTGAAGAAGATGATTTTTAAAGTTTTCATATTTTTTTTCTTATTGTTGCCATGGCAACCAGAGTTCTATATGGATCAAGTTTATTTTAGGAACTTTTGTGAAGGTTGACCCAAGGATCATTCCTGCCAAATTTAATCAAATTCTGTCCAGTGGTTTCAGAGGAGATGTTGTTTAAAGGTTATATAAGGCAAATAAGCCCCGCCCCTGGCGGCCATGTTTTTTACGGATCGGAAAATTTTTAGCAACTTTGGTAGAGGTTGACCCAAGGAACATCTGTACCAATTTATTTTAAAATCTGGCCAGTATTTTTGAAGAAGATGATTTTTAAAGTTTTCATTTTATTTTTTATTTTTGTTGCCATGGCAACCAGAGTTCTACATAGATCAAGTTTATTTTAGCAACTTTTGTGAAGGTTGACCCAAGGATCATCCCTGCCAAGTTTAATCTAAATCTGTCCAGTGGTTTCAGAGGAGATGTTGTTTAAAGGTTTCTCTATATACATATAAGGCAAATAAGCCCCGCCCCTGACGGCCATGTTTTTTTACGGATCGGAATAATTTTAGCAACTTTGGTAGAGGTTGACCCAAGGAACATCTGTACCAATTTATTTTAAAATCTGGCCAGTATTTTTGAAGATGATTTTTAAAGTTTTCATTTTATTTTTTATTTTTGTTGCCATGGCAACCAGAGTTCTACATAGATCAAGTTTATTTTAGCAACTTTTGTGAAGGTTGACCCAAGGATCATCCCTGCCAAGTTTAATCTAAATCTGTCCAGTGGTTTCAGAGGAGATGTTGTTTAAAGGTTTCTCTATATACATATAAGGCAAATAAGCCCCGCCCCTGACGGCCATGTTTTTTTACGGATCGGAATAATTTTAGCAACTTTGGTAGAGGTTGACCCAAGGAACATCTGTACAATTTATTTTAAAATCTGGCCAGTAGTTTTGAAGAAGATGATTTTTAAAGTTTTCATATTTTTTTTCTTATTTGTTGCCATGGCAACCAGAGTTCTATATGGATCAAGTTTATTTTAGAACTTTTGTGAAGGTTGACCCAAGGATCATTCCTGCCAAGTTTAATCTAAATCTGTCCAGTGGTTTCAGAGGAGATGTTGTTTAAAGGTTTCTCTATATACATATAAGGCAAATAAGCCCCGCCCCTGACGGCCATGTTTTTTTACGGATCGGAATAATTTTAGCAACTTTGGTAGAGGTTGACCCAAGGAACATCTGTACCAATTTATTTTAAAATCTGGCCAGTAGTTTTGAAGAAGATGATTTTTAAAGTTTTCATTTTTTTTTCCTTTTTGTTGCCATGGCAACCAGAGTTCTACATGGATCAAGTTTATTTTAGCAACTTTTGTGAAGGATGACCCAAGGATCATCCTGCCAAGTTTAATCAAATTCTGTCTAGTGGTTTCAGAGGAGATGTTGTTTAAAGTTTTCCTTATACATATAAGGCAAATAAGCCCCGCCCCTGGCGGCCATGTTTTTTTACGGATCGGAATAATTTTAGCAACTTTGGTAGAGGTTGACCCAAGGAACATCTGTACTAATTTATTTTAAAATCTGGCCAGTAGTTTTGAAGAAGATGATTTTTAAAGTTTTCATTTTTTTTTCTTTTTGTTGCCATGGCAACCAGAGTTCTACATGGATCAAGTTTATTTTAGCAACTTTTGTGAAGGTGACCCAAAGGATCATCCTGCCAAGTTTAATCAAATTCTGTCCAGTGGTTTCAGAGGAGATGATGTTTAAAGGTTTCCCTAATAACATATAAGGCAAATAAGCCCCGCCCCTGGCGGCCATGTTTTTTTACGGATCGGAATAATTTTAGCAACTTTGGTAGAGGTTGACCCAAGGAACATCTGTACCAATTTATTTTAAAATCTGGCCAGTATTTTTGAAGATGATTTTTATAGTTTTCATTTTATTTTTTATTTTTGTTGCCATGGCAACCAGAGTTCTACATAGATCAAGTTTATTTTAGCAACTTTTGTGAAGGTTGACCCAAGGATCATCCCTGCCAAGTTTAATCTAAATCTGTCCAGTGGTTTCAGAGGAGATGTTGTTTAAAGGTTTCTCTATATACATATAAGGCAAATAAGCCCCGCCCCTGACGGCCATGTTTTTTTACGGATCGGAATAATTTTAGCAACTTTGGTAGAGGTTGACCCAAGGAACATCTGTACCAATTTATTTTAAAATCTGGCCAGTAGTTTTGAAGAAGATGATTTTTAAAGTTTTCATTTTTTTTTCTTTTGTTGCCATGGCAACCAGAGTTCTACATGGATCAAGTTTATTTTAGCAACTTTTGTGAAGGTTGACCCAAGGATCATCTTCCCTGCCAAGTTTAATCAAATTCTGTCCAGTGGTTTCAGAGGAGATGTTGTTTAAAGGTTCCTTTACATATAAGGCAAATAAGCCCCGCCCCTGGCGGCCATGTTTTTTTTACGGATCGGAATAATTTTAGCAACTTTGGTAGAGGTTGACCCAAGGAACATCTGTACCAATTTATTTTAAAATCTGGCCAGTAGTTTTGAAGAAGATGATTTTTAAAGTTTTCATTTTTTTTTCTTTTTGTTGCCATGGCAACCAGAGTTCTACATGGATCAAGTTTATTTTAGCAACTTTTGTGAAGGTTGACCCAAGGATCATCCCTGCCAAGTTTAATCAAATTCTGTCTAGTGGTTTCAGAGGAGATGTTGTTAGTTTTCCCTATATACATATAAGGCAAATAAGCCCCGCCCCTGGCAGCCATGTTTTTTTACGGATCGGAATAATTTTAGCAACTTTGGTAGAGGTTGGCCCAAGGAACATCTGTACCAATTTATTTTAAAATCTGGCCAGTAGTTTTGAAGAAGATGATTTTTAAAGTTTTCATTTTTTTTTTCCTTTTTGTTGCCATGGCAACCAGAGTTCTACATGGATCAAGTTTATTTTAGCAACTTTTGTGAAGGTTGACCCAAGGATCATCCCTGCCAAGTTTAATCAAATTCTGTCCAGTGGTTTCAGAGGAGATGTTGTTTAAAGGTTTCTCTATATACATATAAGGCAAATAAGCCCCGCCCCTGGCGGCCATGTTTTTTTACGGATCGGAATAATTTTAGCAACTTTGGTAGAGGTTGACCAAGGAACATCTGTACCAAATTATTTTGAAATCTGGCCAGTAGTTTTGAAGGAGATGATTTTTAAAGTTTTCAAATTATTTTTCTTTTTGTTGCCATGGCAACCAGAGTTCTTCATGGATCAACTTTATTTTAGCAACTTTTGTAGAGCCTCACCCAAGGAACATTCCTGCCAAGTTTCATTAAATTCTGTCCAGCGGTTTCAGAGGAGATGTCGTTTAAAGCAAATTGTTGACGACGGACGACGCACGACGGACGACGACGGACGCCGGACGAAGGGCGATCACAAAAGCTCACCTTGAGCACTTTGTGCTCAGGTGAGCTAAAAATGAAGCCCCTTGTTATGAAATCAGTATGGCAAGCAAAGTTGATTTATGACACAGTTTTTTTGCTAGACCCATATGCTGATTATGTCACCTAGTTTTCTTAAAGTAATTAGTTGATATGTTAAATGAATAGGGCTAGTTCTTTAATGATTTTGAATCTAGGTGATGTTAAGGGTAATAGGTTTAATTATTTGTGACCTTTATTTAGGCTGAGGGTACAAAGTGAGCTGCCTTAGGGCATGGCCTTCTTGCTGCAACATACCATTGTATAGAAGAAAACAGAACAAGAGCTGTCCGAAAGACAGCATGCTCGACTATTCGGGTATTTGATAGTGACGCAATACCATTGTATTAAAGCAGTATTAAAATAATTTATGTGACTCAATTTAGCAGCATGTTCTCTTTAATTCTCAGTAAAACTCAGGTCATAATTCAAAAAAAAAATTCAAGGAAAAGTTCATCTTTGATATGTTGGTTGTCTTGTTAAATTAAATATTATTTAAATTAATATATAATAGTTATTGTATTAAATAAAAAAAGTTAATGCAATTTTTTAATTTTCTATAAGTATTTAATAATTATTATTAACTTAATTAATTTAATTAATTAAATTTATTAAAATTTTGGTTCTGCAGGTTTGGTTCATGTCTGGGATGACTTTTGTGAAGTTTAAATCCAATACACCAAGGGGTTACTGAGTAATGACATTAATTGCAAAAAACTTTAACCAAAAATGTTAAGGCAAATTTCTAAGTCGAAAAAGGCCCATAATTTAAGTAAAATTCTAGCAAAAGTAGTCCATCTTGGTTCTGCAGGTTGGTTTCATGCTTAGGAAGACTTGTGTAAAGTTTAAATCCAATACACCAAGTGGTTACAGAGTTATGATATCAATTTAGTTGCAGAAAAACTTTAACCAAAAATGTTAACACAAATTTCTAAGTTGAAAAAGGTCCATAATTTGAGTAAAATTCAATCAAGAGTTGTCCCTCTTGGTTCTCTAGGTTTGTTTTGTGCCTAGATAGACTTGTGTGAAGATTGATTGCAATACACCTACTGGTTTCTTAGATCTGACTGCCAACGCCGACGCTGACGCCGATGCCGGGGCGAGTAGAATAGCTCTCATATTCTCCGAATAGTCGAGCTAAAAACTAACTTGAAACACTGTATATACAATGTACCTACATTCAATGTCTGTCAAGAAAAGTAAATGTTGTACATCCACATTATATCAATAAAACTAAGTTGATGCTTAAAACCATATAGCAGTATGTGTATGTGTGTGTAACTCTTGCAATGCTTAAATGGTGCCTTGCAAAACGGATGATGTCATGACATATACTGCCTGTGTATATTCTCTAAGGACATAAACTTCAAGTCCTTGACAGTGCCAGCTAAAAACATAATACAGAATTGTGTAGTCTTAAAGTTTTTTTGTTTTTTCTCTTTAAATAGTTTACATCACAGGTTTACTGCAAAAGGCAATATAGTAAACTTCATAAGTTACAATGAGATGGAGTTAATTTAACCGCATTTATTTTATGAGTGGGAAACTAATCCTTCTTGATGGTTCCCAGGTTGGACCAGTACTTTGGGCCTCAGGCACAACCTTTGGATCCACAGTCGGGTATGTTATCACTCAACCAAGGTGCCCTTTTTAGCTCACCTGAGCACTTGTGCTCGGGTGAGCTTTTGTGATCGCCTTTTGTCCGTCGTGCGTCGTGCGTCGTCCGTCGTCAACAATTGCTTGTGAACACTCTAGAGGCCACAGTTTTGGCCCAATCTTGATGAAACTTGGTCAGGATGTTTGTCTACATGATATATCGGATGAGTTCGAAATTGGGTCATGGGGTCAAAAACTAGGTCATAGGTCAAATCTGAGAAAAACCTTGTGAACACTCTACAGGCCATAGTTTTGGCCCAATCTTCATCAAAATTGGTCAGGATGTTTGTCTAATGATATCTGATGAGTTCAAAATGGGTAATGGGGTCAAAAACTAGGTCACCAGGAAATCTTAGAAAAACCTTGTGAACACTCTAAGGCCACAGTTATGGCTCAATCTTCATGAATCTTGGTCAGGATGTTTGTCTATATGATATCTTGGATGAGTTCGAAAATGGGTAAGGTGGGGTCAAAAACTAGGTCACCAGGTCAAATCTTAGAAAAACCTTGTGAACACTCTACAGGCCACAGTTATGCCCAATCTTCATGAAAAATGTCAGGGTGTTTGTCTAATGATATCTCGGATGAGTTCGAATTGGGTCATGGGGTCAAAAACTAGGTCTCAAATCTTAGAAAAACCTTGTGAACACTCTTCAGGCCATAGTTTTGGCCCAATCTTCATAAAATTTGGTCAGGATGTTTGTCTACATGATATCTCGGATGAGTTCGAAATTGGGTCACATTGGGTCAAAAACTAGGTCACTAGGTCAAATCTGAGAAAAACCTTGTGAACACTCTTCAGGCCATAGTTTTGGCCCAATCTTCAATAGATTTGGTAGGTTTAAGAAAAACCTTGTGAACACTCTAGAGGCCTACATTTTTGTCCCAGTCTTCATTAAACTTAATATGAATGATGACTGCATGAATTCCTAGTTGAGTGCAAATTCAGGTAGGATCAAAATGTAGGTCACTTAGTCAAATGTTAGAAAAACACTTTTAGATGCTAGATTTTTTGTCATTATGCCTAACACAGCCATCTTACTCAGGTGAGCGACACAGGGCCATCTTGGCCCTCTTGTTTTATTTAGCTGGAGTTGAAAGAGTACATAATTATATATTTTAACAGGAAACCAAATTGACCTATGGGGGTCACCATTTTGTTTTTAGGGTGGCTTGAGTCTCCTGTTAACCTGGAGGTAGATTAAATCCCGGATGAGACATCTGAAAGTCATAGAAAACTAAACAGGTATATCTCTCATGTTTGGTTTTCAGTATGTAAGGGTAGGTCCAAGACACTTATTTGTCTCATGTTGACTAAGTCCTCTAATGACTGAAATACAATTGGTGGAATCACTTATAAATACTACTCATTTGTTTAGGCATATATAAAACAAGCATCAGTAAATGTGATAGGATAGTCTAATTTATTACTCATGATTCCATTGAAATTTCATTTTCAACAATTTCATTTTCAACAATCCACTTGCATGTGAAAAAACCTATGTTTGAATAAAAAAAAAATTTAAGTAGCATAGAAATATAATCACATTATTTCCTTGAAACATGAAAATGAATATTAATCTAAAAATTGCTTGAAAATTCTGGTATGATAGCAGTCTTAAAGCACATCTTGAAAAATAAGTTAGCTTTCTTATGCCTATTAAATAACTTGTAGATCAATATTAACCCTCAAAATGCTGTGGGCACCTGTGACTGCCTTTGCAATCAGTCCAGACCATGATAAGTTTGCACATCCAAGTACATGTATTCTTATCATGGTTTGCACTGTTTTCTATCCAGATAACAAATTTTCAGCATGCACTCCCCATAAACAACTAATGCTACAGTCCAAAATAAAGGAAAGACAAGTCCCTTGGCATTAGCCAATCAGTCATTGGAGATCCATTACAACACACCCCAAAACAACACAAAATTCAATGTTAAATTCACACAGTAATAACTATGGACCCAATATCCATGATAAGTTTAATGATATCATCATGCTACAATGCTGTTATATCCAATACATCCTGATATACATGTACAAGTAAGCACCTTACCTATAACTTTATAATGAATACACACTGTATAAATTAACTGATGGATAGAAGATAGAAAATACAAGTACAATTCACAGTCTGTACACCCCAAGCCATGAAGGAGTCAAGTATAAGGTCTCCTGAGACCAGCAGGACTAGATCTGCACCAGTTTCATTATACTGACTTACCAAGTGAACTTCTTCCTGGCCTTCTCCTGTCCTGGCTTGTACCTTTCTCTCATCCTGGGGTCCCTAGTCAGCAGACCAGCTGAAAAGTTAAATCACAACATTACATCTGCAATCTTCCTGCTAGGGATGGTTGTCAAGTTTTTTCCTCAACAAAATACATGGTGTGCTTAGAAAACCTTTCTTTAACTCTTTACTTCATATAGTTTTATTAAAACCTTTAACTCTTTACTTCATATAGTCTTATTAAAATCTTTCTTTAACTCTTTACTTCATATAGTCTTATTAAAATCTTTCTATAACTCTTTACTTCATATAGTTTTATTAAAACCTTTAACTCTTTACTTCATAAAGTCATATTAAAATCTTTCTTTTAACTCTTTACTTCATATAGTCATATTAAACTCTTACTTTTAAAATCTTTCTTTAACTTTTTACTTCATATAGTTTTATTAAAACCTTTAACTCTTTACTTCATAAAGTCATATTAAAATCTTTCTTTAACTCTTTACTTCATATAGTCATATTAAACTCTTACTTCATATAGTCATCTTAAAATCTTTCTTTAACTCTTTACTTTATATAGTCTTATTAAAATCTTTCTTTAACTCTTTACTTCATATAGTTTTATTAAAACCTTTCTTTAACCCTTTACTTCACATAGTCTTATTTTCACACATTGGCTAAAAGAGCAGATGCAGATTGTTCTAGGAGCTGTCTAATCAGGATCTCCTCTGCTTTCTTATACAATACTGTAGCTCAGATTCTACTCAGCTGCAAAGAATGGTCCATTGTTTCTTATACCATTTTGAAGTTCAGGAAGTTAATATAAATCAAGTCATAAAGTCTGTCATTGAATATTTCTTCTACTAATTAAAGCTCAGTATACCCCAAAAGAAAATATACAATAACTGCAACCATTCAAAGAAGCAAAATACAATACTGATTTCTCTTGAAAGTATATTATAACCATCGTCTAGTGGTTATATACATTACTGTAGTTCCAAAGATTGTGGGTTTAACCTCAATCCCAGGACAAGGATAACACCTTTAGAGAGGTGATAAGTCTGGGAATGCTGCTTGGGGCTGATTAATGAAAAGAATGGTACAAGGATTCCGATTCCTTAACAGACAGACCATACTGATTTCCTTTGATCACTGCCTGTTACTTACATGGTTATATGGCTTGTATTCTCCCCTTGAGAAAATTGAGTTGGTGTAAGATTGAACGATAACCGCATCTTGATTGTTTTGACTTGTGACAGTTAACCATTGCACATCATACTGATTATAAAGCGAATGGAGTTTAGGGCAAATGGTCATAGCCTAAAGCAAGATGTACAAAAACATAACAGGTAATCAGCAGATGGCCAGAAACCACTGTCTGTAAACAAAAATGGCAGACAAAATGTTTGTTTAAACTTATTTATTTTACATTGATTGGGAAACAAATTCTTACAACTTATACTAATCTCTCACGACGGACAAAAAGAAAGAATATAAGAAAAATATATCAAAAATGCAATTATTTTCAGGTCCAATGAGACCCCGCGTTACACTGAGAACAGCGTTATTCTGGAAAGCGAAGCAACAGTTTACCTAATAAGGTCAAACTAAACATTCATACCCACCTATTCTCAGTTTTATGACCATGTCTTTGGACACCAGAGAAACAAGAGCCCGGGATATGCCCAGGCGTACGGCCCCAGCCTGGGCACTCATGCCATCCCCAGTCACCGTGGCCTCCACGTCATACTTGTCCAGTCCGTCAACCAGCTGTAATGGGGTCAGCACAGTCTCCCTGGGGACAAAACATACAGCACTGAGGATCATACTTACATATCTCTACCATCCTGTACTCAACTTTCAAAATAATATAATCTTTAAATCTGTGAAACAGACTATCACAGAAGGAGATTCATAACCTCACTGTTGTATGAAAGGAGAATCAACAACATGATGCGTTGGAACAATGCTATTCAGTAAGTCTCTGACACATAACATGTTTACAAAATTCCTTCAAATTGTGTATAAAAACGAAAACTTATTAAACAGAGATAGAAAACTCCTGTAAAAGTCATTAGAAAATATTGTTTAGGCACACAGCAGATCACTGAATACTGCAAACTTTCAAAAATGTATGAGTAAATCAAAGATGAAGATGTAACCATATTATAAAATAATCATTCTCTATTATTATTTTCAGTTTGATTTATTTTCAAAATTCTTTTAAACTATTTTTTAAATTCGATCATTGTAGCAGAAAAAAAACACATTTTACATAGTTAGCATCATGCAGGTACTTTTTTGCTATATCAAACATTTTTATTTCTATAAAACATAAGGTATCATTTTGAAGGTAATGTGATGTAATGTTCATTTGTAAGATACAATTTACACTCACATATCTTCAATGGAAAAAAGAGATATTTGAAAACATGACTTTGTGAGAATTAGACAATTTAGATTTAGACTAGTTGCCAACCTTTGTTTAACCCTTTCCCTCATAGAGGATACCATGAAAAGACCTATGCGAACAGCATAAAACCAGATCAGCCTGCGAATAACTAGCAGGCTGATCAGGTTTTATGCTGTTCGCTGCTCCTCAGTGGTCTGGTAATGAGGATTTTACAATTAAATTTGGTAAGGTTTGAGTTTGGCTTTCTGCAGATCAGGTTTTATGTGGTACCTATTGAGTGCGTCAAATTGTGTCTATATGAGGGAAAGGGTTAATAGGTCTATGATTAAAAATATAACTCTGATGAACATAACCTTGACTGATTCTTATGTGTGATTTTATCAACCCCTAAAGTGTAAAACATTTATCAACACACAGCACTAAGGGTTTCAGCATCATTTGCAGTCAAGGACTGAAGATCAATATTGTACAGTTATATTGAAAATGTACAGCCAAGAATTTAAATTTAAATAAAACCTGCGAACAAAGGTCACTCGAGGTAAAATGAAATCTGGCTTCTATCTGGAGGAAGCTGTTATTCAGAGGTAAAATTCTCTATCAACAGTACAGAGGGTCAAGTCACTAGCCAGTTCACAGGTTATTCAGAGGTTAAATTCTCTATCATCAGAACAGAGGGTCAAGTCATTAGCCAGTTCACAGGCTATGCAGAGGTAAAATTCTCTATCAACAGTACAGAGGGTCAAGTCACTAGCCAGTTCACAGGTTATTCAGAGGTTAAATTCTCTATCAACAGTACAGAGGGTCAAGTCACTAGCCAGTTCACAGGCTATTCAGAGGTTAAATTCTCTATCAACAGTACAGGGTAAATCACTAGCCAGGCATTGGCCTTTGTTCACATGTTATTTAGAGATTAAATTCTCTATCAACAGTACAGGGCATCAAGTCACTAGCAGCATTGGCCTTTGTTCACATGTTATTTAGAGATTAAATTCTCTATCAACAGTACAGGGCATCAAGTCACTAGCTAGTCATTGACCTTTGTTCACATATTATTCAGAGGTTTAATTCTCTATCAACAGTACAGGGCATCAAGTCACTAGCTAGTCATTGACCTTTGTTCACATATTATTCAGAGGTTTAATTCTCTATCAATTCAGAACTGGGAGTCAAATCAATGGCCTTTATTCACAAGCTGGCTGTCATTCAAGATAGCTACTATTAGTAATAAAGGTCAGACTCTACATACAATGTAGTACACTTAGACTGAAAATGAATTCTTAAATCACTAAACAATTACAGCACTGGATCAAATGAGACTTCTAACAAATTAGCATTTTAAGGTAAATGATACAATTGGAGACAGCACAAGGTGCTGGTACACTCATACCTGTGCATGTAGTCCTTGAAGTATGTGATGTCCTGTCCATTGATTGTGATCTGGCCTGACCCATGATCACGAACTGTCACATTAGCTGAGGCCTTCTTCCTTGAGCCTGAGAGAGATAGAGACTTCTTATAGGCCACTTTCATTAACAGCTAATCAGAAATTAATACTGCTGTGATTTTCTTTTTATTGGGTTTTACATCCCACAGAAAGTAGTTCAGTCATTTAGGAACTTTTGTCTTCATGTGACAGATATCTTGCTGCCACACTGCATCATATTGCCATAGACAAGTGGCATGATACACATCCAGTTATCCTGACACCATGCAAACCAGTCCTGGAACTACACTTTTATGCCGAGAACAAAGCAAGGAAGCTACACCAGCACCTTTTTTTAACAATTTTGGTTTACCTTGACCTCCTGATTCCTGGGAGGATTCTCTAACCACTCGACCATCAAGACAGATGAAATGAATACTGAATGTTGTGCTATAAACAAATAGGATTAAAGTTATTAAATGCATCAAATAAGTCAAGATCTTTGGTGATATGTTGACTCAACCATGATCTATCAGTATCCTTGTTATTTATAATATATACTTCATTTTCACAAAAAAAATATGTTTTCATAAGTACAAAAGCTGACATATTTCATGAGAATGGGACCACAAGTCAGAATCATACAATATTACTGTAAGATATTTAATTTCTGAAACTATCTGCAACAATTACGATTGTAGAGTCGTATCAGTGGCAAAAAAAACAAAAAACACACACACACACAAAAATAGAGCCAACATGGCCCTGAATGCTCACTTGAGAAATATTGCCTTCATTGCCTTTTTAACAGAGTCATACTGAATGCAAAATCCAAGCTGAAGTATAGCAAATTAATAATTCCACACAAAAACTGGCTCCCCTCAGGGGTCACTTGGTTTTACACAGACTTTTACTGGAGAGTCTTTAAAAGGTCTTGTCAGAAAGCAACAAGATCACTGATAACAGAAGCAGACATTTTAGCATTTAACTTATAACTAGTTTTCCAATGGCAGTAGGGAATGACAAATTGTCACATTAGACAATTTTAAAGGTTTGACAATGTGTTAAACATCTGAAAGAAAACAAAACTTTCTTTACATAAGAAGTCAAGTTTCATCTCAATTGATGAATGCCTATTATTTTTGGATCAATGAATCTCTGAAATATTACTCAAGTTTAGTCAAATTAAAATTCATGCTAATAAGCCTGCAAGTTTAGCTATTATATATATTGTTTGAAATGTTTTAGTAAAAAAAAAAAAAAAATATATATATATATATATTTATTTTTTTTCCTACCACCTACCCAACCCTAACTGGCATGAGACACGAAAGGGAAAATAAACAATATTTTAACATAAGCCTTATGTGTAATATGTATCTCTTTCTTTGTGAGGTCTCTTAATTTTATAATGTGCGTTGTCTCTTTTATTTTTATAATATGTGATTACTCTTGTTTCTTATAATGAGTGATGCCTCTAATATAAAAATGTGTGATGCCTCTAATTTTATAATGTGTGATGTCTCTAATTTATATATTGTGCAATGTCTATTTTTATAATGTGTCATGCTTCTAATTTTTATAATTTTTACGTTGAGATATGAGTATGTTGTCATATGAATTTACATGTACCTGTAACCATGTAAACAATCATTCACGAAAGTACATGTTTTTGACGCAATTTTTCTATAAAGGTCCTAGATGCCTAATAAAAATATTGTCTTATATGTTATAGCCTAAAATGAGTTTTGTTGAAGTTTCTTTAGGTATACTCGTTGCTAATACTGCCAAATAGTGTCAACATTAGATCACCAGTTCACACTTTATATGATTTAGTTAAGCATGTACGATTGCATCTAGCATTTATCTGTTAATTTCCAAACATTACAGTTTGCAACATCTTAATGTTGTAATTGACACTAATTGCGGTGGTTGGGGACATAATTTACGAAAGTGTGAAAAACTTACTGTGGCAATACTGCATATATTCACATGTCCGTCAGCGTGTTGGCACGAGATTAACACATAGTTTCAGGTGAGAATTTACCCATCGGGACCAAAGAAATACGTTGACATATAAAAAATGTTGAGATACAAAATGTCGAGATAAGAATGGATTATTATTAATAGAGAAAAAAGTCGAGACTTTTGAAGTATGTTGAGATATACTAAATGTCCAAACTCACGATGTCGACATAACGAGTCTCAACTGTATTTATAATGTTTTGCTTCTAATTTTTATAATGTGTGATGTCTAGATTTATGATACGTATATATTCCTATAGGAGCTGTCTGATCTGGGTCTGCTCTGTTTGCAACAGTGTCAAAATGAGTCTACATGTAGTAATGGGTTAAGACAGTATAGACTGTATCATCTTTTATATTGTCAAGTAATAACTTACCCAAAGCCATCATGTATTTCTTTCCTTCTTCATCTTCCATGGGCTGAAATAACATACAGGAACAAAGTGTAATAACATTTAAGCATTCAATAACTAAAGTATTTTTAATTTGCTGCTGATACCTTTTTCCTGTAAATTTGAAACTAGACCCATCCCTCAATTTCCTAGTATTTTTGAGTTCCCAACATAGAGTATTCTAAATGGGCACCCTTCCTTATCCCAGATAAGTTCCCTTAAAATATCCCTTGTGCAAATTTCACAAAGAAAAGTATGATAATAGGCAATTCATAGAAGATTTTATTCTGTCAATTCATTCATTCTTATAATAAAATGGCATAATGTTAAATCAATATGCCAACAGTGATTGTTTTATCAATTGATTAACCGTCACTGGTGGCTGAGAGGTTAGAGCGTCCGCCTCGGGAGCGGGAGGTCATGGGTTTGATCTCCGGAGCAACATACCAAAGTCGTAAAAAAAGGTACTGTTATAGCTCCCTTGCTTGGTGATCAGCATATAAGGGTAGTTGCAGGACTGGTTGGCTCGGTGTCAGGATAATGTGACTGAGTGTGGTATCGTGCCACATGTCTACGGCGTGATACAGCAGTGTGGCAGCACAATATCTGTCTCAAGTAGACATCGTCTCCAAATGACTGAAAAACTGTCAGTGGGACATGAAAATCCAGCGAACAAACAAACAAACAAATTGATTATCTGGACGAGCAAAAGATAATTAACAACAATGACCATAATAAATCAATTTTCAACTAGAGCTTTCACTGAAGGTGATTAATATCCCCGCAAAATGCTTTGATAGAGGAGAAGCCAGACTCCAGACGGAGCATAGATAAGAACCTGTATACATAGTATATTTGTTATGATAGTAAGTAATAGTAGTGGAGAGTCAGTTATGGTTGCTTGGCACAGTAGCTTAAAAGTATAGAGCTACAGTACTTGGACACTGCACTTCTCCTAGTAGCCATCTGTTTACATTTTAAGTTTCAAGTAAATATCATGTATAATATTCGAGTTATGTTTGGGACTAGAAAAAAAAAGCAATTTAACAAAGGGAGACAATTTTAAAAAATGGGACTAGGTAGAGTTACAGTTCTTGGACACTGCAATTTTCCTAGTTGCCATCTGTTTACATTCTAAGTTTCAAGTCAATACCTTGTATGATTTTCGATTTACATTCTGGACAAGGAAAGCAGAATTAAAAAAGGGAGATAATCAAAAATGGGACCAGGGTCAAATTCCACCAACAATTCTTAGCGTTAAGTAATACTTAAATACTTAGTGGCGAATTTCATTGTTCTTGTTTATTTTTAAAAAATACCTTAATACTTCATTTCTTAACAAATATTGTTAGTTTTAAAGGTAATAATTGATTTCAGCTTAGTCATTTACTTGAATATTTTATAAAACAGGAATGGAGGAATGCGTTTCTTCCTAGTTTAAGAAATGAAGTATTACTTAGCGCTAATTATTGTTTGTGAAATTCGAGCCAGGGCAATAACCTGCATCATTGAGACAACTCAAGCAAAATTTATGACATGCACCTCTCCACCTGATTATCAATGCACACACAAAATCTGAATTGAATCAGTTAAAAAATATAGAAGTTCGCATCACAAGATATTCAGAGTCAAATCAGGCGCAAGAACTCTGTAATCCTTGAGATAACTCAAGTGAAATCTATGTCATGCACCTCTCCAGCTGATTATCAATGCACACACAAAATTTGAACTGAATCGGTTAAGACATGTAGAAGAAATGTGCGTCAAAAGATATTCAGAGTCAAATCAGGTGCAATAACTCTGTCATCCTTGAGATAACTCAGGTGAAAATTATGTCACACACCTCTCCAGCCTATTATCAATGCACACACAAAATTTTAACTCAATCGGTTAAGAAGTGTAGAAGAAATTTACAAGATATTTATTTTTTTGGATGGACGGACAAACCAACAGACCGACAGACTGACTCCTATATACCCCCTCTCAAACTTCGTTTGCGGGGGTATAACAATACCAGATCATTGTAATAATCCACTATAAACAAGAGAGCTGATTATTGCAAACTATGCTTGACCTGCAGTTTTATCATTTGAATATCTGGGAAATTCTGGCTGGTTATCAAATTTGAGTGAGGTATTGTGCCAATACACATAGTGACAAAATTTTGTAAAAAATTGGTTCACGATGGTTGAGTGTTAGTATTGCAATTTTTTATCCATTCAAGGGCCAAAACTCTGGAGTGTCTAAGACATTCTGGTTGGTTATTGAACTTGGTCAAGATATTGTGCATATACACATTATGACTAAGTTTGGTAAAGATCAGTTCACGTTTCTTAGAGAGTGGACAACCCGAGTGGTCGCCATCTCCCCTGCCACTTAAAGGTGAACCCATAACACGTCGCGTTATTCGACAGGCATATTAAAATATACACATAAGACCCACAATCTGTATGCCCCAACCGAGATTAATGTATGTCACTTTCTCTCACCTTGTAGTCCTCACTAGTCCTCAACTTGACTATTGTTTTCCTCCTGTACTTCATCAGCTCACCCTTCAACCGATAAGACAAGGGTTGATCCACGATCCGGGTCAACAACACCAGCAGGCGATTGTACTGAAAGTAGCAAGTCTTGTGAATATGCTGGTAGGTTCACTGTACATTCATGATCCTTAGAAAACTGTGCAAAGAACAGAAGTAGTTTACTGGTCATATGTGTTCCAAAAACCTATCATGTTTGAAATATGAAAGAAAAACCCACTAAATTATTAAGTATTCATTATATGAAAATATTTCAGGGGTCATACAATGTATAGCACTCAAGTTGTTCTTTAAAAAATCAGATCAATGCAAAATGTATTCTATATGTTAAAATGTTTAAATTTATTGAATAATGGTCAAATATTGACTGTGCCTATTTTGAGTATTTTTGTTATCTACATGGTCAGTTTTGGTTAACTGTTTGTCAAAATCAGATGACTAATGGTTTATTAACAACACTGTGACTGAGGCATGGAACAATCAGAAACAAGACTGGGGACTCATAGGCACTCACTTTAAATTTTGAATGTATCAGTTTAAGACTAATTTACAGGTGTGAACTATTTCTGATCTAAATCTCTGAAATAGACCTTAAATGCAAATAAAAACAATACTTAATATATCATAAGTGATTAAATAATGGAGGAAAAGAATCACTTTAATACAAATTAATCAGTTGTATTACTAATGCTTGTTCTGGTAAACTTTGAGAGAAGGTTGGGTCCAACATTGTGACAGTAACTGGTATATAAAAGTTTGTAACATGTCATCTTCTATAATACAAAATTTGCACTGGTCTCTGTGGCTAGAGCGTCAGCCCCTGAATCGGGAGGCTGTGGGTTCAATTCCTTGCCAGGACATACAAAATCTGTTAAAAATGGCACTGGTACCTCCTTTACCACTCTGCATATAAGGGTAGTTCCAGGACTGAATGGCCAGATGTCAGGATAATGTGACTGGGTGAGTACCATGCCACATGTCTACTGCATGATACTGCAGTGTGGCAGCACTACATCCGTCTCAAGTAGAAATAGTCTCCAAATGACAAAATTACTGTTGGTGGGAAAATACCCCCCACCCCTCAAAAAAAGCATACAAAATTTTATTTTTTTTCAACAGAAACTGACATTTATAGTTACATACATCATGCTCATTCAGTCTCTCTCCAGGGAATAGTTCCTGAAACTTGTTGAACGCTATCCAATCTGACCCTACAAGTGATCTGAAAAATAAAGGTTTCAATCACTAAAGAAGTAAATATATCTATTTATAAATTTAAAGTAATCTATTAACATGATTCAGACTGATTATCTAAAAAGGCAAATACATGTTAAGTAGTATCTAAATAAAAAAGAATATCAAGTTATTTCTGAAGGTGATGAATACCGCTGGTACACCATAATGACAAAACAATATGAAAAGAAAGTGAGTGTTTTGTGAAGTGGGATAATCAGTCCACAAATTTTAATGAGTAATTACTTGGTACAAGATTGAGAAAAATCAATAATTTACTGATTATCTTATATTATTATTATTTTTTAACATGGGATCTTCCAAATAAATCAGCTCTGTTTGAAATTTCAAATTATAATATACTTAACTTAACACCGATGTTTCAGCAGGTTATAATGCAAAAAGAATTACAGGAAATGATGTTAATTCTAAAAGCAAAAAGATGTATTTCCTTAATCTGCCGCTATTTTCATGATTTGTTTTTACTGATAATAAAATAAGTGGCTGAGAAATTGATGAAGGATTAAATCAATATGGAAAAGACACAATCAACTTTTACATCTTGAACTGACTTCTGATTCTACTTAACAGAAAGCAAAGCAGAAAGAAGAAAAGAACCGTCTCCATTCCAAACTTTTGAAAAAGTTTCATTTTAGTGTTGTATTGCAGAATAAAGCATGGTGTGAAGTTTGGATGTTCAGTTCTCTAATCATGAAGAAAATAAGCCTGAGTGATTCATGCCTCTTTCCATTCGAACATGCTTACTGGAATGCAAAGTTCTGAAAGTGATACAAATGTGTCAGTTTATTACACTTTACTTCCGAAGTCATGACATCATATAAAATACATTATTCTTTAACTGCATATATCCGGAAATAAGGCATGCTACAAGCCTTCTATGTTAATATAGCATATTCTTAATCATGTTAGAATTTTACTTACAGTTTTCTCTTTCCGATGTAAGCATCAATCATATGTTTATTTTTTTTTCCGAGGACCTTCCTACTGTAGTCTGATCTCAATATTTCAAGTGCTACTGCAAAGTCCTGAAACCATATGATGAACAAAACACATTACCTCACATAGCAATAAACTCAGTAATATATTGTTTTACAGTATGTTTCTTTTCTCACCAGCCTAAAGGAAAACAATCAGCATCTTTGTCTTTTCTGACATGGTAATATTTGCTGCCATATACAGGTAACACAAAGTTTTAAATAAGATACTGGTAACTATGATTTCATAGGAACAAATCCAATATATGAATGCTATCTGAATGATTGAATTTCCAATCAAATGTACTGTAAGTAATTTTCGTTGACATTAAATTCATTGATCATGTACCTAAGGGAATTTCGTGGGTACATTTATTCATGGATCCATATTCTAGAAAACATGAGGTCCATATAAGAGACAAAGTTTTCATGGGGATTAATATTCATGGATAAAACCCACCACAAAATCAATGAAAATAAGTGTCCCATGAAAATTATTGTTTTCACAGTATATCCAACTCATTGTGCTACTTAATAAATGTAAAAGTATTTGGAAACAAGAGCACTGATCATTGAAAACTACTCTTGTCTCGCAATTTTATCAATTCATGGGCTATTAGAGTGTCTGAGACTCTCTGGCTGGTTAACCAGACTGGATTGAGATATTGTCCCAGTACATACTGAGACAAAGTTTGGCAAAGATCAGGTCAAATTTGTCAGTGTTAAAGCATGGACACTCATAAATTAGCATTTTTCCATTAATCATGGTTCATACAGGATTTTCTTACCTGAATTTAAGGACTTTTCAAGGGTATTTCGAGGCTAAAACTATTTTTTTCAAAGCAACTTTTGGAACATTTATTTTTCTGTCATGGCCACTTTTTTTAACTATTTGAGAGCTAAATGATTGTCTCAAAATGTGGTAAACAAACAAGAAAATTACCATTTACACAATGTCTGACGACGTTTTACACAACACTTATTTGCAATTTCAGTTTTATCAAAAAGCATTTCGTTTACAAATATACATAAGTTTCTATTTGGATGATGATGTTTTTTTTTTATTTCTTTTGATAATACATCAAGTTTTGTATTTAAAATGCATTGCTTATGCAGATCTGAATATTCAAGGTTTTTTACTAAAATTCAAGGACTTTAACTGAAAATCCAGTACTATTTTTATGTTTTCTCGAGGCATTCAAACTAAATTCAAGTATTTCTCAAAGTTTTAGTCATTTTCAAGGACTTTTCTAGGCCTGTATAAACCATGATTAATTCAACAGCCTTAACTCTAGAGAGTCTGGAATATTCTGGCTGGTTATCGAACTTGTGTGATATTGTGCCAAAACTAATTGTGTCCATGTTTAGTAAAGATCAGTTCACATTTGTCAAAATTAGAGAACAGCTGAAGTGGAAGCTTCAAAAGTGAATCCATAAAAAGTCTAAACATTCGAAGAGCATATAAAAACAAGAATAGCATTTGTATGAGATTAAATTCTAAAACATCAACAATTTTTCATTGTGATGCATGACTACATTACTTGACAATGTATAACAAGATGGCCCTTGATCGCTCACCTGAGAAAGATGATTGCTTAAGAAATAAAGATGCTAGAGTGTAAAAGTGAAATCTGGCTTTCTTTATGGTGAAAAGGGCATAACTCCTAAATTAATTTGTCAATATCAGTTATAATTGAACTCGATTGCGAAATTATGGGCATAAACATTGTCTTAAAGTTTAAAAAAGATTGCAAAAAAAAAATGAAGATGCTAGAGTGTAATCAAAGTGAAATCTGGCATTTTTATTATAATTAAAGAGGCATAACTCCTGACCTAATCAACAGATCTCAGCTTTAATCGAACTCAATCGAGACATTATGGTCATCAGCATTGCCATAAAGTTTGAAGATGATTGCTCAAAAGATGAAGATGCTAGAATGTAAACAAAGTGAAATCTGGCATTTTTTTATATCAAAAGGGGCTTATCTCTTGACCTAATTGACCGATCTCAGCCATTCTCAAACAGAATTGAGACATTATGGTCATAAACATTGTCAATAAGTTTGAAGATGATTGCTCAAAAGATGAAGATGCTAGAGTGTAAACAAAATGAAATCTATCATTTTTTGAATATAAAAGGGGTGACCTAATAGACGGATCCAACCATAATCGAACTCAATCGAGACATTATGGTTATAAACATTGTCTAAAAGTTTGAAGATGATTGCTTAAGAAATAAAGGTGATAGAGTGTAAACACTAAAAATTGTTGATGCCGCATGACGGACGCTCACGGGATCACAATAGCTCACCCTGAGCTTTGCTCAGGTGAGCTAAAATGGGTAAATAAACTGCCCAATAATTATAATGCTTAAGAAATGATGCCACCAACAATAGCACCAAGCAATACTTAAATTCTTAAATAAGGTAGGAACATATTAAAACTATTCCAGTTTTAAGAAATGTTCAAGGACTTTAATCATTACCTTGAAAACTAACAATATTTGTTAAGAAACAAGACATTAGAGAAAGAACAATGAAATTTGCCCATTTATTATTGAGTATTCAAGTAAAACTTAATGCTAAGTATGTCTGACAAAATTTAAACCTGTTTACATAACCCATGATCTGATACCTAGACCTAGCAACAAGACATCTTATAATTAAACAAGCTAAGTTTGAAAGAATTCCATGACCTGGGGGAGGAAGGAGGTGCTTAGATATTGGGGGTCAAGGTCATTGAAGGTCAAAGTCACCTGGCGGGTAGAGCTCATCAAAGTGCATGCACCTGTGAAGTTTGCAGGCTGTAGGTGGGAGGACTTACGTGTTACGGTCAAAGTTAAGTTTTTTGACAAACTAACAGACAGACCAAAAACAATATTCCCCCTAAGCCACCAAGGTGGGGGCATGAAAATACTTACATGCATGAGCTGAAAATACTGGGGTTTCCCTGTGTAGTATAGGCAATGGTAGGGTCTCCCTGTCACATCAAACTGGGCATCTGTGAACAGAAAGAATGTATCAGCCACTAATACAGAGATCCCTTTCTAATCTTATTTTTCTTTTTTGAATTTGAATAGAAAATAGTTCAAGATTTTGTTGTGGTATATAGCTTCATAATACATGTACGAGGGTCGTCCGGAAAGTTCGTAGACACCTTCTTTAATACGAGTATTTCGCATTAGAATTAAATGAAACTTTCTCCAATCACTCACCAATGTTTTATGATCGATGCTACAAAATTTCAAAACTTTCCGTTCTTAAACAATGAAACGGCACGGGTTTATGTAAAGGGATGTAGAGGTTTGCGGATCATGCCATGACGTTACATGTTGAATTTACTTACTGAAATGTGATCTCTAATCACTCACCAATGTTTTATGATCGATGCTACAAAATTTCAAAACTTTCCGTTCTTAAACAATGAAACGGCACGGGTTTATGTAAAGGGATGTAGAGGTTTGCGGATCATGCCATGACGTTACATGTTGAATTTACTTACTGAAATGTGACTTCGAAGTTAAAGCGCTGTTATTCTTTCTCGAAATATTCACCGTTGCATCCCACACATTTCCTCTGTCTATCAACCCATTAGTCATACACCTTTGAATACCAGTCACTCTCAATTCCAGAAATAATGTTTAGTGTTGCTGTTCTTAGTTCAGTGAAATTCCTGAATTTTCTACCTCTGAGTTGCGACTTTATCAATTGGAACACGCCGAAATCCATCGGCGCTAAGTCCGGACTATATGGTGCATACAACAGAGTCTCAAACCCCAGTAACTGAATTTCTAGCTTAGTAGTTGCAGCCATATGTAGTGAACCCATGATTCATCAGTTGTAATAATTCTGTCCAAAAATGCATCACCACCCGTTTTCCATTTGCGAAGAAATGATTTTGCTGCTCTAACACGTGCCTCTTTATTATCACTGGAAAGTAATCTGGGTACCCAACGTGCACAAACACGCTCCATTCCAAAGTTTTCAACGAGAATTTTATGCGCAGTTGTCTTTGAAATATCACATTGTTCAGAAATATCTCGTACCGTAAGGCGCCGGTCAATATCAATGACGTTCTTCACTAACATTAAGGATTTCTCATTAATAATGCTTGGTCTTCCTGAACGTAAATCATCTGTAGTTTCAACTCTACCATCATGAAATCGCTTGTACCATTTGTATACAAGAGCGCGAGAAACACTTGGCCTCTTACTGTTTGAATTAATAAATTCCATCGTCTCTACAGGCGTTTTCCCAAGCTCCATGCAGAATTTTACTAGCACACACTGCTCCGCCCAAACGTCTGACGTCGTCATTTTTGGAGAGTTTTCTTCCATGGTTTATTGAAAACAGTTCTCCTCACTTTTTTTATTTCTAAAGCGATAACGTTCAATTTGTAACAATATGATGTCAACGTGTAATGACACGTCATGAAGTGTTTATCATAACGTTACCCGCAATTTTAACAGGTAAAATACCCAAAGAAAGAAGGCGCATGAGACCGGTAAATATCTCCAGTTTTGACGTGCTCCGGGTACCCCTATACAAGGTTGCCACGGAAACGATCACACGAGTGCCGATATCAATTTCATGTTTTTATCGTAATCAAGCTATGCAATTATGATCAAGGGTGAGCTCAACATAAAAAAATAGATTGAAAAAATGGAATTAACAAAGAAATATTGGTTGTCTACGGACTTTCCGGACGACCCTCGTAATATGAAATAATTAGAAATATGTGATAATGAACACTTGAAATAATAATACAATGAATGAACTTTAAAAATATTCAATTCTTTTTTATAATACAATCAACAAGAGTTTTCCTTGGAACACATGTGTCACTTGCTGAAGTGTGACAGACAGACGGACATGCGGACAGACAGGCGGTGGACAAAGGATCCCTATGTGTCACCTCTGCTTACCGTAAAGTGACTATAAAAACACTGACGTTATTCCCTATGCTAAAAAAAACTTTTTGTTGCTTTTTGTTGCTGATTGAATCTACAACAATGAATGATATACTAGTTAACATATATGATATTGAAGTGCATGCAAATGCAAATAAGTGTAAAGCTAAGAACTGAATACACTATGTTTTGAAAATTCATTTATTTTATCAATTTTTACACTCAAGTTACACAATAAATCAATAATATTTTTCAATTGTAATAGTGATGTGTATGATAATTTAATTGCAATGTACAAGTTTTCTCAGTATTTGAGTCATATTGTGACATCCAGCTCAAAACTGAAAGACGGAGATCAATTTGGACCAATATCTATTTAAACCAGAGGACATCCAGGTGGAACCCTATTGCAAGACAGTAGAAATTCTTCTCCAAACAAAAAATATGAAATACCCAGATGGGGATTTGGACCCATAGCAGTGAGTGGCAGAATGGTTAAGAACCCCCCCCCCCCAGAATGAATTTTGTGAAGATCACTTTTTTTCAATAGTCAGGACACTTACCTCCAATACTGGTCATTATATCTTTGGGATGCTGTAAAAGTAAGATGATACATGTTGTGTAACAGAAATATTTACAGATGAAAAAAATTCAGTATTGGCACCAGATATCTACAAACTATCCCAGGAAGACATTTCTAATCGAAGGCACCAAATAATAGAACTGAATGCCACATAATAAAGTCACCCAACAAATTTATAGTCTTTGTTGTGACTCCACTCAGAACAGAGTTCACATGTACATAAAAAAGAGGGCCAAGATGGCCCTGAAGAACACTCACCTGAGAAATTTCGTCTTGATTGCCTGCACCTTATATTATAGAGTAGTTGTCCTGAATACATAAGCCATGCAGAAATACAGCAAGATCATTTCAATTCCACAAACCAAACAGTACATGTAGTCAAGATTTGAAGTTTGTAGCAAAAAAAGAATCCTTGAATCCTGACCTAAAAATATACTTTGGCCAAGGGATTATGGCTGTAAACATTGTAATTAAGTTGAAGATGATTGCTTAAGAAATGAATATGCTAGGTTGAAAACAAAGTGAAATCCAGCATTTCCTATATGTCCAGAACTCCTGACCTAATTGGGCAATATCAGCCATAATACAAATTGGTCAAGAAATTATGGGCATAAACATTGTCATAAAGTTTGAAGATGATTGCTTAAGAAATGAAGCTGCTAGAGTGCAAACAAAGTGAAATCTGGCTTTTTTTATACTAAAAGGGCCAACCCCATGGCTATAAACAATGTGATTAATTTTGATAATGATTGCTTGAGAAATGACGCTGCTAGAGTGCAACAATTTTTTTTATATTAAATTGGACATATTAACTCCTGACCTAAATTGGCAAATTCAGCCATGATCAAGGCTTGGTTGAGAGATTATTAGTATAAAATTTTCATAAAGTTTGAAGATGATTGCATTTGAAATAAAGTTGCTATGAACAAACAAAGAGAAATCTTGACATTTTTTTATATATAAAAGAGCCATAACTCCTGGCATAATTGACAAATGTCAGCCATAATCAAACTTAGCAGAGAGATTATGGCTATATACATTGTCATAAAGTCTGAAGAGGACTGATTAAGAAACAAAGCTGTAGAGTACAAACAAACTAGTTGTGGACGCTGGACGGATGACAGTTGGACGGACGACGGATATTCATCGATTAAAGCTCATCCAGAGCACACTAAAAAAAATGTTGGACTTTCCATCTAATTTGTTGTTTCCTTGAATATTTATGAACAGTCATTTTGTGAAAATGAAAATATTTTGAAACTGTGATTGAGGTGTGACTTCTGCTCCACCGTCTGTTTGTTTTTTTAAAGGGAGAAATCAATTAGATGAAAATGGACCAAATAGTTATAGCCCTTGATGTGAATGTAACTTTGTGATAGTGAACAAGTATGTGAAGTTTGATGACAGAAGCCTTAATAGTTTAGAAGTTATTGCCAAGGTTAAAGTTTATCACAACCATGCCAACAACAACAAAACCCAAGTGATGAGAATACCTCTACTTTTTTTTCTTTGAAAAACAGACAAACTAAAATTGGGTGGTTTCTTCATCACAGGCAAACAGCATTTCAACAGTATTAAACCTATATTGAGAATTTAAAAAAAAATATAAAATTTCTTTTTCCATGTGCCGTCATGACTGAACACAGACACCCTTCACACATGCACTCACTTCACAGGCTGAAATTTAATTTTAATTACTCTATGCTACCCAGGACTGACGAAAAACGTATCATACCAATCAACTCTGAATGAGCTGCTTTAAGATGCAGTGTACAAGTATATCTAGGAAAAGTAACAAACCTCCATCTGTGGTCTAGCCTTCTTGTTGAAGAGACCAGAAGGCAGCAAGTACTCTATAGCTTCCTGAAATTGAAAAACAAATTATTTCATTGTCTTACTTAAAATAGTCTTAGAGTGAAACAACTATGAAAAATAACATCCTTTGATATACAATAATAAATCTATGCAAAAAGAAAGTTTTTTTTTTTTTTTTTTTGTTAAAGAAAGAAATATAACTTTTCTTGTTGTGCCAGTATTTCATTTTGTCAAATACCCATATTAGAAGTTTCTTAACTTAGAATGGTCAGAAATTCAAAACAGAAATTAAATTTCTCTTCCTTTTTTTCCCCTTCTTTTTAAATAAATTGTAATACTTTTCAACAAACCCTTTCCAGCTGATGCTATCATAACAGCACAAAGTCACATAGTGTCCTTCATAGGAGAGAAACAAGAAAGAATCTGTTGTAAACAAAATTCAATTAATTAATAGTTGCTGAGATGTACTGTAAGTTAATTTTTTAAACAGATTTTCCATCCAACATCTTTGGTATCATTTACGTATGATTAAAACTGCAGACACAAGTGGCAAGGGCAGTGACCGAAATAAGCACAAGTCCCCAGCTTAAAATGCTCTTTTAGTTTGTTTAAATTATTTCATGTGGCTGTAAATGTTACTTTACAATACAGAAATAAATGATTCAGGCTTGTTCAACCAACATTTTAATTACAAGGACATAAAGGATTAAGATCCTATATGGCTCGAACTTCTATGAAGCAGGGGCTTAACTTCAGAGTGTAATACTCCATGTTCTGGTGCCAAATAACATTTTAGGTAAGACTGCAAAGTTCAAACCACAGATATTTGATACGGACTTCAATAATTGTCAATTAAGGCTATATACTTTAGTTTACTACATATTTCATTAAGTACATAGGGCCTATACAGACATATTACCGTTACTGTGTCAAGTACTTGTGGTTCAAACATGTGACAACAAACTATTTTTGGCTTAACTTCATAAAGAAAAGCTGACAAAAAAAAAAGATAAACAGACACAAAACCTGCATTGTAAACTCCATTCCATAATAATAAAAAAATTAGTTAACTTTCAAACACTAGCAACAACCATGTCCTTAAACATTAATAATTTATGAAAAACTGGAATAACAATTTTAAGCATTAAATCTTACTTGTTTGAACCCTATGGCAAGTCTAAACATACATGTACTGATAAACAGTAACAGCTTGCTCATGATATCATTTTAGCAAACAAAAAATACTCAAATCAATAGAAGGCTGATGGGAATAGTTCCACATATCCCTCAATAACACCACCGACTTAACCCTTTACCTCATGAATATTCAAATACAGACTATACCATTGGGCTGTCTGATCTGGATCTGCTCTGTTTACCAGTGCTTCAAAACAAGTCTGTATGAGGTACAGGATTAAGTGTTGTATAATTATCATCTGTTATGAAAGAGGGTGTGGGCATTAGTTTACCTTTATAACTTTATTATTGAGTTCCTCCTCCGCCAGACCCATTATATTAGCCAGGTGACGTCGGCCTAAATCATACTCAGCTATACTTTTCTGAAGTACTGCATCTGTATAAACAGCAAGTGTCAAATGTTACTTTGTTAATACCACCAAATATATGCTAATCAAGAATCAAAGGCAAGTAAAAAGATCAGTTGTGTTTAGAAAGTGTAATTAATTATGTAATTAAGAGAGGACTAAGTGGTGAAAAAGGTCCAAATGTTAACAGTCAAGTAACAAATTGAGGGCTGACCATGAAATTGTTCCATTTCCTTCTTTTTCTATATACACTTACAAAAGTTTAATGGTTAGCCCTCAAAATGTACAAAAATAAGAAATACAGCTTTTATAATAATCTTGATCTTTTGGCCTGAATTTCATTTACATTTGGTCAAAACATGCTCCACATAATTCAAGGGTAATGAAGTATCATTAAATACAGGCAACAATATAATGATATTACAAGCAAGAGAAATGTGGAAAAAATAAAAATACATGTACAGGTATGTCCTGTGATCCCTTTAAGTAAATGTTTATTTTTACATTTCAATTATAGTTTTTATCATAATTATATATTTTGCAAGCTTGAACAGACTAGAATCATATTTGTTTTTTGTTTGTTTGTTTTTTTTTGTTGATGTTTTTTTAGTTTTTTTTTTAGTTTTTTTTCTAAGTGAACATAGGCTTCTCAAGAACTGTCATGTTTCTAGAAATCACAGCTTTCTATTTAATGTTTGAAAGGCATATGTCCATCCAGGAAAAATGGGGGAAAATATAATAAGATAGATATGAGGATGAGAACTGTGGATAATGGGAACCAGGATGCAAACCACTTTTTAAAATAATGTGAATTATCTTGTACATACAATAACTAACAAATTAGATTTAATGATTTGTTAATAACAGTATAAATAATATAGATAGGCTTAAAATAAATATCCATCAGTATTTGTAATTGATGATTAACAAATAAGAAACAAAGATTTTTTTTCTTATTGACAGTACAAATAATATAGATAGGTTTAAAATAAATATCAAACAGTATATGTAGTTGATGATTAAAAAACAAAGAAATTATAACTAATAACTATATCAATATATAAACAGATTCATTTACAAGTCATACAAATATTCAGGAAGAAAAAATCAAAAGTTTAGTGGTTATCATGAAAATATTCATAATTGTCAATGGTTCACACAGCATTACTAATTTAGCCTCTGCAATTTTACCCCCAAAATTTGCCCCACCACATAATCCCCTAATATGAATAAATGAAGTTTTGCTGTACAGACCATGCTGCTGTTTGCGTTCAAGGTAGGTCTTCATTGCCTGGCTGATAATCTGCTCTTTCTCAATGAACCGTGGAACAGCCTGCACAGGCGTGTCTGAAGGTGGGCTCTCATCACTTCTGTGTGTTGCACTGCAGTGTATACACACCTGAGCAACAAAAAGAAAAGAAAGAAAACACAATCTTTCAATAAAATTTCAAAAAAAGTTCAACATGTATTTATTTCATACTATTCTAAAGCATGTTTTCATAATTTCCTTTTCTTTCTTCCTATGTCTTTGTGATAGTGTGCTACTTTCGGTTTGACACTATCCCCTACGGAGACCAGTACCATAAACAGCATATCGCGCCGAGCGGCTCATTGATGGGACTACAATTAGTTGAATTAATGGAATTACCCAATCAGAAAATATTTTATATTTGCATGTTGAAATATCAAGAACAACTTGTTTTTTGTCAAAAATTTGTCAACAAATTATTTTTATTGTCATCGTCACGTCAACCAATAGCTTGTCACTGATTCCATGACTTAATTATTAATCAGTCCACCACCAGGAAATACACTACTAATTTTCGTATTCAGAACCTACAAACTGGCAGAAAAACTCAGAACAATCTTTTAGGACCCTTGCGGTTATATTGTCTTGATCAGAAGCCATCTAAGGGTTGATATTATGCAGGAGATTCAAAATGATCTTAGTCTGTTCATTTCTAGATACCCACATCCGAAGGCATATATGGCCCAAAAACAGCAATCTTTGGGACATATCTACCTCAAGGAGCCCTGTATCAAGAAAAGGACAGGACTAAGAGGTAATTGTCCATATATATCAATTAAGAAACAAGTCTGTACAATTTATACTTATTCCTCTTGACTGTTACTCAGTTGGACCAGTACTTTGTGCCTTGGAAAGTCATGAAAAATCCTTGTCCCAACAGAATTTGAACCCACAGCCTTACGGACCAACAGCGTGGTAATTTAACACTAGTCCCAACAGCGTGGTAATTTAACACTGGTCCCAACAGCGTGGTAATTTAACACTAGTCCCAACAGCGTGGTAATTTAACACTGGTCCCAACAGAATTTGAACCCACAGCCTTACGGACCAACAGCGTGGTAATTTAACACTAGTCCCAACAGCGTGGTAATTTAACACTGGTCCCAACAGAATTTGAACCCACAGCCTTACGGACCAACAGCGTGGTAATTTAACACTGGTCCCAACAGAATTTGAACCCACAGCCTTATGGACCAACAGCGTGGTAATTTAACACTAGTCCCAACAGCGTGGTAATTTAACACTGGTCCCAACAGAATTTGAACCCACAGCCTTACGGACCAACAGCGTGGTAATTTAACACTGGTCCCAACAGAATTGGAACCCACAGCCTTACGGACCAACAGCGTGGTAATTTAACACTAGTCCCAACAGAATTTGAACCCACAGCCTTACGGACCAACAGCGTGGTAATTTAACACTAGTCCCAACAGCGTGGTAATTTAACACTGGTCCCAACAGAATTTGAACCCACAGCCTTACGGACCAACTTTTACGGACCAACAGCGTGGTAATTTAACACTGGTCCCAACAGAATTGGAACCCACAGCCTTACGGACCAACAGCGTGGTAATTTAACACTAGTCCCAACAGAATTTGAACCCACAGCCTTACGGACCAACAGCGTGGTAATTTAACACTAGTCCCAACAGCGTGGTAATTTAACACTAGTCCCAACAGCGTGGTAATTTAACACTGGTCCCAACAGCGTGGTAATTTAACACTGGTCCCAACAGAATTTGAACCCACAGCCTTACGGACCAACAGCGTGGTAATTTAACACTAGTCCCAACAGAATTGGAACCCACAGCCTTACGGACAACGTGGTAATTTAACACTAGTCCCAACAGCGTGGTAATTTAACACTGGTCCCAACAGAATTTGAACCCACAGCCTTACGGACCAACAGCGTGGTAATTTAACACTAGTCCCAACAGCGTGGTAATTTAACACTAGTCCCAACAGCGTGGTAATTTAACACTAGTCCCAACAGAATTTGAACCCACAGCCTTACAGACCAACAGCGTGGTAATTTAACACTAGTCCCAACAGAATTTGAACCCACAGCCTTACGGACCAACAGCGTGGTAATTTAACTCTGGACCATAGCACCCTTATATTGGAGATTAGATTGGAAGCATTCCATATTGTCACTGGATGCTAGACAGGATCCTACCTGAGTCCTTAGCAAGTTTCTATGTCACACTGACACACAAATTGATGGCTCGATGTTAAAGTATAGAAGAAAGATTTGTTGTATGCATACTTGTAAAAAAGCTGGCATGCAACTAAATATGCTTTTACAACTCAATAAATTCTTAAGTCCTGAAAATAAAACTTATTTACAAGTCTTTTATTCATTCAAATTTTAGTTATTGTTCACGGGTGATACATTTTGCAGTATATCAAATGCAGAGAAACTTGAAAAACTACAATATAGAGCCCTCAAAATTACTTTTAATGATTTTAATTTATCCTATAAACAGCTTTTAGATAGAGCAATTATGCCAAACCTTAAACCTAAACAGAACCAGAATGCATTATATTATCAGGGAGATGATTCCAGCGAATCAAAGTGTCCAAAAAGAATGAATTTTCATATTGTTTAGATTTTGATGATGGTATTTCCAGACCCTTTGAATGTTTCGCAGCCATTATTTTATTTTTTTTTTATTGTCCTTTTCGGTCTGGTGAATTTGACAATATCACTTAAACACGAAAAATCAACAAAATACCTTGGATGTACAATCACTAAAGATCTAGACTGGAGAGAATATATCCAGAACATAACAAGCAAAGTCAGTCGAAGCCTAGGATTCCTGCATAGAAATTTACAAATTAACTCCGAATCTATCAAAGAACAAGCATACAAAACTTTAGTCAGACCTCAATTAGAATATGCAAAAACCGTATGGGATCCATACAACCAAAACCAAACTGACAAAATCGAAAGAGTACAAAGAAGAGCCGCAAGGTACGTCACAAGCCGTCAAAGGAATCGTTCAAGCGTAAGTGAAATGTTACAAGAATTAGAATGGAAAAGTCTCCAAACCAGACAAAAAGAAGCTAAACTTATATTGTTTAATAAAATAATTAACAACATGGTCCTGATTAAAAAAGAAAATTATCTTCAAAAGCCAAATAGACATTCAAGGCATACCAACAGCCATGCTTACGCACAACAAACCGCTACTACAGACTGTAGAAAATGGTCATTTTTAACCAAAAAAAACCCCAAAGACTGGAACAAACTATCGCCGGATATAGCCTCATTGAGGTCACTTGAGATATTCAAAACTCGAGTGTCATCACTCACATACTAAATCACTGATCATTGTTTTTACACTGTTTTTAACCATGCGTGTTTTTGCCAGTATATTCAATATGTTGAATGTTGGCAGTAAACGGAAGAAGAAGAAGAAATCTGATGTTGGCACAACTTAACCTCTCAACCACCTTGTACATTAGTATTAATCTGAGGCTTAAGTCTCTGTCTTGTAATAATACTCTACCATTTACAGGTGCTGTTATTTTTGTTTTAGATTTTCTGTTGATTCTTTGTTTATCTTTTCGCAAAATAGCTTCATGCTAATGTCATATAATGTTTTCAATCTGACGTTAAATAAAGCTTGTAGGATGAAATAAATTGGGACGAATGCCATAAATTGGTGCACGTTTAAATGCATGAAACACATCTCGCCTTCATATAAACGTGTTGACGCTTACCCGGGATGACTGTTTAAGATCGGCAACAGTCTGATATGTAAATATCGGATGGCGTAAAAGACGAATAAGTCTCATAGACATCCTCTTAACTGTCCCGAGAAACGTGAGAGCAAACTTAACCCGGTGCCTTATAAGATACACACGTACGTGTCACCTGTCAAACTGGTTCATTAAACGTACCAACCACGACCTTTATAGGAAGGAACGGTTAGAATTGAATTAAAATACAGTCCTGCATTTTCGATTCTAATTAGACCTAATCCTGTAAAATCAGGACCATGGTACAATTAAATCAGGTAAAATTATGTTTTGTTAAATTTTCATCAGTAAACGGGTGTTTATATCCATAGACGATATTTTATGAACAAGGGAAGGGAGAAAAGTTAATATTTTATTATTAATATTAAAAAGAAAAATTCAGGGACATTTGAAACAATTTTTTTGCAGAAATACATTTCTACATCACAAAACATATAAACATTTACACCTGGGTCATCAAATTATTATTTTTGTCTGATTCATTTTAAACTGTGTATATTTCAAGGCGTGGGGATTTTTCTTGAGAAAAAGGGGTGGGGTATTTACGGATTCCCTAAGATTGACACTGGTTGAACAGTACATGTAGCTTGCATTTTCTATACGTTTTTCATATACATATGCTATACTTATTGGTAATAGTAGCGTAGTTTCAAAAGGATGGTAGGATAAAAAAAAAATGTTTCTGGTGGAATTTGAATCAGCAGCCCTAGGTACAACATTGAGTTCTGCTACTTTCTCCATTATCAGGTGGGTGCCATATTCATTGGACGTTCGGCACTAACCCGCAGCGTACACCTATGCTGTGCAGACCGGGATTGATCAGATTCCAGTCTGGAGATAGTATGCTTCTGCTACTCTGTCTCAACTGCCCTTCTGTACCTCGAACGACAACCGATAAGCCTCGCTCATAATATCTTTAAAAAAAAATATTGGCTACATACCTAGTGTTTCATGTCATGACATCAAGGCATTGCAAAATAGGCAAGCAAAACGTCGTTTTAAAGTAGACCGACATGTGCTATATAAATGCAAACTCCGGCGAAGTTCAATCTGCGTGGAGAATGATATAAATGAATAATTTTCGGAATTACATGATAAAATCGCGATGGAACCGATAAAATCACGAAATTTGGGGTTTCATTAGGAGTGTATCATCAACCATAATAACTCTATAAAGACTATATATATTATGTGTGGTCCTATAAATTTTGAATTTTTGAAAAAATAATTCCAAGGACCCCACTCCAGACATCCATAATGCACAAACAATCAAAGACATATTTATTAACAGGGCTGAAACGAGTACCCGGGTGGAAAATTGCCGGTACCCAGGTACAAAATTATTACCCGTTCCCCGGTTTTAACATTTTCTATTATGATACCTCTATACTTCTTTTCTTTATTACAAATATACACATCAATAGCTAATTCGTCAAGATAAGATTTATCATTATTCTACACTCTGTCAAGAAATTACATTTGTATTTTTCATGGCGTACTTTGGATGTACGAAGTTCTTTTCGTTAAGTACATATACGAGTGTGTAAAAATCAACGATTTTGATGGTTATCTATTACAGGTGGTAAACGCTTTTGGTACAATAACTACATCGGCACGGGTAACCCGAGTACCCACAGATAATAGTATGATGGGCACACAGTAGAAACTAAGGTTGAGAGGTATGAAACTGTTCGAAATAACGATTTTTTTTCTCGTGACGATAAAAAAACTTAGTATCTTTTAGACGCGTTTACAGTATCACTCATAAAAAGAGATATCTGCGATCTAATGAGAGACATACATGTTTGGTTTAATCAGCAATGGATTGAAGAGCAAACTCAGTATATTATAATTGATATTAGCAATTTTACAGTTCTCATGTTATCTTGCGATCACATGATCCTACACGTAGCTGAACGAGAGCTTCTTTCTACTTTCTCTTCATCTATATCAGAGTTGCGGACATTATGTTAGGCTAATAGGTGTTTGAAACAATTAATTGTATACTGCCGAAGACACGTGACATGGCACTCTCCTAACGCCGTATAATTTAGCATCGACACTATTGACAAGAAACTACCAGTGCCATTTTTGCGACAGGGGATCGAGCCCATGTTCTCCGAGAACGACCACCGGGACGGCTGCCTTATGTTTACATGTTGTTATTAATATTGTTGTTGTTTTTATATATATACGGGTAACTCAGAAAGAATTACTACGCTACCATTTTCAGATGTTTCGAAAATGTTCCCGTACGATACTGCCCTAAATCTGAAATGGACTTACATGTTTGAAATAGTGTTGAAATTGAGTTTGACAAATTTCCATGATTAGATATAACCTTAAAACCCGCAGACATTTCTAGTGTCTGCATGGAATTATTAAATATCTAATAATTTTAGTCCAGAGCAAGTGATGGGCCAGATTAGAAAATATGTGTTGAAGCATACAGATATTGACAAATGTCGTGCCATAGGCAAGTTATCGGCACATCTCGTGATTTCACGCGGCAGAGTTCGAAATGAAAGCTAAATTTGTATACCCTATCATTACGATTAACTAGGCTATTATCACTTTAAATGATCTCTAGATCCTTTCGTATTTTCTGTTCTCATATGCCCTCCAGAATATTTACAAATCATTTCATTTACAAATTCACAGAACTATTTTGTTTTCGAAACGGCCAAGTCACAACAGATGCACCCAGCATTGTTCCATCACAATATGATATCAATGCGCTCAGCAGGACCTCCTCTCGGTTCATTTATTCAAAATTGGATCGTAACATTTTCTTTCTTTTTTTTTAAAATTTTTTTTTAAAGATAACTTTTTTTCTTTTTACATTATATTTACCACTATTTATGTAAACGATCTAGCCTATATGTTCATGTATCTTTCGTTTTTGCCATGCCGAAATTTATCATTATCATTATCATTAGTAGTAGTAGCAGTAGTAGTAGTATTGTCGGCGTTGGTCCTACATTACTCTAGGCAAAATTAAATACATGTACAAACTTTGTTGCTTTTCTTTCTTTTTTTTTTTTTTTTTTTTTTTTTTTTGTATCCAACGTTCTGCATTAACTAGCACCATTCCGTTCCTTGTGGACACCTTATACACGAGAGGTCGTTGGTTCGATTCCCGACTAAGATACACATTCCAAAATCATAATAATATACATAGATCCAGGACCCATTATCCGGTTGTCATGTTAACACGACAGGGTGCGAATAGAATAATTATGATTCTTTCCTCTGAAATCACATCATTCGAAACAACTTTCCAATTTAAAAAAAAGGCGATAACACAAATATTTAAGAAAAGACGACAACAAAAAGAAACTACATGTAGCATTGTCAGTGGCATATTGTACTTTTCGAAAGTATTTTACAAAATGATAAATTTAGATAATGCTTGTTTTCATAGATTTAGAACAGGTCCTCCTTTAATGAACGGTTGTTAGAATGCTTACAGAACTTATAATCAGGCGGTGTAGATGCGAAAATATGCATTCTTTTCTATGCAAATTTTATTTTAATTTGTGTAACCCATACGTATAAATCCTTGCGCTTATAAGTTTATTGTATACCTAAGAATCACGATCATCAGCTGATTTTCTCTATCATAGGGAACTTATTAAATCAGTGGCAAAAATTGTGTGTATACAGCCTTTTCTTAATTCAAATTCAATTTCATTCGGAAATATATTTATATGTTTGATTTTTAAGGGATGTTGCAAACGAATATTATGTGTATGTTTTTGCTTTTTTGTTTTGTTGCAATCTATCATTTCGAAAATATTATTTTGGATTTTTTTAATGATATTGAATAACAGTTATTGTGTGCATTATTATTTTTTTTTACTTATTTATTTTATTTTTGATATGATTATTTTATTTCTGGTTATTTCAGGGGATTGCTTGCAATGAACTATATTTTTGAAATAAATAATATGAATTAACGAAAGTCTAAGAACATATTTTGTGCAGTTCAGCGGACCAATAACTTATAATTTCTCTCATTTGAATTAGAATATGAAAAACAATTATTGTTCTAAATAGCTTACAACCATACTGTAAAGTAGTTATTTACCTTAGGAATAAATTAATTACGCCGGATAGTTCATACATCATGCGGATTTTATATTCATTGCAAAAATGCAGAACAATGAACATATTAATAAATCTATATAAAGCTACTCTTTTTTAAGTACATGTATTTAATATTTTAACTTGATAATATGATTTTTTTATTTAGTTTAAACATTTTATCTATTTTTTATCATTTTCAGTATTTGGAAGTTTAAAAAAATAAGTAGTATGACTTTTTTGCTCATTTATAGGTATTTATGTATCATCACACACGTAATGTGATGTGAGCGCGCGCGTTTCTTTCTTTTTTCTTTTTTTTTTTTCATCTAGCTTGCGAATAAAAATATCAGAGGAAGATTTCGGGAAAACTCGGATACCCTAAACACAAGCAGTAATTTTGTCAAATTATTTCTTATTTGCCCTATG
>CM037779.1:30071007-30120432 GCA_021229015.1 Solen grandis | reverse complement strand
TCGTGCCTTTTATTATTATAATATTGCATGTTTGACAAAATATTATTCCATTCTGTCATATATCACCTTTAAATCAATTCAATTTAAATAACAAAACATAAAATATTAGCGCTAAATTACCTATTTTGAAAAGTGGTACGCTTCGACCAAAAATGGTACGCTTCGGTAATGGTACGCTTCGTCCATTACCCTTTTGAAACCAGCCCTGCATCCTGTTACTGTAAAAAGTTCCAACTTATGCATTTACATCCCTGTTGTATCATAGCTTATAGAGTGCAAGCAGGATAGTTGCGAAGCATTTACATCCCTGTTGTATCACAGCTTATAGAGTGCAAGCAGGAAACCAAATGCCTATTAGTTGCCAGCATTATGCTTCAATGACCACAGGGCTGTGTTCAGAACGTAATTTTATTTTGCACACATTTTCACCTTATTAAAATGCACAATAAAAAATGAAGCCCCTTGTTATGAAATCAGTATGGCAAGCAAAGTTGATTTATGACACAGTTTTTTTGCTAGACCCATATGCTGATTATGTCACCTAGTTTTCTTAAAGTAATTAGTTGATATGTTCAATGAATAGGGCTAGTTCTTTAATGATTTTGAATCAAGGTGATGTTAAGGGTAATAGGTTTAATTATTTGTGACCTTTATTTAGGCTGAGGGTACAAAGTGAGCTGCCTTAGGGCATGGCCTACTTGTTGCAACATACCATTGTATAGAAGAAAACAGAAAAACTGACTTGAAACACTGTATATACAATGCACACATGTACCTACATTCAATGTCTGTCAAGAAAAGTAAATATTGTACATCCACATTATATCAATAAAACTAAGTTGATGCTTATTGCTTAAAACCATATAGCTGTGTGTGTATGTGTGTGTAACTCTTGCAATGCTTAAATGGTGCCTTGCAAAACGGATGATGTCATGACATATACTGCCTGTGTATATTCTCTAAGGACATAAACTTCAAGTCCTTGACAGTGCCAGCTAAAAACATAATACAGAATTGTGTAGTCTTAAAGTTTTTTTGTTTTTTCTTTAAATAGTTTACATCACAGGTTTATTGCAACAGGCAATATAGTAAACTTCATTAGCTACAATGAGATGGAGTTAATTTAACCTCATTTATTTTATAATGAGTGGGAAACTAATCCTTCTTGATGGTTCCCAGGTTGGACCAGTACTTTGGATCCACAGTCGGGTATGTTATCACTCAACCAAGGTGCCCTTTTTTATTTAGCTGGAGTTGAAAGATTACATAATTATATATTTTAACAGGAAACCAAATTGACCTATGGGGGTCACCATTTTGTTTTTTGGGTGGCTCGAGTCTCCTGTTAACCTGGAGGTAGATTAAATCCCAGATGAGACATATGAAAGTCATTGAAAATTATACAGATAAATCTCTCATGTTTGGCATTCAGTATGTAAGGGTAGGTCCAAGACACTTATTTGTCTCATGTTGGCTAAGTCCTCTAATGACTGAAATACAATTGGTGGAACCACTTATAAATACTACTCATTTGTTTAGGCATATAAAAAAACAAGCATCAGTAAATGTGATAGGATAGTCTTTAATTTATTACTCATGATTCCATTGAAATTTCATTTTCAACAATTTCATTTTCAACAATCCACTTGCATGTGTGCAAAACCTATGTGTTGAATGTGACTGCATGGATTAACGCTTTTTCCTGAAAACAAAGGTTACAAAAAGATAATATTGGCTTACTTTTCTATTTAAGTAGCATAGAAATATCATCGCATTATTTCCTTGAAACATGAAAATTAATATTAATCTAAAAATTGCTTGAAAATTCTAGTATGATAGCAGTCTTAAAGCACATCTTAAAAATAAGTTATCTTTCTTATGCCTATCAAATAACTTGTAGATCAATATTAACCCTCAAAATGCTGTGGGCACCTGTGACTGCCTTTGCAATCAGTCCAGACCATGATCAGTTTGCACATCCAAGTACATGTATTCTTATCAAGGTCTGCACTGCTTTCTATCCTGTCAACAAATTTTCAGCAGGCACTCCCCATAAACAACTAATGCTACAGTCCGAAAAAAAGAAAAAACAAGTCCTTGGCATTAGCCAATCAGTCATTGGAGATCTATTACAACACACCCCAAAACAACACAAAATTTAATGTTAAATTCACACAGTAATATCTATGGACCCCATATCCATAATAAGTTTAATAATATCATCATGTTACAATGCTGTTATATCCAATATATCCTGATACACATGTACAAGTAAGCACCTTACTTTATAATGAATACACACTGTATATATTAAATGATGGACAGAAGATAGAAAATACAAGTAAAATTCACTGTCTGTACACCCCATGCCATGAAGGAGTCAAGTATAAGGTCTCCTTCTGAGACCAGCTGGACTAGACCTGCATCAGTTGCATTATACTGACTTACCAAGTGAACTTCTTCCTGGCCTTCTCCTGTCCTGGCTTGTACCTTTCTCTCATCCTGGGGTCTCTAGTCAGCAGACCAGCTGAAAAGTTAAATCACAACATTACATCTGCAATCTTCCTGCTAGGGATGGTTGTCAAGTTTTTTCCTCAACAAAATACATGGTGTGCTTAGAAAACCTTTCTTAAACTCTTTACTTCATATAGTTTTATTAAAACCTTTAACTCTTTACTTCATAAAGTCTTATTAAAATCTTTCTTTGACTCTTTACTTCATATAGTTTTATTAAAACCTTTAACTCTTTACTTCATATAGTCTTATTAAAATCTTTCTTTGACTCTTTACTTCATATAGTTTTATTAAAACCTTTCTTTAACCCTTTACTTCACATAGTCTTATTTTCACACATTGGCTAAAAGAGCAGATGCAGATTGTTCTAGGAGCTGTCTAATCAGGATCTCCTCTGCTTTCTTATACAATACTGTAGCTCAGATTCTACTCAGCTGCAAAGAATGGTCCATTGTTTCTTATACCATTTTGAAGTTCAGGAAGTTAATATAAATCAAGTCATAAAGTCTGTCATTGAATATTTCTTCTACTAATTAAAGCTCAGTATACCCCAAAAGAAAATATACAATAACTGCAACCATTCAAAGAAGCAAAATACAATACTGATTACTCTTGAAAGTATATATAACCATCGTCTAGTGGTTATATACATTACTGTAGTTCCAAAGATTGTGGGTTTAACCTCAATCCCAGGACAAGGATAACACCTTTAGAGAGGTGATAAGTCCGGGAATGCTGCTTGGGGCTGATTAATGAAATGAATGGTACAAGGATTCAGATTCCTTAACAGACAGACCATACTGATTTCCTTTGATCACTGCCTGTTACTTACATGGTTATATGGCTTGTGTTCTCCCCTTGAGAAAATTGAGTTGGTGTAAGATTGAACGATAACCGCATCTTGATTGTTTTGACTTGTGACAGTTAATCATTGCACATCATACTGATTATAAAGCGAATTGAGTTTAGGGCAAATGGTCATAGCCTAAAGCAAGATGTACAAAAACATAACAGGTAATCAGCAGATGGCCAGAAACCACTGTCTGTAAACAAAAATGGCAGACAAAATGTTTGTTTAAACTTATTTATTTTACATTGATTGGGAAACAAATTCTTACAACTTATACTAATCTCTCACGACGGACAAAAAGAAAGAATATAAGAAAAATATATCAAAAATGCAATTATTTTCAGGTCCAATGGACCCTGTGTTACACTGAGAACAGCGTTATTCTGGAAAGTGTTATAGCGAAGCAACAGTGTACCTATTAAGGTCAAACTTTAAACATTCATACCCACCTATTCTCAGTTTTATGACCATGTCTTTGGACACCAGAGAAACAAGAGCCCGGGATACGCCCAGGCGTACGGCCCCAGCCTGGGCACTCATGCCATCCCCAGTCACCGTGGCCTCCACGTCATACTTGTCCAGTCCGTCAACCAGCTGTAATGGGGTCAGCACGGTCTCCCTGGGGACAAAACATACAGCACTGAGGATCATACTTACATATCTCTACCATCCTGTACTCCACTTTCAAAATAATATAATCTTTAAATCTGTGAAACAGACTATCACAGAAAGAGATTCATAACCTCACTGTTGTATGACAGGAGAATCAACAACATGATGCGTTGGAACAATGCTATTCAGTAAGTCTCTGACACATAACATGTTTACAAAATTCCTTCAAATTGTGTATAAAAACGAAAACTTATTAAACAGAGATAGGAAACTCCTGTAAAAGTCATTAGAAAATATTGTTTAGGCACACAGCAGATCACTGAATACTGCAAACTATTAAAAAAGTATGAGTAAATCAAAGATGAAGATGTAACCATATTATAAAATAATCATTCTCTATTATTATTTTCAGTTTGATTTATTTTCAAAATTCTTTTAAACTATTTTTTAAATTCGATCAGTGTAGCAGAAAAACAACACATTTTTATTTCTATAAAACATAAGGTATCATTTTGAAGGTAATGTAATGTTCATTTGTAAGATACAATTTACACACACATATCTTCAATGGAAAAAAGAGATATTTGAAAACATGACTTTGTGAGAATTAGACAATTTGTTACATGCTTTTGTGAGATTTAGACTAGTTGCCAACCTTTGTTTAACCCTTTCCCTCATATAGACTCATTTTGACGCACTCAATAGGTACCACATATAGCCTGATCTGCAGAAAATCACAGTTAAACCTTACCAAATTTAATTATAATGTCCTCATTTCCAGACCACTGAGGAGCAGCGAACAGCATAAAACCTGATCAGCCTGCGAGTTACTCACAGGCTGATCTGGTTTTATGTTGTTCGCATAGGTCTTTTCATGATGTCCTCTATGAGGGAAAGGGTTAATAGGTCTTTGATTAAAAATATAACTCTGATGAACATAACCTTGACTGATTCTTATGTGTGATCTATATCAACCCCTAAAGTGTAAAACATTTATCAACACACAGCACTAAGGGTTTCAGCATCATTTGCAGTCAAGGACTGAAGATCAATATTGTACAGTTATATTGAAAATGGCCAGCCAAGAATTTAAATTCAAAATAAATAAAACCTGTGGACAAAGGTCACTCGAGGTAAAATGAAATCTGGCTTCTATCTGGAGGAAGCTGTTATTCAGAGGTTAAATTCTCTATCAACAGTGCAGGGCATCAAGTCACTAGCCAGTTCACAGGTTATTCAGAGGTTAAATTCTCTATCAACAGTACAGGATATCAAGTCACTAGCCAGTTCTCAGGTTATTCAGAGGTTAAATTCTCTATCATCAGAACAGAGGGTCAAGTCACTAGCCAATTCACAGGTTATTCAGAGGTTAAATTCTCTATCAACAGTACAGGACATCAAGTCACTAGCCAGTTCACAGGTTATTCAGAGGTAAAATTCTCTATCAACAGTACAGGACATCAAGTCACTAGCCAGTTCACAGGTTATTCAGAGGTAAAATTCTCTATCAACAGTACAGGACATCAAGTCACTAGCCAATTCACAGGTTATTCAGAGGTAAAATTCTCTATCAACATACAGGACATCAAGTCACTAGCCAGTTCACAGGTTGTTCACAGCTAAAATTCTCTATCAACAGTACAGTACATCAAGTCACTAGCCAGTAAATTCTCTATCAACAGTACAGCATCAAGTCACTAGCCAGTTCACAGGTTATTCAGAGGTAAAATTCTCTATCAACAGTACAGGGCGTCAAGTCACTAGCAAGTTCACAGGCTATTCAGAGGTTTAATTCTCTATCAACAGTACAGGACGTCAAGTCACTACCTAGTCATTGGCTAGTAAGAGGTTAGATTCTCTATCAACAGTCACTAGCCAGTCATTGGCATTTGTTCACATTTGTTCACAGTTATTCAGAGTAAAATTCTCTAGGGTCAAGTCACTAGCCAGTTATTGGCTTTTGATCACAGGTTATTCTGAGGTTAAATTCCCTATCATCAGTACATGTGGTGAAATCACTAGCCAGTCATTGGCCTTTGTTCACACGTTATTTAGAGGTTAAATTCTCTATCAATTCAGAACTGGGAGTCAAATCAATGGCCTTTATTCACAGGCTGGCTGTCATTCAAGATAGCTACTATTAGTAATAAAGGTCAGACTCTACATACAATGTAGTACACTTAGATTGAAAATGAATTCTTAAATCACTAAACAATTACAGCACTGGATCAAAGGAGACTTCTAACAAATTAGCATTTTAAGGTACATGATACAATTGGAGACAGCACAAGGTGCTGGTACACTCATACCTGTGCATGTAGTCCTTGAAGTATGTGATGTCCTGTCCATTGATTGTGATCTGGCCTGACCCATGATCACGAACTGTCACATTAGCTGAGGCCTTCTTCCTTGAGCCTGAGAGAGATAGAGAGTTCTTATAGGCCACTTTCATTAACAGCTAATCAGAAATTAATACTGATGTGATTTTTTTTTTAATGGGTTTTACATCCCACAGAAAGTATTTCAGTCATTTAGGAACTTTTGTCTTCATGCGACAGATATCTTGCTGCCACACTGCATCATATTGCCATAGACAAGTGGCATGATACCACACCCAGTTATCCTGACACCATGCAAACCAGTCCTGGAACTACACTTTTATGCCGAGAACCAAGCAAGGAAGCTACACCAGCACCTTTTTTTTACAATTTTGGTTTACCTTGACCTCCTGATTCCAGGGAGGATTCTCTAACCACTCGACCATCAAGACAGATGAAATGAATACTGAATGTTGTGCTATAAACAAATAGGATTAAAGTTATTAAATGCATCAAATAAGTCAAGATCTTTGGTGATATGTTGACTCAACCATGATCTATCAGTATCGTTGTTATTTATAATATATACTTCATTTTCACAAAAAAATATGTTTTCATAAGTACAAAAGCTGACATATTTCATGAGAATGGGACCACAAGTCAGAATCATACAATGTTACCGTAAGATATTTAATTTCTGAAACTATATGCAACAATTAAGATTGTAGAGTCGTATCAGTGGCAAAAAAAAACAACACACATACAAAAAAAAATAGAGCCAACATGGCCCTGAATGCTCACCTGAGAAATACTGCCTTCATTGCCTTTTTTAACAGAGTCATACTGAATGCAAAACCCAAGCTAAAGTATAGCAAATTAATCATAATTCCACACAAAAACTGGCTCCCCCCAGTGGTCACTTGATTTTACACAGACTTTTACTTGAGAGTCTTTAAAAGGTCTTGTCAGAAAGCAACAAGATCACAAGCTTAGCTATTTTTTTTTCCATCATGAAGTACTTGTTTATTACAGCTTGAAGCTTCATATTGAATACATCCAAAGCATATTGACTGATAACAGAAGCAGACATTTTAGCATTGAACTTATAACTAGTTTTCCATTGGCAGTAGGGAATGACAAATTGTCACATTAGTCAAATTAAAAATCATGCTAATAAACCTGCAAGTTTAACTATTATTTATGTTGTTTGAAATGTTTTAGTAAAAAAAAAAAAATATTTTTTTTTTTTCCTACCACCTACCCAACCCTAACTCATGGCATGAGACACGGAAGGGGAAATAAACAATATTTTAATATAAGCCTTATGTGTAATATGTATCTCTTTCTTTGTGAGGTCTCTTAATTTTATAATGTGCGTTTTTTAATTAATTGTTTCTTATAATGTGTGATGCCTCTAATATAAAAATGTGTGATGCCTCTAATTTTATAATGTGTGAGATTGTGCAATGTCTATTTTATTAATGTGTCATGCTTCTAATTTTTATAATGTGCGATGTCTTTACAGTCGAAACTTGTAATCTCGACATTTAGGAAATCATCAATTTTACGTTGAGATATGAGTATGTTGTCATATGAATTTACATATACCTGTAACCATGTAAACAATCATTCACGAAGGTACATGTTTTTGACGCAATTTTTCTATAAAGGTCCTAGATGCCTAAATAAAAATATTGTCTTATATGTTATAGCCTAAAATGAGTTTTGTAGAAGTTTCTTTTGGTATACGCGTTGCTAATACTGCCAAATAGTGTCAACGTTAGATCACCAGTTCACACTTTATATAATTTAGTTAAGCATGTATGATTGCATCTAGCATTAATTTGTTCATTTCCAAACATTACAGTTTGCAACATTTTAATTGACACTAATTGCGGTGGTTGGGGACATAATTTACGAAAGTGTGAAAACTTACTGTGGCAATACTGAATATTCACATGTCCGTGAGCGTGTTGGCACAAGATTAACACATAGTTTCAGGTGAGAATTTACCCATCGGGATTATATATATATATGGATTATATTAATAGAGAAAAAGTCGAGACTTTTGAGGTTGTGGAGATATACTAAATGTCTCATGATGTCCACTTAACGAGTCTCAACTGTATTTATAATGTTTTGCTTCTAATTTTTATAATGTGTGATGTCTAGATTTTTGATATGTATATATTCCTATAGGAGCTGTCTGATCTGGGTCTGCTCTGTTTGCAACGGTGTCAAAATGAGTCTACATGTAGTAATGGGTTAAGACAGTTTAGACTGTATCATCTTTTATATTGTCAAGTAATAACTTACCCAAAGCCATCATGTATTTCTTTCCTTCTTCATCTTCCATGGGCTGAAATAACATACAGGAACAAAGTGTAATAACATTTAAACATTCAATAACTAAAGTCTTTTTAATTTGCTGCTGATACCTTTTTCCTGTAAATTTGAAACTAGACCCATCCCACAATGTCCTAGTATTTTTGAGTTCCCAACATAGAGTATTCTAAATGGGCACCCTTCCTTATCCCAGATAAGTTCCCTTAAAATATCCCTTGTGCAAATTTCACAAAGGAAAGTATGATAATAGGCAATTCATAGAAGATTTTATTCTGTCAATTCATTCATTCTTATAATAAAATGGCATAATGTTAAATCAATATGCTAACAGTGATTGTTTTATCAATGATTAACCGTCACTGGTGGCTGAGAGGTTAGAGCGTCTGCCTCGGGAGCGGGAGGTCATGGGTTTGATCTCCGGAGCAACATACCAAAGTCGTAAAAAAAAGGTACTGTTATAGCTCCCTTGCTTGGTGCTCAGCATATAAGGGTAAGTAGTATAGGGTGGCACTATGGTACCAAGGTACCATAAATTATTTTTTTTATGGTACCGTGGTACCATAAATTTTTTTTTTTTTTGGTATTTATGGTACCAAATCTATAGTACCGAATGGTACTCTATATGAAAACAGAATCTATAGTACCGAATGGTACTCTATATGAAAACAGATTTATGTAAAATTGTAAAAATGACAATTGTAAAATGTCCTTTCGAGACATTGGGGTTGGCCCTGAAAAGGGCCGTTTTGTTTCTTCTTTAGATTTCGGTGACATTGTCCACATCGTGCTCGGTTTCGATGCCATCGTCACTGATTACGATGACATCGTTTTCATCTTGTAAGATCTGCTGTTGTTCTATGAGCATATGATCTTCATCTTCATCTTGTTGCTGTTGTCTCAACATCTCCTGATGTTCCATGAGCATATAGTCATCATGTTCATCGCGTTGCATCATCTGTTGTCTCAATATCATCTGATGTACCATGTTTGACAAAATCAGATGGTATTCTGCAATATGGTCTTGCTGTTGTCTCCACTCATTGCGTTGTCGTTCGATCAACCCCATCAATTCGTGGACAAATTCACTCAGTTGCTGAATTGGTTCCATGGTTGTGCAGCGAGAATATGACCGAATGCTTGATGCGGTGCGCTTTTATAGCCTTGAGGTGGATTGACCTACTTTCTACTATTAGCGTACACCAATCAGAGAATGTTATTTCTATTCAAGTTTAACCTTGACCTGAGTTGGATAGCATTGTCTTCGGCCTTGACATTGGGGTTGGATTGACCTACTTTTGTATTGACATATCAGAATTGCTGTAAAATTAAAAAAATTTCAAGCCGAATTTGTAGTAGTGAGACTTTTTTTTGTAACATTTTTGTAACATTTTTGTAACATTTTTTTATAAAACATTGGATCATATTTTTAATGAAAGAAAATTTTGAATGGAATTTGAAAATAATGGTGACAATTGAGGTATATTCTCTTTCGAGACATTTGGGTTGGCCCTGATAAGGGCCGTTGTTTTTTTCACAGAGTAGTGGTTACTCTATTTGTCTATGAGTTTTCTTCAGCAGGTATTCAACATGTTCTATGGTGATGAAATGTGCTTCAATGATATTTAAGATATCATCATAGTATAGTTCATGAAAGTAACATGCACTCAATTTGTCTATGATACTCCTGAGTGTTGTTGTTATTTTAAGCGTACGTTGGTATCGGGCTTGTAGTTTAAGCGAACGTTGGTGTCGGGCTTCTATTTTGTCCATGTCAGATATGCAGTCGATAGTTATATGTGACTTATCCATAGCACAGTCTGAAAACGAATGGCATGAATTCATTTCGTTTGATACTTTTATTTACTTGGTTTGACAATTGTAAAAATATGTCCTTTCGAGGCATCTGGGTTGGCCCTGAAAAGGGCCGTTGTTTTTTTCTTTCTCTACTTCTTACTCTTTTTGCTATTTTGTATGTCTTTACAATGGGCTCCAAGTCCATTCTTAGAATGGGATCCACCATCAAGTGGACGTTTGTTGGATGCTTCCACATTTTCCGGAGTGAAAGTGATAGGCACCACCAGCTTGTCTGTTTTCATTTTGATACGGCATTCCACTTCTACCATTCTCTTTTGCAATTTGATGAGGTTGTTGTTCACCTCTTTGAGTTCCCTCAGAATAGATTGTCCAACATTATTTACTGGCTGCACTGTCGGTTGGTGTTGCATTGGTTGTTGCACTGGTTGTTGTTGCTGTACTGGTTGCTGCTGGTGTGGTGGAGGCTGAGGTTGATACGTTGGTTGGTAGCTGGGTTGGTATATCGGAGTCGGAGTGTACGACACTGATGCCTGGTTAGCAGCTGTAGTCAGCTCATACAAATCAGCAGCCTGTATGGCGTTGTTAACGATATCAGAAGTTACGTAGCTTTCCATGGTTGGATAGTAGGATTATGATACGATGCAGTGTGCTTTTATAGTCTTGAGGCGGATTGACCTACTTTCTACTGTTAGCGTACACCAATCAGAGAATGTAATTTCCATCCAATGAATCAAGTTCGACCTTGACCTAAGTTGGATAGCATTGTCTTCGGCCTTGACATTGGGGGATGGATTGACCTACTGACCTACTTTTTTTCATAACTATATAAGTGTTTTTTTTTAAAAAAGAAGGATGAAATCACAATGTCCGAACAAAAACTCTGGTTCGAAAAGTGTGGTGTGTGTTTAGAGGAGAGGGAGGAGGATATATATCACATAAACCAGTGTCAATGTCAGGACATTGTATGCATCAGATGCTTCGCACGGCTTCAGAAGTGCCCGTTTTGTAGGGCACCCTATCAAGTGTATGCCTGGCCTGCCTGTGTTTTCGCTAAACATGGGCCTACAGTGCGCTCAGCCTATTATGGCATATGGTTTGACCCTGATTATTCAGAGTTAGTAGGGTGACTCCGAGTAATTCAGGATCACAAAAACCAAATACGGCCCTTTTCAGGGCCATCAAACTATATTCGAGAGGGAATATATCACAATTGTTAATGTGTAAGATAAACAACAAGAAATCAAATCAGTTTTAGCCTTTTATTGAACTCTATGAACATTGCAAACAAAATATGAACAAACAATATGAACAAACAATATGAACAATGCAAACACTATGAACAACAAGTACATAACACTTTAATGAAAGTAGAATGGGTCCAAACTATTCGTCAGTAATTCAAAACACGCACGACCATCTCCAAACTTTGGTGGATGTTTAGCTGTGCATGTTTGTTGGTGCTGATTACACACTTGTCTTCTTGCACGTTTGTACAGTTCTGAATAGTTCTGGTAAAACCAACATCCCACATTGGAATCGTTCAAATTGAAGTGAGGTTGATCCTCTGTCCGGAATTTAGCTCTAAACACCCGTGTTAAATCACATCCTCGAACAAGAAAATGCAAAGCAAACAAACAATATGCTCCACACACAAACGTGTTGTATCCTTGAAGTCTCATGAGATTCCATGTATAGGGTCCATGTCTTTCCAAGAAACGTTGAATGTCACAATGGAGTGGTTTTTGTCCATACGAATCAAAGTAGTAAGTCGATTTATCGTTGAAAAACACAACCACCCAATGTTCACCAGGTTGACTCGAATTGTGGGTATTCACTATGTAAGCTTTTACAGTCTCTGGTCTACGTTGTGGTAGTTGATCTTTAGCACATACTACGGCATTCAAGGGAGCTAGAATTGGTGAATGATCCAAAATATACTGCAACTCAATCGTTTCCATTTTCCCAATCTTGTTTAATGCGTCCTGCCCATTCGCACTCAAAAGTTTCCAATGGTGTGATCTTGTTCGTATCTACACTAGCCTTTATATTTGCCCACATCTGATAAGCATCAGCTTTCTCAGCGCGTGTGAGATCCATGTTTTGTAGTTCAGCGTACCATCTTTCCATCACTTGATACATGTCCAGTTTTTTTAATGCACTGTTCAGAAACATCTCGACCCACTCACTTTTGCTGCTAAACAAACATATGGGATGTTGGGTCTGACTGGGATGATCAACAATGCAACCATAACAGTTTTCTTTCGCGATATCAAAGAGGTGTGTCTGCAGTTCATGCACCACATGCTGGTTCAAACTCTTTACCATATCGTTTCGCCTATTCAAGTTGTAGATTTCTTCGTACAGTTGTTTGGCCAGCTGTTGTCCTGATTTGCTCATGGTTAATAGTCTGTGATGACTTCTCTGAACCCGTTAATCTCTATCTGACTGTCATATTCGGCATACACAATCACATTGATGGGGTCACCAAGACCTGCACGAAACTGAACCTCGATTCGCAAGTTGCCCGTTTTTATAGGATGCAGCTGTCCCTCTTCTGATCCTTGATCTGGCGTTAAGTCAATGCCCCACAGTGTGTACCCCTGCATGTAATCGTTCATTGTCAGACCCATGGAGCGGTTTAAACCGAGTGATCCCGTGGCTTGATGCAGGGACATGTATGATCTCAAAATTTCTCCTGTGGGAAAGTTAGGCTGGAACGGCAAGTTGTGTGTCGTCTTTCCGTCTACACTGACTTCTAACTTAGACAAGTTGAAATGTTGAAAATCAAATGGGTTGGTTGCCAGATCACCGTTCATGTCTGTATTCTTTACCAGGCCTAGAATGATACGTTTGGGTAACTGTCCTTGAAATAAATGATCTTCGATCTTTGATCGTTGGCCTGCAGGAATGGTGAAAGTTTTTACCTCAGCTCGGCGAATTGGGATCTTCATGCCATGTTGAGCGATGGTCTGGTTTAAGTTGTTGGCCACTACGGGTAACAGGTCAACAGTCCGAACATTGAATCCAGCTTGAATTAACTGGATTTTTGCCTCTGCTCCAAACAGGCAAAAACTGACTGGGGTTCTGTTGAGTCGAAGTCGTATCTCTACACCATTGGGAAGGTACTTGTCTTGCAAACACAGGTCTAAATGCAGACGTCCGCACATTTCCAGAACACGACTCTGGTGGATACGTGTTCTTCTTTTTCTAAATCCTTCATTACCTCCCGCAACTGTATGCGCTTGCATATGACCCGCCGTGTCAGGACTCCACATTTCTGTAGCGTAGAGCTGTGTTGATTTAGTGTCTGTAGAATAAGACAGCAAATTCTCAATGTAGGCCCGGTACGCATACGTGTCAGCATTATTGGTGATCAGTTTGTTGTTCAGGTACACATCAATACTGCTAAACAAGCTGTGGAAGAAATTATTTACTGTGGATGTTTCTCCATCAGCAGCCAGATTAGTGTCATCAGGTTGGACTACTTTAACTTTCAGGTACAAGTAGCTCTGGTTGATATCAGTCCACTTTTCTGATTGAGCAGGAATTACAAATTCAATGGGAGATGAATTGCTCAGTGCTGACACAGGATAATGTTCTGTCCACTGTGCATCTTGCATTGCTGTCATGGTAGGTGGAACATGTGACACATCAAGTTCAGTTTTGCTACACTCACAAGACCCGTGTTGCATCATGTTGTTCAATCAAAAATATCTGACGGTCGCGATGAGATTTTTCTTTTTTTGTTGCGTCTCCTTGCCGCGATGAAAGCAGAATGATGTCGACGTTTGAAATCTCGAAGCTTTATACCTCTCAGAGTTTTCAGACCCACATCTTTCAACAATGTTTTACCCCGTTTCTTGATCACTGTCTTTACATTTTGGCCAGACAGAATATCTTTTACGGCTCCTATACCTTGTTTAAAGCCCTCTCTTTTCAGAGTCTTTAGTCCTGAGGTCACGATGGGTTTCATCATGGGTAAGATGTTGCTGGCCATTTTCTTGAACATGGAACCCAAACCATATCCGACTTGTCGAGCTTGACCACGGTAAACTGGAATCATCGTGTCTTTCTTTTAAAATGAAGCTTCACCATCGACTTCCCGTGAGTGAAATGAACTGATTCCCCTGTGTCACCGGTTATATTGATACTGATCTCACTGAAATATGATCTGCTGACAGGTATGTAGTGTAGATTTAGAAATTCAAAGTGCATGTGTGGATTAGCCCCTGCTTTTGTTTTTGTGGCAAATGGCACAACGCGTAAAATGGGTGCTTCGACATCCCCTATCAAAGTGTGTTCTGCCAGATCGGTATATACAAACAAATGGTTCATCTTCGTGAAGAGGTCCACACCGTACTTGAATCTGTTGTTTTCTCTGTCCGGAAACACCACAGTACTTCCCTCTCCTCCAAGTTTCGTAAGGAGGATTGGATGAAGTTCCAAGCCGATCTTTGATCCAGTATTACCGGTAAACTTGACACGTTTTGACAAGCCGGAAAAATCAAGTCCAAATGTGAGGTTTCTTTGAGTTAAAATTGTTTTAGTGGCTTGTTTAATAGCTTTGTCCAATTCGTCAGTGAGATGTTGTGGTGACGCATAGATGCCTGCAGGAATACAAAGGGGTAATGCCCATTTTTTGCCTTCTAATTCACACCCGTTTTTCACTTGTGAAAAGGCTGCCGCCAGTTCTGGATCTTTAGTCACGATGTAGAATTTTCCTTCCTCCTCTTCAATGTTTTTGACTTGTGTGGGAACGATCATTTCCACGAGAGCCACTTCCCAATTTTGTTTGTCGACATCAATGGTTTTTGTCAGCTTGGTTCTAAAACAGCATTGTGTGTTGTTTGGGTACAATGCCATCGAACTATCACTGATGAGAGTGATGTAGAAAGAGTTCATGGTTTCTTAAATTTTAAACTTGGGTTTGGAAGAATGTATCCGATAGAAGTACTCATCAGCAGCAACCACAGTTCACGATCTGGACTGTTGAGACACAGGTTCACTAATGACACGATGACAATGATAAAGATGATCACAATCTGTGTCAAGAAAGTGATTCTGTTGTTTGGTACCTCACTTTTTCCTGTCTGTATACTGTTGTCTACCTGAACACTGCTGGTATCGGACTGAGACATGGTGTTCACGACGTTTATACTTTATACTAAATGTGATTTTGGAATCCAACTGTTAAACTTTTTAGGATATCCAAGCCACTTGACTTTCACTTCTTGAAAAGTTTTACCGCCTACACGCCTTGTACGCCGATCAAGAACTGATTCCACTTCGTATAGCTCATCATCTTTTATATGTTGAATTTCATCCCTGTAGAAGGATCCGGCGATAGTTTCTCCAGCCAAGTCTTCCAGTTTTACGGTCAATGGATGTGTTCTGTTGATGCGAACCACTTTGAACAATTCCACTGTCCAGTTGGGTAGATAGCCTTTGGCAAATGTTTGCTTGGTTTTATTGATGCGCACTATATCACCCACTTTCAAATCAGTTGATTTCTTTTTTTTCTTTTGATGGTTGCCATACAATGTCTTGGTGACTTCATGCTCATTTTCTCTAGACACAGATGCAGGGGTACGTCCGATGCTTCGATGAAAACGATGATTGTAGCCATGTACCAATAGTTGCAGTACATCCACATAATGACGGGTCTTGTGATGAGTAAAATATTTCCACATTCTTGATTTAAGCGTACGTTGAAAACGTTCAACAATACTCGCTTTAGTTTCTGGGTTTTCAGACGTGAAGAAATGAATGTCATGCTTGTCTAGAAACTTCTGAAAGTCTTTGTTCAAAAATTCTCGGCCTTTGTCTGTTTGCAAAGAGAGTGGTTTTCGGCCTTCTTTTAGAATAGACTGAAAGGCTTGGATGAGCGTCTTTCCAGTTTTGTCAATGATGGGTATTACCCAAGCATATTTTGAAAACACATCAATGACACATAGTAAGTAGCGATATGGTGAATTCTCTTTGTACATACGTTGCATATCTGCGAGATCAGCTTGCCATTGATGATCGATACCTCCTACCACAGTCTGTCGACGTCGAAATTTTCGTCGTATTGTTTTATGCAACGTGTAGGTTCTTTGACTTCTCAACCAGTCTCGTACATCCTCTAAAGTGATAGATTTCAACTGTTTTTTCGCTGCCTTGTAGAGTCCCTGAATTCCTCCAAAACTCGTAGGATTATCAGTATCATAGTACAGGTGACGAAGTAACGTGTCCTTCTTTAGTAGGCGTCCCATGACGAATGGGCTAATATCTCCTCGGGTTCTTCCTTTTTAATAGGTCTTCGTTTCTTTGATGTAGGTGCGTAGGCAAAACTATCATAAAATTCATCCTCCTCCTCTTCTTCTTCATCATCATCTGGTGTTTGTATGAAATTCCATCGACGTTTATTGCCCACAACTTCTTGTGGGATGTTGACCTCTTTCAGTCCTCTAGAAAATTGTTCCCATCCTCGTGGATTTGACCCTTTCCGCTGTCGAAGTACATCATTGACCAGATCAATAATATTTGAACCTTCAACGGGTTTTCCATCATATTCTAACAGACCATGTTCATCCCAACTTAAGTGAGGATGGTCTTTCAGCATGTTTAACAAAAGAGTAGCCTTTCGTTGCATGGTCGTAGGAACACTGTCTAGAATTTGATCTTTCAAGGTCATCGGTTTTTCCTCTTTCTTTTCAGTCACTGTACTTGTTGTTTTCTCAGCCATGTGTGGTCTGAAGGGTTTGAGTGCTTTTTTATGTGACACTTGAAAGCGATGTAATACTTCTCCAAATTGTTGTGCTTTTTCTGACTCAGACAATTGATTGTCGTCAAGAACTTGATTCATTTCTTTCTGTAATGATGAAGTCTGACTCACTTGAGGGGATGGGGGTAACCGAGGTCGTTGTTCCTTCTTCCAACGATTCATCTCTTCCAACAACCGAACTGGAACATAGGCCATCTTCTTCATATTTTCCGAATGAGTTCACCAGCAAGAGGTATAATTGTTTTGGCTAAGAGTGGTGCAAGTGCCAGCAGGGTAGAAAACCACCTTTCTGATTGAGAATGATTTTCTTTTTTCGAACTGATACTTTCTTGGTCGCTAACTGTCGGAGCTGTTGTCTCTTAGAATGCAATCGACGCTTCTGAGCCTCTGACAGTGGTACATTGCCTTTTAAAATGTTTTGACAACATTCAGCAATACAATCTACCAATTCTTTTGGTGCTTCTTGAATAATCTTCTTTCGAAATTTGGGCGAGGCTTCTGTCAAAGCAAGCAACATTTTGCCATGTTTACGAACGAGTGGTTGTTTGCGCTTCATGATGACAAATGATGATGAAATGTTTGGTCTCTTTTATTTATACCACTGTTGAAGGGCTTGTAAAGCGATATTGCCAGCACTACTCAGTGGTCCTGAATTTCTCATCGCAGTAATGGCAGTAGGTAATGGGGAATGGAGACTTGGGATTGGTGAAAATCTTGATGATGATGATGATGAGGAACGCCCACTTGAAGAATTGGAAAGGTCAAACAATTGTCGTCGAACTGTAGGGTTTGGTGAAACCGTCATTGATCCTTGTGGTGTAGCCAACCCAGACCTCATCGAACTTCTATTAGAACGGGGAGTAGATGAGGTCAGTGGAGAGAATGGGGCCACAAGTGGTGATGCTTTGGATGATGTCCCTGATGTAACATCACGTCGAATCAGTATGGGGGACACTTTTGGTGTTCCAGTTGTTACAGAGCGTTGTCTTCTTACAGTGACAAATCGATCATGAGGCAATGTCTGCTTCTTCCTTGTTTGTTTCCTTACTGGTGACTTGCGTTTGGTTGGCTGTTTTCGTTGTTGTTGTCGTGACCGTTTCCTGGCTGGTGACTTTCGTTTGGGTGGTTGTTTTCTTGCTACTGGACCAAATTTTCTCACAGCTTTGGTCCCGTTCCATCGAAGCAGTGTACGAATGATGGTGCCCCCAAGGAAACCTCCACCACCAGGTTTTAAAATAAGTTGTCGTTTTGTGGCCAGATCCACATGTTGATCAGCTAACTGTCTTAAAATGTCTTTGTTGCGTTCCATAAAATTCATCGTCTGTTTTGCCACGGTTACTTTTTTCTCTAAGATGAGTCGTGCAGCTAAGGTGAACCATTTTACCATCTCTGTTAATCCTGATTCCACCAGCTCTTGTCGTTTCGTTGGGTTCTTTTCCCGACTCAACGATTCTAGAGCTTTGATCACTGTATGTGGTGTGTTTTCCATGGTAGGTGTATCCTTAATGATGATCGGGTGTCATGTTCCTATCATTTTATACTGTAGTGTAGACGGTCGGTCCTCGATCTTCACCTGTTACCCACCGATGGAACACATCTGTTCTTAAACGATTCTGGTCGGGTGTTCTTGGATGAAAGTCAATGATAAGATATCCATGAGGTGTAGAGGTTGCATCTTGATACGCCATCACCAAATGGGGTAGTTGTATTTGGTTCGCAAGTGTTTTGATCTGGCCTTTATCTCTTGTGTTTTGAAATAATACCATGTAGTGTGCATTCAAGCTGATGGTACGACTAGCCTTGGATTGTTGGAACATGTTTTGTGTGATGTAAATGACAGTGGCATTTCTATGGTGTCCCTTTCGCGTGAACCATAATTTAATTTTCTCCTCATCTTTTTCTCCTAACATATCATCAAATATGACGAGGTGTGGTAAGGTTGTATCGTCTACTATCTCTTCATCATCCTCAGGGATACCCTGAATGAATTTGATAGCTTCACGTTCTTGTAACTGTGCGTAGGCACTTTGCCATTCTTTGTAACACCAGACGATGCGTTGTGGTACCGCATGAAATAATTCGGTTTTGTACTCAATAAGTTTTTTTACAAATTGAGTTTTTCCTGAACCACTTGGCCCTGAGATGAAAATGTTACTAGGATGTTGAAAAAGTAAACTACTTTCCATGATGGTCCAAGAAATAATAACAGCATTGACATGACAACATTTTATTTTATACATCATAGCAAATAAAACACTTGAACAAACATCAGTCAAAAATGTAAACTATGACACACATCATGAATCAGTCTTTCTTTATACATCATCCATTCCGGCAATATCATGGTATATCCCATAGCATTTAAAGCCATGCACACTTCGTCAAACAGTTCCTCCGATTGTCTTAACGCCTGTTCTGATTGAATTCCAAGTACACGCACAGCCAACAACACAGCTCTACGCCATGGATTCCGAATTGGAGTTATGTTTTTTTCCTGTAGTGAAGTATTTCCCATGTTTTGACTTCTCATTCGTCTTGCAAGTACTCTGCGTAGTATCTTATTTTGTAGGTGTCCCAGAGGGATTCGTCTCCCAACTCAAACCTTTCTAAGTTGTTGAAATCGGGATCTTGAAAGAACTGTTCACTAGGATTTGGCCTCGTTTGTTTGAATATTGCGCTGCACTGTTTACCAAAAATGTTAAACACTTGCTCACAAGTGATAGGTTCTGGAGTCAGTAAAATGGCACGTATATCCTCTGGTGTGTCGTTCCGGTGGTTAATCGCAAATCTGAGATACATACGCTCATCAAAACGGTTCAGTTTCTCCACTGTATCAATGTTTAGGGTCTCAATGTATATGTACCACACGTCAGAGATCAGGTTGCGTAGCAGGTTGTAAATGGCAAAAATCCGTTGAAAGACCACACTTTTATAGCTGATTGGAAGATTACGCCCTCGTACATCATGAAACATATCATAAACTTGGTTTAAACAAGAGGAATCCTTCATCGTCTGGTGAATTATTCTGTTTCCAACGCGCTGTGCCCAAGTAAAAAATAACTCGTTGCAAAATGCAGCAGGTTTCTTATTAGCTTCAACGAGATGTCTGTAGATCATCTGTTGTATTTCTACTGGTAGAGTGTTCATCGTGAATCTCCGTATGTTTCCACCACCGTTCAGGCTATGCAACACGACTACAAGCCAACTGGTTATGACGGTCGGTAACCGTACGGCACTGTCTTATATTTGTCCACGACCACGCGCTTTGTATACACTGAGCGGAACGTCTTGGTCTGTGTCTCACTGATCACTTTGCGATTTCTATGTCTCTTGATTCGGGATTCATATTCGATGACTGTCTTGTAATGTTTGCGATCTTGTACACAGTTGACCATAGTCTTAAAATTGACTTTTGACTAGCATTGTAATCCAAAGTGATGCCTTTTACTTTGCATTTCTGATGTCGATTTCCTTTTTCATCGATATATTCATACCCATAGTTTTTTGGCCCTAATGCCACGAATTTGACAATGCGTCCATGTGGTACTTCATCTGTCCACTTTCCCAACTGGCTCTCTTCAATTGGAATGTTGTACTGGTCAGGGTCATAGATGTACATACAACTGTCTGTGTCAAAATACAGTACCCGATCTCCAAGTTTTTCCAACTGGGTGTAAAGTTCAAGTCGAGCATAGGACGTAACGAAGGCAGCTACCACTGGATTTGAAGATGAATGGGGCTGTGTTGCGTCTGTTTCATCCGAGTAATTCACCAACATGAAGTTGTCATGATCGAAAATCTCGGCAAACTGCACAGTGACATGACGGTCGGAGATAGGTCATACAACCGGTTCACCTCAGTCACATACTCGGTTTTGGTTTGAACATTGTTTTGTGCATTCTTACCCCACAAACAGTTCAACATGGTTTTGGCAAACGCTCTTTTTCCTTTGTTCTTTTTCACGTTGTCGAGCCAGATACCCTCTATCTGAAAGTAATTCTGTTTAAAGCGGGCTTCATCATCTTCTGTTTTTACCCAATTAGGGTAACCACTTGCTTCTTGTTTCAATTTCAAGTATTTGTTAATATACTGTTTATACACATCTTTACTCCATGCGTCCCAGTGCCAGATGTGGAAGACGTCTACCAATTGGTATCCTACCTCAAGAGCTTTGGCTATTTCCACATGGGTCCAGGTACCTGTCAACATGCGTTTGTACAGAGTGTGATTGCATTTTTCACACTCTTCCTCAGCACAGGTACGGCACAGTGTAAAGATCATTTTCTTGTTACAGTGAATAGGTAGGACTGGTAGCCACAGGTCTTGGGGTGGTAATACACGACATTTGATGAGTCCCTTGTACATTCCAATGTTGTTTATATCAATCATCTCTTGACTTAAGATGTTGGGATGTCCCACGGGTATGTTTTGTACTTGTTCACGAATGGATACAGTGAGCAAATGTCAGCATACTTAATTTCTTCCTTGGTGGTTGTATCCACTTCATGGTATAATTGAATGGCATTGGTTCGTCCACCAAACAAAGCATCCCGAGGTAAAATAGGTTCTTGGAAGGGAAAGAAACGGTTCACAGCATCTCTGTATTCTGGTTCAATCTTACATTTCTGATCAAAGTCACATTCCCACATTACAACTGTGTTGTAACCTTGTTGAGACAAGTCTTTCAACCGAAAAGTTGTGGCATTGTATAACTGCTCCATAGTTTGAAGTGTGTAACCGTTCACACTGTCTCTCCTTGGGTAACATTTTGGACATCCGTGTGTCCAGCACCCCATGAATTCGTATACGGTGTTCGTCTCTTTGTGGAATCCGTCAACGTAATAGGGTCCAATTTGTACTTCACCTCCATTTAATGCATGGCGAATGTGCTTATTCTCAATGGAAGCAGTTGTTTCTATCCAACGAATCCCTTTGATTGAGTATCGAGTTTTGTTTGGATACCCGGCATCAGAGATTACAGCCAAGGTCTTTGGAGGCATTGAATTTTTACGCCAAGCTTTGTTGCACACTTGAGCTAGAGTGGTCGCTTCCAGGAACGGATCAATTTGGTCACTGACCAACAGTTCTTTCCTAAACTCTCCACAACCTCGTCTCAAGATGTCCACATCTGATTTGCAGTACTTTTGCATTTCTAACTGAAAGTGAAACACAGCCTTTTGTGCCACTTTTGCATTGTACCATTTCAGAAACGCTTCTCTCTTGTCAGGTTTCATGCTGTCGGGTCTGTAAAAATGTACGGGGAGATAGTCTCCAATGTAGTCTTGGTATTCATCCGTGTTGGCATAAAATGGAAACCATCCTTTTGCCATCTCAGTCAATCCAAACGTGTCGGGGAAATCGGACAAAGGCATGTTGAGAAAACTCAGTGAGTCGATGAATCTCACTTGATGGGCTTTCATCATTAGAATTTTGCTTCCATTCATGATCAATTTTGGTTTGGCTGTATCATGTGTCAGTAAGTGCCTCAAAATAAACTGTGCATCATATCCTTGTGAGTTGTGAGCAATCACTGTGGTACCTTTGTGACTGGGTTGAAACAGCCATGTACAAAATTCTGACAAAGTGTTGTTACCACGAAATATTTTTTCTCTAGGCTCATCCACAGCTTCGCATTTCTGACACGGGTTTTTCATGGATTGACACATACAGTCTCCACAAGCACGTTGAGCAACACAAAAGTTTGGTATATGTTCACCCGAATCAAATCGACACTCAAAGTCAAAGAAGATGAAAGGTACAGTCGGTGACTTCATGTTCTCTGGTTCTTTGTACGTGGGGATATAACACTGATGTTCTGCATCCACAACTTTCTTGCAATACTTGCATTTTTTAGTGCCAGGACAGAGATGGTTCTTCTTTGTACCCACAACCATTTGACCACAGGTCTTGCATTGCCATACACTTTCACAGATGTTTTTTGTAGATTTTCCTGGTTTCGCTTTGTGCTGATCAAAACATTTCTGACTATGAAATGTTCTACCACAGTGACCACATGGAAAGAATCCTTCTTTTGGGCATAGTGTCAAGGCGTAACACCGACAAATATTCTTACACCAGTGAGCTTCTCTGTTGTTATAACCGTAGTTACAGTGTTCACAGAAGTAGCTGCATCCCAGGAAACCAGTGATTGATGTAATGCAATCATAATGTTTATCATGATGATAAATGTGAATCACTTTGCTTTTGTCTGTCAGAGGTGGGTGATTGAACAACACATCCATTTTCTCAAATTGTGGCCACACTTTGATCACATAGTCTGGATAAAGGTGGGCTTGAATCTTCTTGTATTCTTCTATACCACAAGGCTGATTTGGACTAATGCCCACACTATCTAACAATGTCTTGGCTTCTTGGCTTTGAAGAAATTTTGCAGATTGTCTCATCAAATTCCATCGCTTCTTCCAGGCTGTATCGTCCGTTTTATTGAGTTTACATATCCCTACCACAATTGATCGTGCCAAACACATACTGTCGTGAACATTGTCTATCTTTATCATACTTCGTTTGACTTTGGACATGTTCTCAATGCTTTAGGTGCGATCCAAACGTTCTTTTTGTTCTTCCACCTCCCTCGGGCATAATGACATGTGTCATTTCTAACTGGAGATCCCCGTCATGAATCTCAAACTTGTGGTTGCTTTGTGATACTTTCTCTATTTCGTTCAACAGCGTATCTCCTGAAATGTGTGTTGCATTCCCGAATGGAATGTGGATACCAAATGCTAGGTCAGGATGATTTATGGAGATACGAATTTGATCGTTGTCATTGACCCGTGCTTCTCTGTATAACTGTTTCACCATGTCATTGAAAAGTTGATGTGTAAATTCAAACGGTTTTTTATATCTTTCAAATGTAACATCGTACACGTGGCCCTTCGTTTTAAACTTTCTTGAAGTTCTCTGTGACCGTGGCTGTATGGAATAATATTCCCGTATATCACTCTTGGTCTTTTTTGCAGGTGGCTCATCATCATCGCTGCTTTCTTCACTACTCGACATCGTTGTGATTATAAGTAAGTGAGCAAAGCTTTTTTATACATCTAAGCTCCGCCCACCTGATCTCAGGCCTATAAAGTGCGGTGTGACCCGTCCACTTCATCACTCTCAAACCTGATTCAGACTGCTCTGTTCAGAATGACCTGCAATACATTTGAGTTCTGGGTGAAAGGACAACTACAAGCTATCAGTGACAAGCTGATCAGACTAGAAACAGAAAGACAAGTGACATGCTACCGCTGTCAGGAAAAGGGGCATTATGCATCGGCATGTACAAAGAAAGCTTCAACACCTCAAACAGCACGGGTGTGCTACCGTTGTCATGAACCGGGACATTTTGTTTCTAATTGCCCAAAACCTACAGTGTGCTACAGTTGTCACGAACTAGGCCACTTTGCATCCGCTTGTCCTAAGAAAGGGATGAATAGTACTGTACCTACAGTAAACGCACAGGTGGACAGTGAAATGCAGAAAATGGACATAGTTGAGACAGTGCCACAGACGGACAGTGATGTTGAGCTACTAGAGACTGTCTCTGAGTTGGAGAAACCTACCGTAAAACCCAAGAAACGCAAGAGAAGCGTCACCACATGCATCGTGTGTCCTGAGCCTCACCCATCAACAAGAAAAAAAAAAAATTCATTATTTGCTGTATGACGCACGTTTAATTCATTGTTACTGACACATGTTTGTTGTTAAACACAATAAAAAAAAATCATATGACAATTGTATTAGTTATCCTTTCTACATCATTGTAATGGTCCTGAAAAGGACCGTTATTTATTGGGAAGTGTCTAGCACTCACTCAAATACAAATACCGCCAGTAATGCCTGCTGGCTTCTGGATATGCCAGGTAAAACCCTGACAAATCCGGGTACAATGGCAAAGGGGGTAAACTCGGGTACAAGTTGACACCCTCTTCCTTTATACCCTCTTCCTTGACTTCTACTTTCTTCTCCTTTCGTAACGCCTTCCTTGCACGTCGGAATAACTTACGAAGGAAATTCATGGTGAAGAATGAATACATACACAGCATTACACAATTTATAGTCAAGAAAAAGTAGGTTAGTAGGTCAATCCACCCCAAAATGTCAAGGCCGAAGACAATGCTATCTAACTCAGGTCAAGGTCGAACTTGATTTATTGGATGAAAAAATAACGTTCTCTGATTGGTGTGCGCCAACACAAGAAAGTAGGTCAATCCGGTACTATAAAACAGTGCACATACTCTATACTTTATTATTCATGATTGAAACATGAGACCGTACACACGTAGCTCCACCCCAGACTTGCTAAAATTGTTCCTCGACAGTCCCAGCTATGAGGAACGAGAGAGCGACCCAGACAGCTATCACGACCAAGTTGATGTGTATGATCTATATGTCACTCTTACAAAAAGGGGAGATCTCCCTAATTACCTGTCAGTTACCTTTGAAGATGTACCATCTACCCTACTACAGGGATCGGGAGACAGCCTGAACTTCATAGGTGACAAGGATCTAACCCGTTGTCATTTGCATCTCCTTGCAGGATGGATGAAGAGATATGTCATGGGATGGGACTGTCAAACGTGTGGTATAGACCACAATATGTGATGGGACTGTACAACATGTGGTATGGACCACAATTAATAAGAAACAAAACGGCCCTTTTCAGGGCCAACCCCAATGTCTCGAAAGGACATTTTACAATTGTCATTTTTACAATTTTACATAAATCTGTTTTCATATAGAGTACCATTCGGTACTATAGATTCTGTTTTCATATAGAGTACCATTCGGTACTATAGATTTGGTACCATAAATACCAAAAAAAAAAAAATTTATGGTACCACGGTACCATAAAAAAAATAATTTATGGTACCTTGGTACCATAGTGCCACCCTATACTACTAGGGTAGTTGCAGGACTGGTTGGCTCGGTGTCAGGATAATGTGACTGAGTGTGGTATCGTGCCACATGTCTGCGGCGTGATACTGCAGTGTGGCAGCACAATATCTGTCTCAAGTAGACATCGTCTCCAAATGACTGAAAAACTGTCAGTTGGACATGAAAATCCAGCAAACAAACAAACAAACAAATTGATTTATCTGGACGAGCAAAAGATAATTAACAACAATGACCATAATAAATCAATTTTCAACTAGAGCTTTCACTGAAGGTGATTAATATCCCCGTAAAATGCTTTGATAGAGGAGAAGCCAGACTCCAGACGGAGCATACATAAGAACCTGTATACATAGTATATTTGTTATGATATTAAGTAATACATAAGTAAAGTTTTTATTTAAAGAGGATAGTGGAGAGTCAGTTATGGTTGCTTGGCACAGTAGCTTAAAAGTATAGAGCTACAGCACTTGGACACTGCACTTCTCCTAGTAGCCATCTGTTTACATTTTAAGTTTTAAGTAAATATCATGTATAATATTCGAGTTATGTTTGGGACTAGAAAAAAAAAGCAATTTAACAAAGGGAGACAATTTTAAAAAATGGGACCAGGTAGAGTTACAGTTCTTGGACACTGCAATTTTCCTAGTTGCCATCTGTTTACATTCTAAGTTTCAAGTCAATACCTTGTATGATTTTCGATTTACATTCTGGACAAGGAAAGCAGAATTAAAAAAGGGAGATAATCAAAAATGGGACCAGGGTCAAATTCCACCAATAATTCATAGCGTTAAGTAATACCTAAATACTTAGCGGCGAATTTCATTGTTCTTGTTTATTTTTAAAAAATACCTTAATACTTCATTTCTTAACAAATATTGTTAGTTTTAAAGGTAATAATTGATTTCAGCTTAGTCATTTACTTGAATATTTTATAAAACAGGAATGGAGGAATGCGTTTCTTCCTAGTTTAAGAATTTAAGTATTACTTAGCTCTAATGTTTGTGGAATTTGAGCCAGGGCAATAACCTGCATCATTGAGACAACTCAAGCAAAATTTATGACATGCACCTCTCCACCTGATTATCAAGGCACACACAAAATCTGAATTGAATCAGTTAAAAAATATAGAAGTTCGCATCACAAGATATTCAGAGTCAAATCAGGCGCAAGAACTCTGTAATCCTTGAGATAACTCAAGTGAAATCTATGTCATGCACCTCTCCAGCTGATTATCAATGCACACACAAAATTTGAACTGAATCGGTTAAGACATGTAGAAGAAATGTGCGTCACAAGATATTCAGAGTCAAATCAGGCGCAAGAACTCTGTGATCCTTGAGATAACTCAAGTGAAATCTATGTCATGCACCTCTCCAGCCGATTATCAATGCACACACAAAATTTTAACTCAATCGATTAAGAAGTGTAGAAGAAATTCACAAGATATTTATTTTTTTGGATGGACAGACAAACCAACAGACCGACAGACTGACTCCTATATACCCCCTCTCAAACTTTGTTTGCGGGGGTATAACAACACCAGATCATTGTAATAATCCACTATAAACAAGAGAGCGGATTACTTCAAACTATGCTTGACCTGCAGTTTTATCATTTGAATATCTGGGAAATTCTACATATACACATAGTGACAAAATTTTGTAAAAAAATTGGTTCACGATGGTTGAGTGTTAATATTGCAATTTTTCATCCATTCAAGGGCCGAAACTCTGGAGTGTCTAAGACATTCTGGTTGGTTATTGAACTTGGTCAAGATATTGTGCACATACACATTATGACTAAGTTTGGTAAAGATCGGTTCACGTTTCTTAGAGAGTGGACAACCCGAGTGGTCGCCGTCTTCCCTGCCACTTATAGGTGAACCCATAACACGTCGCGTTATTCGACAGGCATATTCAAATATACACATATGAGACCCACAATCTGTATGCCCCAACCGAGATTAATGTGTGTCACTTTCTCTCACCTTGTAGTCCTCACTAGTCCTCAACTTGACTATTGTTTTCCTCCTGTACTTCATCAGCTCACCCTTCAACCGATAAGACAAGGGCTGATCCACGATCCGGGTCAACAACACCAGCAGGCGATTGTACTGAAAGTAGCAAGTCTTGTGAATATACTGGTAGATTCACTGTACATTAATGATCCTTAGAAAACTGTGCAAAGAACAGAAGTAGTTTACTGGTCATATGTGTTCCAAAAACCTATCATGTTTGAAATATGAAAGAAAAACCCACTAAATTATTAAGTATTCATTATATGAAAATATTTCAGGGGTCATACAATGTATAGCACTCAAGTTGTTCTTTAAAAATCAGATCAATGCAAAATGTATTCTATATGTTAAAATGTTTATATTTATTGAATAATGGTCAAATATTGACTGTGCCTATTTTGAGTATTTTTGTTATCTACATGGTCAGTTTTGGTTAACTGTTTGTCAAAATCAGATGACTGATGATTTATTAACAACACTGTGACTGAGGCATGGAACAATCAGAAACAAGACTGGGGACTCATAGGCACTCACTTTAAATTTCGAATGTATCAGTTTAAGACTAATTTACAGGTGTGAACTATTTCTGATCTAAATCTCTGAAATAGACCTTAAATGCAAATTAAAAAAATACTTAATATATCATAAGTGATTAAATCATGGAGGAAAAGAATCACTTTAATATAAATGAATCAGTTGTATTACTAATGCTTGTTCTGGTAAAATTTGAGAGAAGGTTGGGTCCAACATTGTGACAGTAACTGGTATATAAAAGTTTGTAACATGTCATCTTCTATAAAACAAAATTTGCACTGGTCTCTGTGGCTAGAGTGTCAGCCCCTGAATCGGGAGGCTGTGGGTTCAATCCCTTGCAAGGACATACAAAATCTTTTAAAAATGGCACTGGTACCTCCTTTACCACTCAGCATATAAGGGAAGATCCAGGACTGAATGGCCAGATGTCAGGATAATGTGACTGGGTGAGTACCATGTCACATGTCTACTGCATGATACTGCAGTGTGGCAGCACTACATCCGTCTCAAGTAGACATAGTCTCCAAATGACAAAAATACTGTAGGTGGGAAAATACCCCCCCCCCCCCCCACAAAAACAAGAGGGCCAAGATGGCCCTAAAGACGCTCACCTGAAAAAATTGCCTTCATTGCCTGTACAAGTTACTAAATTATAGCATAGTTGTACTGTCAGAATACATAATCTATGACATCATTTCAGTTCAATGAACAAAACAGTGCCTGTGGTTAAAATTTGAAGTCATACTTGACTGAGAGATAGTATGGCTTTAACACACAAATTTAAACATTAAAGGGACATAACTCCTGAAGTGTGGCCTTTAGTGTGTAAACAAGATATTTCTAAGATTTGACCTATTGACCTACTTTTCGGTCCGGCTCGGCCCATTTTCAAACTGGTTCGAGATATCATCAAGACAAACTTTCTGACCAAATTTGAGGAAGATTGGATCAAAATTGTGGCCTCTAATGTGTAAACAAGGTTTTTCTAAGATTTGACCTACTGACCTACTTTTGGATCAAACCTGACCCATTATCGAAAGGGTTCAAGATATCATCAAGACAAACATTCTGACCAATTTGAGGAAGATTGGATCAAAATTGTGGCCTCTAGTGTGTAAACTTTTTAATTTCCTTTTTCCAACCCATTTTCGAAAGGGTTCAAGATATCATCAAGACAAACATTCTGACCAAGTTTGAGGAAGATTGGATCAAAATTGTGGCCTCTAGTGTGTAAACATCAAAATTGTTGACGGACGACGGACAATCAAGTATCCCAAAAGCTCACCCTGAGCTATGCTCAGGTGAGCTAAAAATATAAAAGCATACAAAATTTAAAAAAAAAATTTCAGCAGAAACAGACATATATAGTTACATACATCATGCTCATTCAGTCTCTCTCCAGGGAATAGTTCCTGAAACTTGTTGAACGCTATCCAATCTGACCCTACAAGTGATCTGAAAAATAAAGGTTTCAATAACTAAAGAAGTAAATATATCTGTTCATAAATTAAAAGTAATCTATTAACATGATTCAGACTGATTTTCTAAAAAGGCAAATACATGTTAAGTAGTATCTAAAAAAAGAATATCAAGTTATCTCTGAAGGTGATACCGCTAGTACACCAAAATGACAAAACAATATGAAAAGAAAGTGAACGTTTTGTGATGTGGGATAATCAGTCCACAAATTTTAATGAGTAATTACTTGGTACAAGATTGAGCAAAATCAATAATTTACTGATTATCTTATACAGACCTGTGAACCTACACGATCCGGTCGTGTATTACACGATTTTGACCCACTGTCCCCCTTGACATGATCGTGTTGTGCAATGTACACGATTCCCCCCTCCGGCGGCAATTTATTTTTGATGATCAGTAATTTTATGACCCGGTTACGTAAGTGATAACAAACATGGATTAATTGACATGTGCCAGAGGATCTCCAAGATTTGGCACATTACGTCACTGGTACATCCCTGTATCAACCAATCGCAGTGCGTGTTTGAAGTCAAGCGTCTGCTGCAGATGTACAGCTCGCAGAAAGGGATGTCTGATTGTTTCACACATTTTTAATAGCATAATTAGCACTCGACTGATGATCGGGCAAGTATAAGCGGTAAGTTAATGATCGTTTCTACTCTGTAACCTCTTGTTTTGTTTGCTATTAGATATTTGGCCATTTAATGACTTAGTCTATTCATTCAATGTTCGAAAACTTTGTGACAGTTTGTCAGGTGTTATTTTTTTTAAATTTCTTGTATGGTATAAATTCACAAAAATGTTAGAAACAATCATAAATCATCTACATGTCATAGGGAAAACACCGAAGTATGAAACGTTTCCTAAATTCGCGGAGAAAAAACGCATCAACAACTGTGAGTTCAAAATTGAATGGGCTTCTAGGTTCCCAGGGATAGCAAAAAGTGACACTGATGGATATGCTTTCTGCACATTTTGCAATTCTAAGTTTGGTGTTTTTAATGGTGGTCAGTACGACGTTGAAAGGCACTGTAAGACCAAGGCACATGAGAAAAATGCTAAAACTGTTAGTGTCCAGCCTAAACTGATAGGACTGAAAGGACTTTTCAGTGACAAAAGTGTAAAATTTATAATTGTTTGACTTTTTTTTTCTCTTCAGATCTGCAACATGTATTTGATTTATCCTTTGTAACATGTATTTAAAATATCCAATACAGCTTAATACAACTTTTCAAAATCCACTTTTTAAGTATGATTTGTTTTTATTCATATTAAAAATTCTATTGCATAATCTTCATTGAAAAGGATTAACTGTTATTTATGTGTGTTGTTTATTGTTGTTTAAAGAAAAGAAATTATGAAATAAAATCTAAAATCAAAATTGCAGCGTTGTTGATTTATCTTTTGATAGTGTTTCAGACTACAAAAATCCCCCTTGAAGCCTCCAATTTCCCCCTTTTGAGTGTTCATGTCCCCCCTGACACATGAAAAAGGTTCACAGGTCTGCTTATATTACTTTTATTTTTTAATATGGGATCTTCCAAATAAATCAGCTCTGTTTGAAATTTCAAATTATAATATACTTAACACCAATGTTTCAGCAGGTTATAATGCAAAAAGAATTACAGGAAATGATGTTAATTCTAAAAGCAAAAAGATGTATTTTCTTAATCTGCCGCTATTTTCATGATTTGTTTTTACTGATAATAAAATAAGAGGCTGAGAAATTGATGAAGGATTAAGTCAATATGGAAAAGACACAATCAAACTTTTACATCTTGATCAATTTCTGATTCTACTTAACAGAGAACAAAGCAGACAGAAGAAAAGAACCGTCTCCATTCCTAACTTTTGAAAAAGTTTCATTTTAGTGATGTATTGCAGAATAAAGCACGAAGTTAAGTTCGAATGTTCAGTTCTCTAATCATGAAAAAAATAAGCCTGAGTGATTCATGTCTCCTTCCATTCGAACATGCTTACTGGAATGCAAAGTTCTGAAAGTGATACAAATGTGTCAGTTTATTACACTTTACTTCCGAAGTCATGACATCATATAAAATACATTATTCTTTAACTGCATATATCCGGAAATAAGGCATGCTACAAGCCTTCTATGTTAATATAGCATATTCTTAATCATGTTAGAATTTTACTTACAGTTTTCTCTTTCCGATGTAAGCATCAATCATATGTTTATTTTTTTTTCCGATGACCTTCCTACTGTAATCTGATCTCAATATTTCAAGTGCTACTGCAAAGTCCTGAAACCATATGATGAACAAAACACATTAACTCACATAGCAATAAACTCAGTAATATATTGTTTTACAGTATGTTTCTTTTCTCACCAGCCTAAAGGAAAACAATCAGCATCTTTGTCTTTTCTGACATGGTAATATTTGCTGCCATATACAGGTAACACAAAGTTTTAAATAAGATACTGGTAACTATGATTTCATAGGAACAAATCCAATATATAAACGCTATCTGAATTATTGAATTTCCAATCAAATGTACTGTAAGTAATTTTCGTTGACATTAAATTTCATTGATCATGTACCTATGGGAATTTCGTGGGTACTTTCATTCATGGATCTATGTTCTAGAAAACATGAGGTCCATATAAGAGACAAAGTTTTCATGGGGATTAATATTCATGGATAAAACCCACCACAAAATCAATGAAAATAAGTGTCCCATGAAAATTATTGTTTTCACAGTATATCCAACTCATTGTGCTACTTAATAAATGTAAAAGTATTTGGAAACAACAGCACTGATCAATACAAATTACGCTTGTCCCGCAATTTTATCAATTCATGGGCCGTTAGAGTGTCTGAGACTCTCTGGCTGGTTAACCCGACTGGATTGAGATATTGTCCCAGTACATACTGAAACAAAGTTTGGCAAAGATCAGGTCAAATTTGTCAGTGTTGAAGCATGGACACTCATAAGTTTGCAATTTTCCATTAATCATGGTTCATACAGGATTTTCTTACCTAAATTTAAGGACTTTTCAAGGGTATTTCGAGGCTAAAACTATTTTTTTCAAAGCAACTTTTGGAACATTTATTTTTCTTTTAACTATTTGAGCGCTAAATGATTGTCTCAAAATGTGGTAAACAAACAAGAAAATTACCATTTACACAATGTCTGACGAAATTTTACACATCATTTATTTGCAATTTCAGTTTGATCAAAGAGCATTTCGTTTACAAATATACATAAGTTTCTATTTGGATGATGATGTTGTTTTTTTTATTTCTTTTGATAATACATCAAGTTTTGTATTTAAAATGCATTGCTTATGCAGATCTGAATATTCAAGGTTGTTTACTAAAATTCAAGGACTTTAACTGAAAATCCAGTACTATTTTTATGTTTTCTCAAGGCATTCAAACTAAATTCAAGTATTTCTCAAAGTTTTAGTCATTTTCGAGGACTTTTCTAGGCCTGTATGAACCATGATTAATTCAACAGCCTTAACTCTAGAGAGTCTGGAATATTCTGGCTGGTTATCGAACTTGTGTGATATTGTGCCAAAACAAATTGTGTCCATGTTTAGTAAAGATCAGTTCACATTTGTCAAAATTAGAGAACAGCTTAAGTGGAAGCTTCAAAAGTGAATCCATAAAAAGTCTAAACATTCGAAGAGCATATAAAAACAAGAATAGCATTTGTATGAGATTAAATTTCAAAACATCAAAAAATTTTCATTGTGATGCATGACTACCTTACTTGACATGTATAAAAAGGGTAAATAAACTGTCCAATAATTATAATGCTTAACAAATGATGCCACCAACAATAGCACCAAGTAATACTTAAATTCTTAAATAAGGTAGGAACATATTAAAACCATTCCAGTTTTAAGAAATGTTCAAGGACTTTAATCATTACCTTAAAAACTAACAATATTTGTTAAGAAACAAGACATTAGAGAAAGAACAATGAAATTTGCCCATTTATTATTGAGTATTCAAGTAAAACTTAATGCCAAGTATGTTTGACAAAATTTAAACCTGTTTACATAACCCATGATCTTATACCTAGACCTAGCAACAAGACATCTTATAATTAAACAAGCTAAGTTTGAAAGAATGCCATGACCCGGGGGAGGAAGGAGGTGCTTAGATCTTGGGGGTCAAGGTAATTGAAGGTCAAAGTCACCAGGTGGGTAGAGCTCATCAAGGTGCATGCACCTGTGAAGTTTGCAGGCTGTAGGTGGAAGGACTTCCATGTTACGGTCAAAGTTAAATGTTTTTTGACAAACTAACAGACAGACCAAAAACAATATTCACCCTAAGCCACCAATGTGGGGGCATGAAAATACTTACATGCATGAGCTGAAAATACTGGGGTTTCCCTGTGTAGTATAGGCAATGGTAGGGTCTCCCTGTCACATCAAACTGGGCATCTGTGAACAGAAAGAATGTATCAGCCACTAATACAGAGATCACTTTCTAATCTTATTTTTCTTTTTTGAATTTGAATAGAAAATAGTTCAAGATTTTGTTGTGGTATATAGCTTCATAATACATGTACGAGGGTCGTCCGGAAAGTTCGTAGACACCTTCTTTAATACGAGTATTTCGCATTAGAATTAAATGAAACTTTCTCCAATCACTCACCAATGTCTTATGATCGATGCTACAAAATTTCAAAACTTTCCGTTCTTAAACAATGAAACGGCACGGGTTTATGTAAAGGGATGTAGAGGTTTGCGGATCACGCCATGACATTACATGTTGAATTTACTTACTGAAACGTGACGTCGAAGTTAAAGTGCCGTTATTCTTTCTCAAAATATTCACTGTTGCATCCCACACATTTCCTCTGTCTATCCTTTGAATACCAGTCACTCTCAATTCCAAAAATAATGCTTAGTGTTGCTGTTCTTAGTTCAGTGAAATTCCTGAATTTTCTACCTCTGAGTTGCGACTTTATCAATTGGAACACGCCGAAATCCATCGGCTCTAAGTCCGGACTATATGGTGCATACAACAGAGTCTCAAACCCCAGTAACTGAATTTCTAGCTTAGTAGTTGCAGCCGTATGTAGTGAAACCATGATTAATCAGTTGTAATAATTCTGTCCAAAAATGCATCACCGCCCGTTTTCCATTTGCGAAGAAATGATTTTGCTGCTCTAACACGCGCCTCTTTATTATCACTGGAAAGTAATCTGGGTACCCAACCGTGCACAAACACGCCCCATTCCAAAGTTTTCAACGAGAATTTTATGCGCAGTTGTCTTTGAAATATCACATTGTTCAGAAATATCTCGTACCGTAAGGCGCTGGTCAATATCAATGACGTTCTTCACTAACGTTAAGGATTTCTCATTAATAATGCTTGGTCTTCCTGAAGGTAAATCGTCTGTAGTTTCAACTCTACCATCATGAAATCGCTTGTACCATTTGTATACAAGAGCGCGAGAAACACTTGGCCTCTTACTGTTTGAATTAATAAATTCCATCGTCTCTACAGGCGTTTTCCCAAGCTCCATGCAGAATTTTACTAGCACACACTGCTCCGCCCAAACGTCTGACGTTGTCATTTTTGGAGAGTTTTCTTCCATGGTTTATTGAAAACAGTTCTCCTCACTTTTTTTTTATTTCTAAAGCGATAACGTTCAATTCGTAACAATATGACGTCAACGTGTAATGTCACGTCATGAAGTGTTTATCATAACGTTACCCGCAATTTTAACAGGTAAAATACCCAAAGAAAGAAGGCGCATGAGACCGGTAAATATCTCCAGTTTTGACGTGCTCCTGGTACCCCTATACAAGGTTGCCACGGAAACGATCACACGAGTGCCGATATCAATTTCATGTTTTTATTGTAATCAAGCTATGCAATTATGATCAAGGGTGAGCTCAACATAAAAAAATAGATTGAAAAAATGGAATTAACATAGAAATATCGGTTGTCTACGGACTTTCTGGACGACCCTCGTAATATGAAATAATTAGAAATATGTGATAATGAACACTCGAAATAATAATACAATGAATAAACTTTTAAAATATTCAATTCTTTTTTATAATACAATCCTTGGAACACATGTGTCACTTGCTGAAGTGTGACAAACAGACGGACATGCGGACAGACAGACGGTGGACAAAGGATCCCTATGTGTCACCTCTGCTTACCGTAGGTGACTATAAAAACACTGATGTTATTCCCTGTGCTAAAAAAAACTTTTTGTTGCTTTTTGTTGCTGATTGAATCTACGACAATGAATGATATACTAGTTAACATGTATGATATTGAAGTGCATGCAAATGCAAATAAGTGTAAAGCTAAGAACTGAATACACTATGTTTTGAAAATTCATTTATTTTATCAATTTTTACACTCAAGTTACACAATAAATCAATAATATTTTTCAATTGTAATAGTGATGTGTATGATAATTTAATTGCAATGTACAAGTTTTCTCAGTATTTGAGTCATATTGTGACATCCAGCTCAATACTGAAAGACGGAGATCTATTTGGACCAATATCTATTTAAACCAGAGGACATCCAGGTGGAACCCTATTGCAAGACAGTAGAAATTCTTCTCCAAACAAAAAATATGAAATACCCAGATGGGGATTTGGACCCATAGCAGTGAGTGGCAGAATGGTTAAGAACCCCTCCCCCCCCCTAGAATGAATTTTGTGAAGATCACTTTTTTTCAATAGTCAGGACACTTACCTCCAATACTGGTCATTATATCTTTGGGATGCTGTAAAAGTAAGATGATACATGTTGTGTAACAGAAATATTTACAGATGAAAATTCACAAAAACTGCTAGAAAAAAAATTCAGTATTGGCACCAGATATCTACAAACTATCCCAGGAAGACATTTCTAATCGAAGGCACCAAATAATAGAACTGAATGCCACATAATAAAGTCACCCAACAAATTTATAGTATTTGTTGTGACTCCATTCAGAACAGAGTTCACATGTACATAAAAAAGAGGGCCAAGATGGCCCTGAAGAACACTCACCTGAGAAATTTTGTCTTGATTGCCTGCACCTTATATTATAGAGTAGTTGTACTGAATACATAAGCCATGCAGAAATACAGCAAGATCATTTCAATTCCACAAACCAAACAGTACATGTAGTCAAGATTTGAAGTTTGTAGCATAAAAAATCCTGACCTGAAGATGATTGCTTAAGAAATGAATATGCTAGGTTGAAAACAAAGTGAAATCCAGCATTTCCTATATGTCCAGAACTCCTGACCTAATTGGACAATATCAGCCATAATACAAGTTGGTTGAGAGATTATTAGTATAAAATTTTAATAAAGTTTGAAGATGATTGCATTTGAAATAAAGTTGCTATGAACAAACATAGAGAAATCTGACATTTTTTTTATATATAAAAGAGCCATAACTCCTGGCATAATTGACAAATGTCAGCCATAATCAAACTTGGCAGAGAGATTATGGCTATATACATTGTCATAAAGTCTGAAGAGGACTGAAGCTGTAGAGTACAAACAAACTAGTTGTGGACGCTGGACGGATGACAGACGGACAGACGACGGACATTCATCGATTAAAGCTCATCCAGAGCACACTAAAAAAAATGTTGGACTTTCCATCTAATTTGTTGTTTCCTTGAATATTTATGAACAGTCATTTTGTGAAAATGAAAATATTTTGAAACTGTGATTGAGGTGCAACTTCTGCCCCACCGTCTGTTTGTTTTTTTAAAGGGAGAAATCAATTAGATGAAAATGGACCTAAGAGTTATGGCCCTTGATGAGAATGTAGCCCTTGTGATAGTGAACAAGTATGTGAAGTTTGATGATAGACAATTTTAAGTTTAGAAGTTATGGCCAAAGTTAAAATTTTCACTGTAGTTTCTTTTTTCTTTTCTTTTTTTTAAAAAGGGAAGATAAATTAGGCCAAATGGACCAAATAGTTATAGCCCTTGATGTGAATGTAACTTTGTGATAGTGAACAAGTATGTGAAGTTTGATGACAGAAGCCTTAAAAGTTTAGAAGTTATTGCCAAGGTTAAAGTTTATCACAACCATGCCAACAACAACAACACCAGAGTGATGAGAATACTTCTACATTTTTTTTCTTTGAAAAACAGACAAACTAAAATTGGGTGGTGTCTTCATCACAGGCAAACAGAATTTCAACAGTATTAAACCTATATTGAGAATTTAAAAAAAAAATATAAAATTTCTTTTTCCATCTGCCGTCATGACTGAACACAGACACTCTTCACACATGCACTCACTTCACAGGCTGAAATTTATTTTAATTACTCTATGCTACCCGGGCCTGACGAAAAATGTATCATACCAATCAACTGTGAATGAGCTGCTTTAAGATGCAATGTACAAGTATATCTAGGAAAAGTAACAAACCTCCATCTGTGGTCTAGCCTTCTTGTTGAAGAGACCAGAAGGCAGCAAGTACTCTATAGCTTCCTGAAATTGAAACAAAAATTATTTCATTGTCTTACTTAAAATAGTCTTAGAGTGAAACAACTATGAAAAATAACATCCTTTGATATACAATAATAAATCTATGCAAAAAGAAAGTTTTTTTTTTTGTTTTTTTTGTTAAAGAAAGAAATATAACTTTTCTTGTTGTGCCAGTATTTCATTTTGTCAAATACCCATATTAGAAGTTTCTTAACTTAGAATGGTCAGAAATTCAAAACAGAAATTAAATTTCTCTTCCTTTTTTTCCCCTTCTTTTTATATAAATTGTAATACTTTTCAACAAACCCTTTCCAGCTGATGCTATCATAACAGCACAAAGTCACATAGTGTCCTTCATAGGAGAGAAACAAGAAAGAATCTGTTGTAAACAAAATTCGATTAATTAATAGTTGCTGAGATGTACTGTAAGTTAATTTTTTAAACAGATTTTCCATCCAACATCTTTGATATCATTTAAATAAGCACAAGTCCCCAGTGTAAAATGCTCTTTTAGTTTGTTTAAATTATTTCATGTGGCTGTAAATGTTACTTTACAATACAGAAATAAATGATTCAGGCTTGTTCAACCAACATTTTAATTATAAGGACATAAAAGGTTAAGATCCTATATCGCTCTAACTTCTATGGAGCAGGGGCTTAACTTCAGAGTGTAATACTCCATGTTCTGGTGCCAAATAACATTTTTGGTAAGACTGCAAAGTTCAAACCACAGATATTTGATACTGACTTCAATAAATGTCAATTAAGGCTATATTTTTTAGTTTACTACATATTTCATTAAGTACATAGGGCCTATACAGACATATTACCATTACTGTGTCAAGTACTTGTGGTTCAAACATGTGACAACAAACTATTTTTGGCTTAACTTCATAAAGAAAAGCTGAAAAAAAAGAAGATAAACAGACACAAAACCTGCATTGTAAACTCCATTCCATAATAATAAAAAAATTAGTTAACTTTCAAACACTAGCAACAACTAGAACTATCACTAAATGTGATTAATACCCCCGCAATACTGCTTTAGAAATGATGAAGTTATTAGGATTACTTCACTTCCTCTTATTGCGCTTGATGTATGTAAGTGCAAGGGCAATAACTCTATACATACTACAGATAGAGTTATGGTTCTTGTGCATTGCACTTCCTCTTATTGTGCTTGTCCATTGTATGAAATTGTTTTAAATTCCAACCAGTAGTCTTAAAGTTAAGCTCTGGACAAGGAAAAGTAACAAAGGGCAATAACTCTGTAATTACAATAGATAGAGTTATGGTTCTTGTGCATTGCACTTCCTCTTATTGTGCTTGTCCATTGTATGAAATTGTTTTAAATTCCAACCAGTAGTCTTAAAGTAAAGCTCTGGACAAGGAAAAGTAACAAAGGGCAATAACTCTGTAATTACTCTAGATAGAGTTATGGTTCTTGTGCATGCACTTCCTCTATTGTGTTGCCATTGTATAAATTGTTTTAAATCCAACCAGTAGTTTAAAGTAACTCTGGACAAGGAAAAGTAACAAAGGGCAATAACTCTGTAATTCCTATAGATAGAGTTATGGTTTTTGTGCACTGCACTTCCTCATATTGTGCTTGATCATTGCATGAAGTTGTATTGAATTCCAACTTGTGGTTTTCAAGTTATACTCCGGACAAGGAAAAAATACAAAGGGCAATAACTCTGTAATTATCAGATGAGTTATGGTTCTTGTGCACTGCACTTCCTCTATTGTGGTTACCATTGTATGAAATTGTTTTGAATCCAACTTGTACTTTTCAAGTTATGCTCCAGACAAGGAAAAGTAACAAAGGGCAATAAGTCTGTAATAAGTCAAGATGGAGTTATGGTTCTTGTGCACTGCACTTCCTCTTATTGTGGTTGTCCATTGTATGAAATTGTTTTGAATTCCAACCAGTTCTTTTCAAGTTATGCTAGACAAGGAAAAGTAACAAAGGGAATAATCTGTAATTATCAGATAGAGTTATGGTTCTTGTGCACTGCACTTCCTCATATTGTGGTTGACCATTGTATGAAATTGTTTTGAAATCCAACCAGTAGTTTACAAGTTATACTCTGGACAAGGAAAAGTAACTAAGGGAAATAACTCTGTAATTACTCTAGATAGAGTTATGGTTCTTGTGCACTGCACTTCCTCATATTGTGGTTGACCATTGTATGAAATTGTTTTGAAATCCAACCAGTAGTTTACAAGTTATACTCTGGACAAGTAAAAGTAACAAAGGGCAATAACTCTGTAATTCCTATAGATGGAGTTATGGTTCTTGTGCACTGCACTTCCTCTCCATGTGCTTGATCATTGCATGAAGTTGTTTTGAATTCCAACTTGTGGTTTTCAAGTTATGCTCCGGACAAGAAAAAAAATACAAAGGGCAATAACTCTGTAATTACTCTAGATAGAGTTATGGTTCTTGTGCACTGCACTTCCTCATATTGTGGTTGACCATTGTATGAAATTGTTTTGAAATCCAACTTGTACTTTTCAAGTTATGCTCCGGACAAGGAAAAGTAACAAAGGGCAATAACTCTGTAATAAGTCAAGATGGAGTTATGGTTCTTGTGCACTGCACTTCCTCTCCATGTGCTTGATCATTGCATGAAGTTGTTTTGAATTCCAACTTGTGGTTTTCAAGTTATGCTCCGGACAAGGAAAAAAAATACAAAGGGCAATAACTCTGTAATTACTCTAGATAGAGTTATGGTTCTTGTGCACTGCACTTCCTCATATTGTGGTTGACATTGATGAAATTGTTTTGAAATCCAACTTGTTTTTCAAGTTATGCTCCGGACAAGGAAAAAACAAAGGGCAATAATCTGTAATAAGTCAAGATAGAGTTATGGTTCTTGTGCACTGCACTTCCTCTCCATGTGCTTGATCATTGCATGAAGTTGTATTGAATTCCAACCAGTAGTTTACAAGTTATGCTCCGGACAAGGAAAATGCAACGGACCGCTGGACCGACCGACCGACCGACCACCGGGTGACTCCTATATACCCCCCCAAACTTCGTTTCGGGGGTATAACAATGTCTTTAAACATTAATAATTTATGAAAAACTGGAATAACAATTTTAAGCATTAAATCTTACTTGTTTGAACCCTATGGCAAGTCTAAACATACACGTACTGATAAACAGTAACAGCTTGTTCATGATATCATTTTAGTAAAAAAAAAATACTCAAATCAATAGAAGGTTGATGGGAATAGTTCCACATATCCCCTCAATAACACCACCGACTTAACCCTTTACCTCATGAATATTCAAATACAGACTATACCATTGGGCTATCTGATCTGGATCTACCAGTGCTTCAAAACAAGTCTGTATGAGGTACAGGATCAAATGTTGTACAATTATCATCTGTTATGAAAGAGGGTGTGGGCATCAGTTTACCTTTATAACTTTATTATTGAGTTCCTCCTCCGCCAGACCCATTATATTAGCCAGGTGACGTCGGCCTAAATCATACTCAGCTATACTTTTCTGAAGTACTGCATCTGTATAAACAGCAAGCGTCAAATGTTACTTTGTTAATACCACCAAATATATGCTAATCAAGAATCAAAGGCAAGTAAAAAGATCAGTTGTGTTTAGAAAGTGTAATTAATTATGTAATTAAGAAAGGACTAAGTGGTGAAAAAGGCCCAAGTGTTAACAGTCAAGTAACAAATTGAGGGCTGACCATGAAATTGTTCCATTTCCTTCTTTTTCTATATACACTTAAAGTTTAATGGTCAGCCCTCAAAATGTACAAAAATAAGAAATACAGCTTTTATAATAATCGTGATCTTTTGGTCTGAATTTCATTTACATTTGGTCAAAACATGCTCCACATAATTCAAGGGTAATGAAGTATCATTAAATACAGGCAACAATATAATGATATTACAAGCAACAGAAATGTAGAAAAAATAAAAATACATGTACAGGTATGTCCTGTGATCCCTTTAAGTAAATGTTTATTTTTATATTTCAATTATAGTTTTTATCATAATTATATATTTTGCAAGCTTGAACAGACTGGAATCATATTTGTTTTTTGTTGGGGGTTTTTTGATGTTTTTTTTAGTTTTTTGTTTGTTTTTTTTCTAAGTGAACATAGGCTTCTCAAGAACTGTCATGTTTCTAGAAATCACAGCTTTCTATTTAATGTTTGAAAGGCATATGTCCATCCAGGAAAAATTGGGGGAAAATATAATAAGATAGATATGAGGATGAGAACTGTGGATAATGGGAACCAGGATGCAAACCACTTTTTAAAATAATGTGAATTATCTTGTACATACAATAACAAATCTGATTTAATGATTTGTTAATTCTTAATAACAGTATAAACTAGAACCGCAAGCGGTATCTCGGTTTTCGCTTTTAACCTAATCAACTTGAACACTTTATTTCAACTCAGCCATAATTTTCAATATGAAACAGAACGAAAAGGTTTTTGAAGACCTAGTCTCATTTGCACAGTTTTTTTTGTTGTTTTTTTTTTGCAATGTTAGAACATTCAAACTCTTCTAGCGCAAATATTTTCCAATACCCTGTCCTTTGAAATCATCACATTCTGTGGTGCTGTCAACAAGGAACAAAATGCTGAAAACCGCATTTTAATCAGACTTTAACGTTTTGAGTTATAAGCAAAAGAGTGATTTTAAGCAAAACGCCCTCTAGCGGCAAAATTAGAAACAAAATTGCAAAAACAGCAAATAGTTCAAACAAGTATGTAAGTCGCCATAGTCGAACATTCTTTTTCTTATATATCACAACTTGAAGCATAAAAACTGATTAACAATTATTCCAAAAAAAGGATCAAACTTTGGACTGCCGTAAAATGAACAAATCAAGTCCGATCTTCAAAAACTAAACATCACTGGAAAGAGCTCCTCAAGAACTAAAACCTTTGTTTATATACTCTCAATGAAATATTTTTAGATTTGGAGCACTTTGTGGCCGAATAAAAACACAATTATCGTAATATGACATTGACCTTTTCAATGTTTTTTTTTAACTTTTTAACTTTTGTGAGGCCCTTTCAAACTTAACAAAACATAACGTATGAAAATTTCATGACGAATAAACAAAAAATAAAGTCAGGAGCGACAAAAAACATGTTTTTGGAATTTTAATTATTCCTAAATTTAAGTGAAGTTTGACCGTTTCTAGTGGACAAACCATGCATTTCTTAAATTCGCCATCCCATATATTTTGTGTGTATACGTCTTTCAAATGGTATGCCGGAGACGGAATTCTTCTATCTGATCTCTAACAAAAACGGATAGGTTTTTCGTAGACCAACCCTCATTTGCACAGTTTTTTTTTTGTTGTTTTTTTTGCGAGGTTCGAACATTCAACCTTCTGTAGCTAAAAAGATTTCAGCCACACCGACCCTCGAATCCTATCATATGTTATTAGGCTATCAACAGGGAACAGAATGCAAAAAACCGCATTCGAATCGGACTTCAACTTTTTGAGTTATAAGCAGAAGAATGATTTCAAGAAAAGCGCCCCCTAGCGGCAAAATTAGAAAGAAAATTGATTAAAATTTTACTGTTAGGTACCTAGCAAAGCAGCAAATAGTTCAATCAAGTATACTAGTCGCACACGTCAAACTTTTTATTCTTATGTATCAGAATCTGAAGCATAAAACATGTTTTACAATTTTTCCAAAAAAGGATCAAACTTTGGACTGCAGTATAATGACCAAATCAACTCCGATCTTCAAAACCTAAATATCACTGGAAAGAGCTCTTTAAGACCTAAAACTTTTGTTCATATACTCTCAATGAAATATTTATAGTTTTGGAGCTATTTGTGGCCGAATAAAAACACAATAATCGTAATATGACCTTGACCTTTTCAATTCTTTTTTAATTTTTGAATTGTGAGGCCCTTTCAAACATAACAATACATATCGTGTGAAAATTTCATGAAGAATGAACAGAAAATAAAGTCAGGAGCGACAAAAACATGTTTTTGAAATTTTAATTTTTCCTAAAATTTAGTGAAGTTTGACCGTTTCTAGAGGATAAACAACGCATTTCCCGAATTCGCCACCCCATATATTTCGTGCGTATATGTCTTGCGAATCATATGCAACAAACAAAATAATTTTATCTCAATTCCAATAAAAATGGGCACTTTTTTTGTAGACCTACCCTCATTTTCACTGTTTTTTGCGAGGTTCGAACATTCAACCTTCCGTAGTCAAAAAGTTTTATATACGCAGATTTTTGAAACCTATCATATTTGATTAGGCTTTTGACAAGAAACACAATGCAAAAAACCACATCTGAATCGGACCTCAAATAACAGAGTTATTAGCATGTGCTGATTTTTTTCAAAGCGCCCCCTAGCGGCAAAAATAAGACAAAAATGAAAATTTTCTCAACGTTAGGATCAAGTTCAGATAAATATAAGGATCTGATTAAAATTTCATAATTGTGGCTTTTTTCTATCATGGTGATATGCCGTTCACAAAAAAGGGTTAGAAAAATAATAATAACTAGAACCGCAAAGCGGCATCTTGGTTTTCGCTTTAACTTGACTAGTAAGAGTACTGGTTTCAACTGCAGACATAATTGATTGATATTAACTTTATTCGAATATTTTTGTTAATTGATCAAATTAAGTCCGATCTTCAAAAACTAAAAATCATTAGAACGATCTCTTCACGAACTAGAACTTTTGTTCATATACTTTCTATAAAATATTTCTAGATTGAGAACTATTTTGTGCCGATAAAAATAATCGGTATTATGACCTTGACCTTTGCATATTTTCTTTGTTATTTACTATGAGTTTATTTGTATTATTTAAATGCATAAACAGTGAAAAAATGATGAAGATTGAACAAAAATAAAGTCAGGAGCTGCAAAAAATTGTTTGATAAAAGGATCAAACTTTGGACTGTGGTCATTTGATCAAATGAAGTCCGATCTTCAAAAACTAAACACCAATGGAAAGATCTCTTCACAGACTAAAACTTTTGTTCATATACTTTCTATAAAATATTTTTAGATTTGGAGCTATTTTATGCCGATATAAATAATAATAATTGGTATATGACCTTGACCTTTGCATATTATGCTTGTTTTTTTTTTCTATGATTTAATTGTTTTATAAAAATGCATAAACAGTGATATAATGATGAATATTGAACAAAAAATAAAGTCAGGAGCAGCAAAAAAGAGAAAACATATGGATATACAATTGTTTGATAAGAGGATCAAACTTTGGACTGTGGTCATTTGATCAAATGAAGTCCGATCTTCAAAAACTAAACATTAATGGAAAGATCTCCTCGAAAACGAAAACTTTTGTTCATATACTTTCTATAAAATATTTTTAGATTTGGAGCTATTTTATGCCGATATAAATAATAATAATTGGTATATGACCTTGACCTTTGCATATTATGTTGTTGTTTTTTTCTATGAATTTATTTGTTTTATAAAAATGCATAAACAGTGAAATAATGATGAAGATTGAACAAAAAATAAAGTCAGGAGCAGCAAAAAAGAGAAAACATATGGATATACAATTGTTTGATAAGAGGATCAAACTTTGGACTGTGGTCATTTGATCAAATGAAGTCCGATCTTCAAAAACTAAACATTAATGGAAAGATCTCCTCGAAAACTAAAACTTTTGTTCATATACTTTCTATAAAATATTTTTAGATTTGGAGCTATTTTATGCCGATATAAATAATAATAATTGGTATATGACCTTGACCTTTGCATATTATGTTGTTGTTTTTTTCTATGAATTTATTTGTTTTATAAAAATGCATAAACAGTGAAATAATGATGAAGATTGAACAAAAAATAAAGTCAGGAGCTGCAAATAACCTTAAAAGTCATGCTTTTAAAATGTTGATTTTTCGAAAATATTGGTTAAGTTTGACCGCATACTGTGGACAAACCATGCATTTCCCGAATTCGCCACCCCATATATTTTGTGCGTATATGTCTTGCAGATCATATGCAACAAACAAAATTCTCCTATCTCATCTCTGAATAAAATGGGTAGGTTTTTGGTAGACCTACCCTTATTTCACAGTTTTTGCGAGATTCGAACTTTCAACCTCCTGTAGCACGAAAGTTTTATATACGCAAATTTTTGAAACCTATCATATTTTATTGGGCTATTTACAAGGAACATTGTGCAAAAACCGCATTTGAATCGGACCTCAAATAATGGAGATATTGCTTATTAAACATTTTCATATAAAACGCCCCCTGGCGGGAAAATCAAAACAAAAATGAAAATTATCTCGACGTTAGGATCATCTTCAAATACGTGGTTATTACTGATAAAAGTTTCATAGATGTGGCTTTTCTCACCTCGGAGCTATGCCGTTCACAAAAAGGGGAAGAAAAAAAAAAAAAAAAAAAAAAAAAAAGAAACAGAACGAGAACAATAGGTTTTCGCACAGCGATGCGAAAACCTAAAAAAAAAAAAAAAAGAAACAGAAGAAGAACAATAGGTTTTCGCACTGCGATGCGAAAACCTAATAATTCTACTTGAGGCTGAAAGCCCCTAATAAAAGTTTGAAGAAAGCCGTTATAACTAAGGCAATGTGCTTATCGGTCCTGGTGTACACCATTGCATCCTAAAATGCACCTCATTCTCTCAAATACGCATCGCAATTCACCTTTCAACACGGGCACTCTTTCCTGCGTAGGAACGTCCGGATCGTGGGTAACCAACCCAATAACCGCCTTCTTCCTTTACTTCAAAGTGCTAGATTTTCGTATACAAGCCCTTATCCGAAAAACATGAATATCTGCCATGTTTTTTGACGGAATCACTTGAAATTTTCAGGACTTTTTGCACATTGTAGTCTACGGCATTCTTGCAAATTTCACCTTCAAACATCAACTTGTCGATTTTATATGAATTTTTTAATAATTTCTGCTTAAATATGTATGAAATCATAATCACGTGACCAAACAAGTATTCCTTGCAGTATACATCACTTCACTTTTCAGTGTGTTAATGCTGAAGAAATCATAATTTTTGACTCAAAGTTCATGAAACTACAGCGTTTCAATTTCGTTAAAAGTACACTTTTCGCCTTTCTGTCATAACTCAACCAATTCAACCCCGATCTTCAAAAACTAAACACCAATGGAAAGATCTCTTCACAGACTAAAACTTTTGTTCATATACTTTCTATAAAATATTTTTAGATTTGGAGCTATTTTATGCCGATAAGAATAATAATAATTGGTATATGACCTTGACCTTTGCATATTATGCTTGTTTTTTTTTCTATGATTTTATTTGTTTGATAAAAATGCATAAACAGTGAAATAATGATGAAGATTGAACAAAAAATAAAGTCAGGAGCAGCAAAAAAGAGAAAACATATGGATATACAATTGTTTGATAAGAGGATCAAACTTTGGACTGTGGTCATTTGATCAAATGAAGTCCGATCTTCAAAAACTAAACATTAATGGAAAGATCTCCTCGAAAACTAAAACTTTTGTTCATATACTTTCTATAAAATATTTTTAGATTTGGAGCTATTTTATGCCGATATAAATAATAATAATTGGTATATGACCTTGACCTTTGCATATTATTCTTGTTTTTTTTCTATGATTTTATTTGTTTGATAAAAATGCATAAACAGTGAAATAATGATGAAGATTGAACAAAAAATAAAGTCAGGAGCAGCAAAAAAGAGAAAACATATGGATATACAATTGTTTGATAAGAGGATCAAACTTTGGACTGTGGTCATTTGATCAAATGAAGTCCGATCTTCAAAAACTAAACATTAATGGAAAGATCTCCTCACAGACTAAAACTTTTGTTCATATACTTTCTATAAAATATTTTTAGATTTGGAGCTATTTTATGCCGATATAAATAATAATAATTGGTATATGACCTTGACCTTTGCATATTATGTTGTTGTTTTTTTCTATGAATTTATTTGTTTTATAAAAATGCATAAACAGTGAAATAATGATGAAGATTGAACAAAAAATAAAGTTAGGAGCTGCAAAAAAGAGGAAACATATGCATTTACAATTGTTTGATAAGAGGATCAAACTTTGGACTGTGGTAGTTTGATCAAATGAAGTCCGATCTTCAAAAACTAAACATCAATGGAAAGATCTCTTCACAAACTAAAACTTTTGTTCATATACTTTCTATAAAATATTTTTAGATTTGAAGCTATTTCGTCCCGATAAACATAAAAATAATCGGTATTATGACCTTGACCTTTGCATATTTTCATCGTTATTTACTATGAGTTTGTTTGTATTATTTAAAGGCATAAACAATGAAAAAATGATGAAGATTGAACAAAAAATAAAGTCAGGAGCAGCAAAAAAGAGAAAACATATGGATATACAATTGTTTGATAAGAGGATCAAACTTTGGACTGTGGTCATTTGATCAAATGAAGTCCGATCTTCAAAAACTAAACATTAATGGAAAGATCTCCTCGAAAACTAAAACTTTTGTTCATATACTTTCTATAAAATATTTTTAGATTTGGAGCTATTTTATGCCGATATAAATAATAATAATTGGTATATGACCTTGACCTTTGCATATTATGTTGTTGTTTTTTTTCTATGAATTTATTTGTTTTATAAAAATGCATAAACAGTGAAATAATGATGAAGATTGAACAAAAAATAAAGTCAGGAGCTGCAAATAACCTTAAAAGTCATGCTTTTAAAATGTTGATTTTTCGAAAATATTGGTTAAGTTTGACCGCATACTGTGGACAATTGTTGTTTTTTTTGTAT
>CM037779.1:30020907-30070907 GCA_021229015.1 Solen grandis | reverse complement strand
ACAGATTTAGGACTACACCATCTGTATATCTCAGATTGCTTGCTATCAGAGCTTTTCTATATTTTGCATATTAATTACAGCATTTAAGTAGGAAGTCAGTAATAGAAATACGTAATACTCGGACTTGTTAAAGTAATAAAACACATTTTCATCCTTTGCGTTAAATTTCGAAAGGTGTTCCATTTCTAAAATAAGGAATGTTATGTGTAAACCCTCCCCCATCTCTCTGTGTGTGTCTCTCTCTCACACACACACACACACACACACACACACACGTGAGCTATCTCTCCCACTTGTAATGTGTGTTATGCAGAATGTTGTAATAGTAAGGTACTTTACCTTCATACGTAATTTATTGTGGACACTAACAATCATTTAAAACGATAAGTACTTTGTCATATTTCAGCTGTGTATTTCCAGATTTCTAAGGGCCACGACAAAGACCTAGGTCTTTGGTCATGGTAATATTTATTCGCTATTGCTGGTAATTGTGAATCTGCAGGGGTGTCGAGGGAGTCAAATGTACCTTTCTTTTTACACCCACAGATTTTCAAATCAGTTAAAGCGCACAATTAATTCGCTGAAAGACTGGCGGTAGGATTTACATACTGAAATAGCTATTCTTGTTTACAATTCAAACCCAAACGTTTAAGCAAGGTTGATAGGTCATGTGACGCCATATGATAAGTTTTCCTGCAACTCTAGTTACTAGTAGTAAAATAAACTCGCCATTTGGTTTATGATAAACCCGCCGACAGTCCCTCAGTGCCTTGAGCGCTTTGGTTTCATTCATTTAGGAGGTTGTGACCTGATTGCATTGATACGCTGCCGAGCGCGGAGCAATACAAGACGGTTAAAATTATGCAAATTAACAGTGCTTTCTTTTGATTAACGGTTACGTAAGACTGGCGGCTACCGGTCTTAAGCGGTCAGTCAAGGGAACAAGTGAAAGTGACCGCTTAACAGAGATGACCGCTAAATGAGGTCAAACATATAACAAAACGCTTAAGTTCAGTACATGTACTATTAAAAATGACCGCTTAAAGCATGTTGATCGTTTAATACAGTGACCACTAAAACAGGTTCACCTGTATAATATGTTGCTCATCGATACATGTCATAAGAGTAATGCGGAATAATACCGCACGTCCAGACACGTGCAGTATCTAGATACAGGGCCATTATTTCTCGAAAAACGTACCTCATGACTATAGCTAATTCCATTTTAATGACTTTTGTATTTCGCAGCAGAGGATTGGTCATATCCTAGCTGACGCTCCCTCGCTGCGTCCTTTTTTATTTATTCATTTTTTTTTCTTAAACGTATTTCCAACATCTATTATTCTAGCTTGGTGATAAATATAATTATATCCAATATCATAATTAATTTATTGTAAACAAACCGACATGACCATTATATTTTGTTATTTGTCCAATGTTATTTATTATGTAATCTTGAAATAAATAAACTTTTGAATTTGAATTGAATTGCTTCGTAGCGTAGAATATCGGAGCGAAAGCTAATGAGATCGGGATTGGGCCTCTCAGTAGTTATACTGCCCATTATGATAAGATATATAAAGGTGTACATAAGATCTAATTGTCCCTGTATTTTAGGAACCCATCTCACCCCAAAGCAAAACCACCCGCAGATTATGACGTACCGCCTCCACCTGTTTTTATCGTTTCTAAATGTTTTACATTAAAGCACACCCTTTGATTGTCGTAAACATGCCCTTTTCTGCTGACAACAAACTGTTTATATGTTTATATATCACGATACGGTCGACACGTACCTGTGTTATCTTGTACTAAACTTGACCCAGATTTATAACACATTCGAACATATTAACCCCATTTAAAATTCATTTAAAGTCACCATGGGTCTCAACCTGTCATTTAATGAAAAGTTTGTGAATGTCAGTTGGTGTTACACACAATTAATTGCAAAACTTAATTGAATTGTTACACTCACAAAAGGCCAAACGGGACGTGCCTCTGTATTGTTTGCCACTAGACCACCAGACTGTATTAAATGACGTTGAACACTGTTAGTTCCTCAAGTGGAACTCTTCACAGTGGCCATGATTTTTGAAGTCTGTCGTGAGATTCCCCCCAGGAAGAAAGTAAATTACAACGTACTTCTCCTATATGATATACACACCCAGTATTCAACAGGGTTGCGGTTTGGGTAAACAAAGAAAATCACAGAAGAACAAAAGACTTAAAATTGATACTCTAAAGATAAATCAAGAAGGGGGAAATAATATGGCCACCAGAAAGTTACCGTTGGTGATCCCCGGCGATCTAGAGCGGGTATAAATATCAGAGACGTTAAGGCAGTCTTCACTTGCTATTTTAGACAAGCTACAGAAAACTTAAAACGAAAACATAACTTTCACTGTTTTTTAGTCAGTTTTGAAACACCACTGAAAGAAGAATGCCTGCTCCAGTTGTACTACCACTCGCTGAGAATCTCGGCACGGCCGTAAATTTCGCAGAAAAGGCTAATCAAGTATCAGAGAACAAATACAAACTTGAACTTGGGAATCTGCGGAGCAAGTACAACGAATCCGTTGCCAGGATGGACAAAGAGATGCAAGACCTGAAGCACGAGCTCTCACAGATGAAACCAAAACGAGGCAAGCGTGATGGCAAGAAGGAGGCTGGCAGAAACTCCCCGCAAGCTAAGGTTACCAAGCTCACGGCGTGCAACAGTCCACGGGTTGAAAACGAGGAAAATTCCGAGCCCAAACGACGATCAAAACTGGGCGACTCCATGGCGGAAAGGTCAGAGCAGGAAAGAATAAACAACTTGCAACGACGATACAGTGCACAGCTCGGTGCCGATGTTTCCTTCAAGTCAACGAAGAAGTCAGCACAGCAGAAGCGCTGAAACTGGATTCCGAACGTGAACAGCATGCAGTTGTTGATTTCCCTTTGCGCTTCTCGGAATGCAGACAGTGGTATGATGAAGACGCGATTAGTGTTCGTCAGCAGGGCGTTGTTTCGAGAGCTGGCGTGGCAGAAAGTGACTTTGGATCATACTTTGGGCCGCATACGTGGTGATCAGGACAGATTTATGTGCACCCGGATTAAGTATCCGGGGTTTCACATGTAATAAATGTTGCAAATCGCAATGGATATATTGACACTTGATTATCAGTTTTATGTTTTGACGGTTGCTACCATTTTATATCTAGTCAAGAAATGTGACTTGCCAGATGAAAACGATATATGTTTTTTTTTTAATCTGGTTAAGCTATGGATTTTAGCAGATATATGTTTCCATAAATGGATAACATGAATGTTTTATTTGTTCAGTTATGCGAATGTATTAAACACACATCAGGAAGGACCTGGTGTTGACGGGACAAATATTAAACTTGTAAAGATTGCCTCTGAATGTCTTTCAAATTTACATATTGCTGCCATTTTGATATGCTTTTCATTATTTATATGAATTGTTTATATTTCAAAATAAAAACGAATAATATAAGCACGTTCTTTCTTTTTTATATGTTTCCTTACAGAAACTTTGTTCGTGAACATTGTTACAAGTAGATTTACTTTTTGAGAAATGAAATCTGCGATCTTAAGTGAGAATATCAGTAGTGAATGAGTGTATGTGAGAAAGAAAAGGAGAACACGTGTTTTATCGATTGAACACACACACACACAAACACACACCGCTAACATTTTTTAATTGATAAAAAAGAGTTATAGATATTACTTTAATTTTTTCTTACGCCTGGGAATTCATAAAGATTCCATATCTTTAATGGGATGTCGAACTCATTTTATTGTACATTTACTGATGAATCTTGCTAATGGATTTAATACCCTTCGAAATCAGGTTTTACTGTACTGAAAAAGGTTTAATTATATTTTTTTTTATATAATTATGGACATAAAAATTTGGAATCTGTAATTAATTTAGTTGGTACATATATTCGATGATTTCTTTTCTATAATACAACTGGTCTCACTGATATACAGTTTTCGTGATTAATATTCGTGGAAAACGAATAAATAAATATTAATATATGATACCATTTATAATAATAATAAAAGAAGAAACATAATATCTACAACAACAGCCATTATCATCATCATTATTGCTCTATTTATTGGGGGGATGATTGCGGTCTTGATGTTTGGAGTTACGTTGCCGCGATAGCATTTTAGTCGTATACTCAGAAGCAAAAGAAAATGTCCACTCAAGCTTTCTTTATGTGAATTCTTTTCCGAAATATATTACGTTTGACATATGGAATTGCTTCGATACTGATGTATATCTGTATAATATCTTTTAATACATATATGATGTGATGTGCACGTAACATGTTTGTATACATGGTTTTAACATTTTTCCTTTCGTTTGCTCATTTCCGTCCTGTTTTGTACACGTTATGTAATATGTATTGCCACATGGGTCGGACGACAATCTGGCTACTATGAAACTATGACATAAACATTTGAGTATTGCGTGGCCAGCTTGACAGTTCGAGAAGTATTTTTATTCAGCCAATACATGATACAATTCTGTTAGAAATATTACAAATCCAGTCAACACAACACTTTCTTTACAACTTAGTGACTTCAGTATTCACAGGCTCGAATTCCACCTACAATACTTAGTGCTAAGTAATACTTAAATTCTTAAACTGAGTAGAAACACATTCCACATTCCTGCTTTATAAAATATTCAAGTAAATCACTAAGCTGAAATCAATTATTACCTTTAAAAAATAACAATATTTGTTAAGAAATGAAATATTTTGGTAGTTTTATAAAAGAAACAAGAATAATAAAATGCCACTAAGTATTTAAGTATTACTTAGCGCTAAGAATTGTTGGTGGAATTCGGCCCTGGTGGAGAAGTACCCCGAGAGCACAAAATCACCCCGGGTAAAACTATCGCAACCAAGCTGAAACTCTTCTTCACGTGAAATAATGCCGAGTGACCAGAATGGGGCTAGAACCCATAACGGTTAGGCGCTAACAGTTACTGTAACCACTCGGCAACGGAAGCCCCATTGTATCAATTATCTAAATTTTCAGTATAAATGTAAGTAACGTTATCAGATATAATAATGATGATGATAAAAAAATTAAAGCGATATACCCTTCAATCAACAAACTCTGCAGTGCAAACTATTAACATGTTCAACGAGTTAGATGTGATTGTTACATATTTGTAACTTTAATAATCAAGAATATCGTGTATCGAAAAAAAGGTATATGATGGTCTTATCAAATTTTGTGGCACTAACGAGATCGGTTAACATTTACATATCAAATATTACTAAACTTTTCATTTAACCCTTTCCCTCATATATACTCATTTTGACGCCCTCAATAGGTACCACATAAAGCCTGATCTGCAGAAAACCACAGTTAAACCTTACCAAATTTAATTATAAAATCCTCATTTCCAGACCACTGAGGAGCAGCGAACAGCATAAAACCTGATCAGCCTGCGAGTTACTTGCAGGCTGATCTGGTTTTATGCTGTTCGCATAGGTCTTTTCATGGTGTCCTCTATGAGGGAAAGGGTTAACTGGAATTAGATCGATTCCAGTAAAAAAAAAAGAACTATTGATTCTCCAAGTTTGAAACAATGTAAAAAATCAATCGGATAGCGGTTGGTATATCAAAATGTTTGTAATTTATCGAACTTTCGATTGACACAGGTCTCATAGTTGTTCGATCGGCGACGGAACGAAGCCGGTGTACTTTGCCGATTAAGTGTGTTGTTTACTTTTTCCCTATAGCATATGAATACAGAACAGAACAGAACAAACGTTTATTTCGACTTAAGCATAACAGCCCATCGTCATACATATAAATAAATACATATATACATGTGAAATTGGATTACGAGCCGGATGTCTGCTTTCACCCACCCCATTCGGCGACCATTTATTAATTAGTTTCTGTTGATGACACATATGGTTAAATGAAACATTTTTAAACATATTCATCATTAAACATGCTTTGCACACCTAAAAAAAGCTTCTCGCATAAGCTATTTTCCAACCCAATAAACTCGTGACTAATATCCGCCATATTTTTATTCAAATTAAGCGACCATGTGACTTATTTTACGGGCATTTGGAGTCTGCGAAAAATACTATTCTGCAATTTGTGTTAAATTTTTTTGAATGATGTAGAGGGTTTTTTGTTGGAAAATATATTAATATAAATAATTTACATATGTTTGACGTACCAAATAAGGTAGTTCTTCAAATTTTACTTATTAGACCGGCATCTTGAACCTTGCCTCGTATTTAAACAAGAAGTCACATAATATTTTGATTTGAATATTAGAGTATGGCTGACATTTGTTTTGATTATAATAACTCTTCATAACGCGTTAGATCACGCGCAAACGGTGTAAAAGTAAAATACCCCCGAAAACTTGTTAAACTTGTACCACGGAAAGCACACCTTCTAGTTTTCTTGGAAATATCAAGGAATTGTTAATGGAAAAAAACAAACTTGGAGCATTGGTTACAATATTTCCTTGGAAAAACTCGGACAATTTAACACGAAAAAGCCAGTACAAGGTTTTATCCTTGGACATGTTCTAGGTATCTCGGAAACCTCGGATTATTGGGACCGAGGTTTATTCCTAGAGTTGCCTTGGAAAGCTGGACACCTTGGAAATTTGAACATCCAAGGATTTTCCTTGGAATTGTCCAATATTCTTTCAAGGGGAAAAAACCTCAGACATCCTAGGAAAATATATCGGACATCGTAGTAAAATAGCATATGCCTCTTTTTTCAATCAGGGGAAGAGACATCTGAGAGTTCAAATCTATGCTAATAGTTGTACTTACTTTCATATCATGGTTATAATTTATGTTCACCACAACTGAAGGCCAGACCGATTAAAATATTGAAAAGAAGTGGTTGTCAGTAGTGATAATATGCGCTACTCTTCTGTTGGAAGTCAGATTGCACGAAAACTGGTTAGTCAACCATATTATGAACACAAAACTGCATTAAAGCGACCAAAATGATAAATCGCCTCTACTCAAATCTCATACAAAATTACAACTATTACTCCAACATTTCCTGGGCAGCACGAAAAATTGCAAGCAACACGTGTATCGTACCGGAACTGTGTGATAACAGATTGTCACCGCAATAAGGCATAGCAATGTAATCTGATTTATTTTCTGCTGAATTTTTATTTTAATCCAATCAACTTCTCTGATGAAAAAAAACCCTAAATTATTCTCAAAAATATATATTTACTGAAATATTTTTTTCCCCATTTACTGTATTTTTTTGGTTGAAAGTTTGATGTCAGACAGACTGACAGCAGAACTCCCGACCTCAAGCCGTCCTCAGACCCAGGCCTCCAGGTAGCTGGATTACAGGAGCACGCCACGCCAAAGTATATCCCTTTAAGTAATATAATAATAAAAGTGATTTATTGTTATCATGAATTTATTATTATCATGAAGAATGATAATATAGAAGCAACAAAAGGGTCGAGTCCAGCTGTATTAGCCGGGCTGCGGACAGGTGCCTGTTCACGAGCGCAGTCCCACTACTGCGCGACACGGGGACTTTTGCCTGCTGTGTTTCCACCCTGGGCCAGTACGTCCCTCCTTAGTCAACCTGGACCGCCCGGGCTCCCCTGAGTGGCCCATATTGATGCCGGGCTTAGTGCGGACGCCCGATCGACACAGACAGACTGACAGCAGAACTCCCGACCTCAAGCCGTCCTCAGACCCAGGCCTCCAGGTAGCTGGATTACAGGAGCACGCCACAACTCCCGGCCGATGATGCATTCATCAATAAGTATATTTGAACTGTTGGTAGCTAGAAAATTCATGTTTTATTACCTTATGTATATTATATTTTTCTTACTCATTTCACTAATTAATACACAAAATGAAAATATCAAAATGATATCAAAAATAGAATTAAAAGAAGAAGGGGGGAAATGAAATATACACGTAGACAATATATCACGTGACTGATCACGTGACAACATTTTCCCCTGAAGACAAGTAAATGACACACTTAGAAGATTTCAACAGGCGATAACAACTCTCAAATTTGACCTACTCTCTTCTCATCTACTGTATTTTCTTTATTTCAATCTATCAGATGAGTATTCGTATTTTCTTGCACAACTTGCAATAATTAAAAAATGTATATACCGTCTTATATTTACAAAATGCTTTTCCTTTACATTTAATTTTGTATATTGTTTTAAAAGGTGTCGTATTATTCGGAAATATTAGTCCTACACAACATATTTTTCTAAGACATACATATAAATACCCATGGAATGACTTCTAATATAGATTCAATGAAATTTATTATCAACGAAAACAATGACGACAATATTATACATGTATATCTAATCCATGCATGTACAAATTCATGGCATGATGGATATTAATACGAAGCAATGGATTTTTATTTTTCCATACAGACTGTGTAGAAAGTGAACTACATTTTTTATAAGCAAACAGATGAGACACTAATCAGGCAGCTCCTAAAGGAGCCTAAAAGAGCTGTCTGATCAGGGTCTCCTCTGTCCTAAAGGATCTGTCTGATCTCATTCTAGATCTGGGTCTGCTCTGTTTTAAAGGATCTGTCTGATCTCATTCTAGATCTGGGTCTGCTCTGTTCTAAAGGATCTGTCTGATCTCATTCTAGATCTGGGTCTGCTCTGAATTAAAGGATCTGTCTGATCTCATTCTAGATCTGGGTCTGCTCTGTCCTAAAGGATCTGTCTGATCTCATTCTAGATCTGGGTCTGTTCTAAAGGATCTGTCTGATCTCATTCTAGATCTGGGTCTGCTCTGTTCTAAAGGATCTGTCTGATCTCATTCTAGATCTGGGTCTGCTCTGAATTAAAGGATCTGTCTGATCTCATTCTAGATCTGGGTCTGCTCTGTCCTAAAGGATCTGTCTAATCTCATTCTAGATCTAGGTCTGTTCCAAAGGATCTGTCTGATCTCATTCCAGGTCTGGGTCTGCTCTGTTCTAAAGGATCTGTCTGATCTCATTCTAGATCTGGGTCTGCTCTGTTCTAAAGGATCTGTCTGATCTCATTCTAGATCTGGGTCTGCTCTGTTCTAAAGGATCTGTCTGATCTCATTCTAGATCTGGGTCTGATCTGTCTGATCTCATTCTAGATCTGGGTCTGCTCTGTTCTAAAGGATCTGTCTGATCTCATTCTAGATCTGGGACTGCTCTGTTCTAAAGGATCTGTCTGATCTCATTCTAGATCTGGGTCTGCTCTGTAAAGGATCTGTCTGATCTCATTCTAGATCTGGGTCTGCTCTTTCTAAAGGATCTGTCTGATCTCATTCTAGATCTGGGTCTGTTCTAAAGGATCTGTCTGATCTCATTCTAGATCTGGGTCTGCTCTGTTTGTCAATGCGCTAAAATGAGTCTATGAATATGAAGTAAAGGATTTAAACAATATAATACGTTAAATATGAGGCATTATCCAAGTAGATTATACTTCAATCAGTGCATACTGAATCATTCAACATTAAGAGACCCCTGTTTGAATATAAAATAAATAACGTATCGATACATGCATATTGAATTTTTTTGTTTATTGTAGTATTTGTAATCGTTTTGAAATGTTATAAGTTGAAATATATTTTACTGTAAGCAAGATAACAAGTGATTTTTTCCGATGTTTATTTTTCTACAACATAAAACGCACATGTTTAACAAATGGATATGACATAAGCCATATGATGAAAGATATTCGTTAAAGTATGAAATAATATTAATAACAACATAATAGCACCGCCTATATACACTCAGCCAAAAAAGAAAGTGTCGTGTTTGAAATCGGCCCCTATATGTTATATCATTCAAATTGTTTCAATGAACGAAATATCGCAGCGACTTCAAATTTCACGTAATGCAAGAAAGGAATGGTTCTTTACTCCAAATAGAACAAATAGTTAGAATATATGCTAATTACAAGTATACAGACAGAAATTCATGATGGGTCCCTTTTTCTTTTGGCTGAGTATACATGAATACACATTACCTACAAAAGTCAATGACGAGAACACTTACCAGTCTTTTTTCGATGACGGTTTGAATATTAAGGCAAGAAATAAAGTCACTGATTAAAGATTTTTTTTATTTTATTTAAACAATCTTATAATACTTAAGTAAAAAACTGAACCTTTTTAACCCTGTAATAATGCATTTAGAATTGTGAGATGTACTAGAGTTTCCCTCTTTTTTATTTATTTTATTTTAAGGCTAGCTTGGTTTAACGTTAGATGATGCATTATTTAATGTATACATGTTGTCTTGTCTCTACATACATGCGGAGATTACATGATTAAGTAGTGCATATGTAAAAAAAACAAAAAACAAAAAAAACAAAAAACTAAAAGCAATAATCCTTATTTAGACCGCTTCGAAGTCTGCTTGGCTGACATTTGATTTGCATAACGTCGGGTTACGTTTTCCAGCATATGAAGTTCCGACCTGTGGGCACTACAGTCTCGTCCAAATGGACATGACGTCACAGTTATCTGTCGTATTTGCACACAACTTCCGTTGTTCGAATGTCCGTCTGCACCAAAGTGATACGGTGTCTGTTCTTTTATTTTATGGTTGCCATGACTATCGCGTGCGTTACTAATAGAGGTTTGATCAGTTTTACCGACAGAATCGTCATCGCTTGAGTCTTCAGAACTTGACCCGATGGTGATTTTAACAGAGGGTACTTTCTTTTTTATGACGTCATGGTTGCCTTGATGCGTACGGAACTCAGATCGGCATCCCTCGGATTTCTGGTTAAGTATTTGAACTTTTAGTTTATCCTTGTGGCTTTTATCCTTAGCATCAGCCGACCTTTGTTTCCGTGGACCATTTTGATTTCCCGTTTTTGTCTTGACTATTAACATACCGTCAAGCGAACCAGTTGATGCACTTTTCTGAAGTTTAGCAAGCTCGCCAACAACTTCAAGCCGATCCACATTCATCTTAACCACTGACTTATATAGTTTCATATCCAGATCGTGTTTTGTCTCCGACAATTTATGTTCCGCCCATACGTTTGAACGTTCAGCTATCGAGGCCGATGTTGTCTTCCCCATTGCTGTTGAAGGTAACAGTAGCGATTCGGACATCATACTTTTATTAGATTTATCCTTTTCTGACCTTTCCTTGGCGGCTGTATTCTTCATTGCCATATGTGTTTTATGCACAAATATATTCTTAGATTCCCTGTGCTATTGATTAACGGTAGATAATTAATAATTTCACAATTTCCAATGACGATCTCTATATAAGTGCCTATTAAAAACCAACTCGAAACAGGAAATCGGTGAAAGATGTATGTAGCATTCCCAAAATGGCTACTGTTTATAGATACGTGTTTCGGAGTGTTTAAATACTTTTCTCTGTCGGTGATGGAGAGGAGTAGTGCTGTATGATTACGGTCATAAATTGTTTAATATCAAGTGGGTGTGTTGGTTTTAACACTTACCCCATTGAAAAAAAAATCTCAATAAAAGTGCCCGATTACTTGAACATTCGATTTCATTAGGAGCAGAGGTTGTGTCTATGTAAATAAATTGGCAGCAATAGACTACTTGGAGAGGCCAACGCTGTAAATTTCAGTTCCTTTGATATCTTCGAGTCACATGAATGCGATCTCGTACATGATTTTGTATTTATACCCGGTATATATAGTTATCATAAATCGTGGCAAAGAGGGTCGACTCAGTTCTTTCTTCATGTGTATCTCTCTCTCTCTCTCTCTCTTTTTTTTTTTTTCTTTTTTTTTTGCGGGGGCGGGGGCATAAGTTTTGATCATGACTTGACTTGACTATTTGAGTTTACCGTCGCTTCGACAGTATTTCAGTCGTATAGCGACGTCCAGCTAACGACCTATCGCAAGCCAGCTTGAAAGCTTCTTTACATGAAAATCCGAATGACCCTGCCGGGATTCGAACTCACGCGGTGAGAAGTTTTGATCATGTAATTTCATGATTTTCTGTAAAAAGAAAAATACCAATAATAAGATATCAATTAGATCCATTGGATTACCTGTGTACATACATGTATAATAGACAGTGAATGTTCGGTACTACCTTCGCAGAAAATCTAAATAAAGGAACTCGGTGTTATACAAACCGATGCTGTAAAAAAATTAAACCAGCGTGTGTTTATATTTTCGTTAAATATTTTATTACATTATTTGTCTTTGTCAGGGAAATTCTATCCTTCCTTGCGTAACATCGGTGCGCGCTCGTGAAAATATGATCATGAAATTGTATCCCTTATCGATAAGATATACCGGTATTCCAGATCTACTCAAAGCTAAAATGCTAGCGAGGTTATAACCCTTGTCCAAAAAAAAAAAAAAAAAAAAGCAAAGTCAGTTAAATTTTAGGTATATATTTTCCCCTTTGAATATTACAATCCAGAGGTTCAAACTGGACATTAAAAAAGAAGAAGAGAGGAAACATCTTTACTGTACAGTAGGTAACTAGGCGTGTCTTTGGAAGGTCACTTGCGTTTCTACCAGCGTCCATATCTCTTACACCAGATAACTTCAAATGTTTTATAATTAATATGGGGTATCAAGATTGGTTTTGTATAGCTTGCTGTAAAGTCTCTCAGAGCCTTGGTAGCCTGTGCGCATAGTTTTAGCACGATGTTTCCGACATAAATGAAGCTACAATAATCGAACTTTCAATGACACGTTATATGTAATATAATGCAACAAAAACATTTTTAATTAATTAACAAAATAAAATGAACAGCCAGTCCGATGCTGATCGGACGGAAGTAATACAATGAAAGTGTTGATTTAAAAAATCCTGAGTCTCAAATTAATCGTATATGTATGAAACCACGAAGCTACATTAGGTAAGTCAAATCTCTGGTTAACCAAATGAATATACATGTACCTGTACTTGTAGGTCATTTCGGAAATAATATAAGTTTGAAAGCCTAGAATGCCTTTTTGGTGCTAAGCTGTTCACATCTAGAGTATAGTTGTCTTTTAAATGAATAGTAGAAAATAAAAAAAAATTTCTAAATGGAGTGTACTGTGAATTAGCAATTTCATATTTTAAAGCAAAATTTGAATAAGAAAATCCAGATTGTTTCGATAATTATTTCTTATGTGATCATCTTTCGCCTGGTCGTTCATCTTCTCACTCTCTCACTCTGCTTACATTGACATACGTAGAATACATATGATATGAAAATTACCCAGACCTAATGAATTGTCGTGGTCATATCAAAGTTTGTATGGTCAATTTTTGAGTTTTTTTTTATAAAATCCTTTCATCAAAATGACACTTTTGAATATAAAATGCCATAATATAATGGCAGAAAAATCCAAAACTTTCGAAAATATCATGCCGTTATGGCTCCTATAATTACGTGACGCCGCATATTAAACTAAACGTGTACCCGCAAAGTATACTTCAAATATGGCGGCGCCCTATGATGCAACATGATAGCAACTCAAGATTTATACAGCGAGTTCAACTCACACAGAAAAAAACATATGGGATGAAAGTTGTATTGAAGTTGTTGAACAGTAATACAGTCTACCAATCACGCCATTGTCTCAATACATTAAAGCAGAAAATGGCGAAAATAATCAATATTGGCAACGGTCGTAAGTTATTGTTTTCAATCGAATTGAGTTTTGGTTAAAGGACGTCTGTTATTCTAATTAATTCAGAACAATTCCAGATCTTTAAAATTTTGAGTGGAGGGGGGAACCTTAATTTGATATTTTTATGAAATGCCGGCTTGAAAAATTCTCAGGATTTCCTACAAAATTGTACAAATCATTGCTATATCAGTTCTTTTTTAACCAAAAAAAACTTACCTTATTAACTCATATTTAGTAGAATATGCTTTTCAGTTTGTACATGTACGTAATATCCTAAAACTTAACATTCAAATTATATGTTGTTTATTTCCTGATTTAATTAACACAATAGTTTATAGCAGTTCGTTCACAGATGGTCATGACTAAAAATTTGATTTTTAACTGTATGTGTATATTAGGTCTATCAATACGGCAGCACGATATACCCAAATACACCCAAATATACCCAAATACTCCTGAATTACCCAAATACTGCCCAAATACTCCTAAATACAGTGTTAAACAGCAAAATATTGATTATTCATTGTATTATATAATTAAAAGAACATATTCACAGCCTATAACATATATTAAACCCAACCTCAAACAAAAAATGAGGCGTTTGTAAAACTCAAAAAGTGTCATATACAGAACAGATAGTGTGCTTTGTATACTGTAAATGTGCTTACTACTTATGTATGTATATTATGCCAAAATTGCTGATTTTATTTCAATAAATTAACTTAAATTATTATCTATCGTGTTACTTGTCTTTGAAGTAGGGAATATACAGAAGCTTGGGTGAATTTAGAGATTATTTGTGTAACCATTTCCTACAAATGGTCCGTATTATTTTAGTAATTAATACATTCTATTTAATTATATCTCAATAAAAATGTGTATACTTCATAATTTATTAATACATGGGCTATTTGAGCTAGTAAAGAAGTTAAACATTAACTGTATTTGGGCACATCAGGGGTATTTGGGAAACCGATTTGTCCGTTAATATATCTATTATGAAATAATAAATAAAACAATATTAAATATTATTTAATTAAATTATTTATTTTAATCACCTAACAGACACATGTGTACACCAAAGATAATAATAACTACTAATTTGGAGCTACAAATGCTTAAATAAGACAGTATTTGGGTAATTCAGGAGTATTTGGGTGTATTTGGGTAAATCGTGCCACCCCTATCAATACCCCATCTATGCACACATGATCATTCAATAAGTGATTTAAAGAAATGGGTGGTTTCCATTTTCTCTATTCAACTGACACAACCTGAAATTAGACAATGCCTAAGTCAGGGACAACATTTGGTTTAAACCAATTCTCACAAAGAATAATTTAACCTTTAAAATACAAATTGATAACTTCTGGCAGGAAGCGAATGTAATATACAAGTGTTGATATACAATATTAGGTGCTTTAAAGGACAGCAATGCCCATGCATGTAACAAAAATACCCTAAATACCTGTCACCATATTTAACACTGTAACTTTGAAGACAAGTTATGAAGACAGTGTAGAAAGAAGGCAAAATGTTGATGGGCTTAAAAAGGACTCAGTCCTTCAAATAGAGCCCAAAATAATCCTACAGATTTTGCCAAAGTCTTAAGAAATTTCCCATGTAATGTGACCTACATTTACGAAGTTTATTTGTCAGGAAACAAAGACTTCACCAGCGCAAACAAGGAACAGTAAAAAAATTTTTTGAATTTCTAATGATCATCTTTGAACAAGCTGCTTTAAAATACAAAAACGTTGTACATTCATTTCAGATTCAAAGGTTCATGTAGCAGCTGCAGCAGAAAGTCTTCTAAATGGTCAGATAATTTCTGTACCAACGGACACTATCTATGGGATAGCAGGTTTAGTACAGAACAGTGAGGCAGTGAACAGGATCTACAACATCAAGTGTCGTGATCTTAGTAAGCCTTTGGCAATTAGTGTTGCAGAGGTGGATGACATCTACAAGTAAGGCATTATCAATCTTTATAACTCTTGACTTTTTTCATGGTATCTTCAGGTTTAGCTACTTTGATAATTCTGAGATATTTGCTTATTTCCCAGTTTTGGTAATTAACTTCTTTGATTTCCTTTTTTATCTTTATCTGATGATTTTGTATATTTTGTATTTGATTGTGTAAAATAATGTATCCCAGTTTATTGCCCATAACAGTAAATAACAAGAAAAATGACAAAGGATGGAAAATTTTCCCCTGATTAAAAGGGTAGTCAGTAGTGTAGAACATTAAGAAAATATCCCTAAATATTGACTTTTGGATAAACACCCTCTTAAAGGGACTGCCTCCCAGATGCTATCAAAATTACCGTAAAAAAATATATATAAACTCATTTTCGGACGTAAATGTTATTAATTTTGTTATTAAGTCTACTAACAGCCAAAAAAATACTGATTTTCTTATTATAATCAAATAAAATCATTTACGATCTTACCCAATAAGGGAGTTTCCCATTTGTAAATGAAACATTGATTTCATTATAAGGGTACTTCACATAGATCATGTGATCGATAAATGCATTGTCAATGAGAGAAGGTGTCGAATTTGAATGGGATGGAACGAATTTGGGGTTAACGTCTTGATTTCCAATCATAAAGACATCAATACTGATCAATGTCTACATAAAGGTTAAATCTCTTAGTTGTCACCAAGTCGTTAAAAAGCTGTTACCGTTAAAATGTGCAATGTTTCTGAGAAAGTCCCCAGTTTTCGAAAATACACTTACTTGTCTATCAACAATTTGGCAGCCAGGCTGTTGCTGTCGGCTCCGATTGTGTTCTTTATGTCGCCCCATTGCGTGACTTGATTGCCGATACTTACAAGTTTTGATTTTTAGCGTTTCTGTCTCGCAGCAAATGTACACTTTTTTGGCGCTTGCTGTTGTTTTTTTTGCCCCATTATAGTGCTTGAAATAGCTTGTTTGATTAGATGCGCATGTGCGAACAGGCACTTGCGCTGTCACATGATTTTTCAGATATCTAATTTTAAATTTTACTGCATTTGTAAAAAACTGCAAAAATGGTAATATTTCGAGATTTCTTGGGTAATGTAAGTTATCAGGGATCAGATTTCAATGCCTCATACAGTATACAATTATAACATTGATTTTCTTGAAATTAGAAGTTTGATTTTTTTTCCGTCATTTTAGCATCTGTGGGGCAGTCGCTTTAAAATTACCATCAGACACTTCAACAGGTACTTGATTTGATCAGTATTTTTGTTATACAAGGTCATACAGAAACATTATCAATTTCTTGTTCTCTGAAAGGCTGTTTGATCTAAGCTTCAAAGCATGTTTCTTGTAGTGTACTATTAAGCTTTCTTTTTGAACCCTTTGTTTTACTAGTAACTGTTTGATTATGTTACTGAGCGTATGAACATAACTTTCACAGATGGAGTAAGGTGCATGTTCCACGAGCTCTCCTCATGGACCTGTTGCCAGGGCCAGTTACTGTGGTAATGGAGAGAACACCAGACTTGAACCCAGACCTGAACCATGGCACAAACCTTGTTGGTATACGCATTCCAGACCATAGCTTCATCATAGACCTGGCTAGAAAGTGTGGAGGACCAATAGCACTCACCAGTGCAAATGTCTCTTCTATGAAGAGTACATTGTCTATTCAGGTAGGGCATATAATGAAAATTTCAGATATTTTAACCTAATGACCTTTTTTTTTTACTTCAGTTTTACCTACACTTTTCACTCTTGATAGTTCTTGCATTGGAACAGTACTTTGTACAATGTACCTAGAAAGATGTCCTGTAAATTCTAGAATTTCAATTGATCAGTATGGAGCCTGGTTTTGTAATAAGGTATTCTAATATGTGTCATTATATAATGAACCAGTGCTATTTTTCAGAAATGAAAATACATATAAGCAGTCTTTCCAAAAATATACCTACACATTTCATCGTAGAAAAGTTTACTTTATGTTCTTAGATGATAAAATGAAAGGAGCACTTACCATAGAGGGTAAAACATTTTGTTGTTGCCACTTTTTGGGGTGGGGAAAGTAATGGTAGCTGACCCAAATGCACAGTTAAATGAGGATATCAAAATGCTAGTCTATCTGGTTTTGAGAACACTAAAGTACATGGTTGCATTGATTTTCTTGACCATTTTACTTTATAAACTTAAACTTATCCACAACTAACATTAAAGATTGGATTTACAAGCCCTAGGATTAACAAGCCCTAATATTTTCATTTCTGTTTTATTAACTATAGTATATGATATTAAAAAAATAACACACTTGAAGAGAATTTTACTCTTACAAATCATGTTGTATATTTATATTTTCATAAGGAGTTTGATGATTTGTGGCCTAAACTTGACCTTATTTGTGATGGGGGCCAACTTGGGGATACTGAATTCTCCCGAAGGGGATCTACCGTTGTTGATCTGTCTGTGCAGGGAAAGTATAAAATCATCAGGGATGGCTGGTAAGTGTGTTTAAGTTAAAGTTGGCTTGATATTTGACAATGTGTATATCAGGTAAATAAATTTCATGGTAATATTATTGTCATGAAAATAATATTTTGGTATTTATAGCTTTAACCCTTTCCCTCATAGAGGACACCATGAAAAGACCTATGCGAACAGCATAAAACCAGATCAGCCTGCGAGTAACTCGCAGGCTGATCAGGTTTTATGCTGTTCGCTGCTCCTCAGTGGTCTGGAAATGAGGATTTTGTAATTAAATTTGGTAAGGTTTAACTGTGGTTTTCTGCAGATCAGGCTTTATGTGATACCTATTGAGGGCGTCAAAATGAATATATATGAGGGAAAGGGTTAATAAAATGTGTTATTTTCATTTTTGGACATCTATTTTTCTTTTTATGAAATACACGGGATTGATACATTACTTTGCTTTGAGGTACATTCAAGTAGATAAATAGAGCTCACGATGTCAACACACAGAAAAATATGTTTTTTTATGGTCCCCAACATTATTCAGTTAGGGGCATTTTATTAAATGTTAATTATCAGCTAAACCTTTACCTCATTTGGGCTAGTTTTGATGCATTGGCAAACAGAACAGGCCCATATCAGATCAGATGGCATCTTCCAGGAGCTGTCTGATCAGTCTTATGTTTACTCACACAAGTTAATATTATAGCTCTGATTCTATACAGTCTGCAAGGCAAAATCAGATATGTTAATTAAAATTCTGTAAATTTATATTCCTCAAGTCATAAATTTTTACATGAATATTCATGAGGTAAAAGATTACTCTGAAACTAATCCTCCTTCCCAAGACTGGTTGTTAAATGTAAACATTTAACCAGCAGTATATACAAATTGTATCATTAAGGGGGCCTCTGTGGCTGCGAGGGTAAAGTCACTGACTTAAAGGTTTGAGTCCCGGCAGGGTCATTCAAATTTTCAGCTGGCTTCTTGTAGGTCGCTGGTTCTACTGGATGCCTCATGTGCATTCGGGGTCTTCCTCCACCTGTAAATAGCTGGACGTCGCTATATGACTGAAATACTGTTGCAGGGACGGAAAATTCAAAAATTCAATCAATGTCATTAAAGCCTGTTTGTATTTCAGTGCAAGAAAAGAAACAGTGCAGATTCTGGAGCAGAAATATGGCCTAGAGGAACGAACGTGACCTTAACTGTGATGAACATAATATTGTATATAGAATATATCATGTGATTTATCTGGAGAAAAGAATTTCTGAATACTCAAAAAACCAGTGTGGAACATACCAGGAAATGCAGGAGTAAACTTCATCAGGGACTCAGATTAATACACAGGGCACTGGCTTCTAAATTTGTGTATTGACAATTTGATGAGGTGCATATAGCCATGTTGTGTTGATCAAAGGATTATAGGAACTGATCAGAATTGAAATTATACTGATATATCACTAAAGATTTGAAAACTTTAAATGAAGACCATAAAAAATGTCCAAATATATAATGTTGTTAGAACTTAATATCTGCAGGGAAGTCTATGAGCAAAATACCCATACTTTTTATTTTTTTAGTCTAAACTTAATGCAATGTCTCTGAAACAAGCATCATGTCTACCTAATTATATTTTATACTAATTATGCTTTATATTAATTATACTTTACTTTCACTTAGCCTTTCACCATTGTGGTTATGCACACCCAGAATTTTAATGTCAGGGAGCTTCCAGCTGTCTTGTTTCTACCTGAAATTTTACTAAATGTAGTTATGATAATTTTGTTTTTGCGCTTATTTTCAAAGTACTCATTAGTTAATTACTCGTGTCGCAGTTACTATAGCAATGGTAATTATGCAGAAATATGATTGAAAATTATAGACTCAAAAGATTATCCCCTGATGAAAATGCAGGTATATTTATAAGTGAGTTGAAAAATTCAAAAATGGTGGCTTTGTCCTATTATATTCGAGACAACCCTCATGTATTTGACAAAAATAATGTTGCAGTGACTGCAAAATGCTACTTTATATACTTAATACTTTGCACTAAGAAATAATGAAATCTTAATTGGTACATGAACACATTTCACTATTTTTGTTTTATGATAAAGCAAATGACTTATAATGACAGAATTTGTTATGAAATGACCTGTACTTGCATTTTTATAAGGGACAGAAGAAGGATAAGAACATGGCATTGTTGGTGGATTTAATGCCAAACAAGATTATTTTACATAATATTTGTCCGGTATTTTTTAATCAACATTTTATTCTTCCTGATCAGGATTGTACACCTGATTTTGAGTTGTGCAGCAGGAAGTTTTAAATAGGGTTTATGTAAGATATTCAATATTTGCGAAAATATTTAACAACTAGAGAATTTTACATGGTTTGTTATTCTTAAATGGTGTTTCCTGAGATATATTCTTATGTCTGAGACGTAATCTGAATTCCCTTCCCACCCCCGCCAAATTTTGTTTTGAAGAAATTGGAAGATGTCTTCTCTAAAACTCTTGAAGATTAGAGTTAACCCTTTCCCTCATATATACTCCTTTTGACGCCCTCAATAGGTATCACATAAAGCCTGATCTGCAGAAAACCACAGTTAAACCTTACCAAATTTAATTACAAAATACTCATTTCCAGACCACTGAGGAGCAGCGAACAGCATAAAACCTGATCAGCCTGCGAGTTACTCGCAGGCTGATCTGGTTTTATGCTGTTCGCATAGGTCTTTTCATGGTTTTCTCTATGAGGGAAAGGGTTAAATAACCTTAAACTGATTTTTTTTTCGGGGGGTGGGGGGGGTGGGACAGTTTGATAATCTCCTCAACATTATTACCTTTTCATTGACTGAAGACCTGGTTTTTAAGTCCTTGATAAACCTACTTTTACCTCACAGCCCAGAATATTATGCCCCTTTTTATAAAGATTTGCCAATGCCAGCCGTGCAACGGATCTCAGGGTATTTTACAAGTCATTTCTTTTTTCATTTTCTTAACTGATCAAATCTTGCTGTAGAAGGAAAATACCATCTCTCTTTGATAGCAGGTGTGTTAGATCATGCCATCTCATATTGAAAAGTCATCATTCACACATAAATTGGCATTAATGCAGTGGTTTGAATAAGCTGAAGTCTGCAAACCCTGAGACAGGTGATATGCACTTCAGGCTTCTTCAAATCTTACTGAAAAACAAAACAGAAATAGGTGAATATTAACTAGTTCATCCAAAATCTTAATTAAATTGACTGTTATTGAATACTGTAAGTTTGATACAAAGCATTTTGGAATTTTCAGATAATTGCTTCTGATTTCTCTATACTATTTTCTTTTTAGTTTTACATCTCTTAAAGGAATTAAGGAGGGTCAGTGTTAAATGTGTTTGTCCTTTAGAGTCTTATTTTATCAATCCTCAAGTCTCATTTTGTTAACTATCTGCATATATTTTACCATGAATACCGGTTATCCTTGTTTGATAGGTTCAGTTTGATACAATATTTTATTATTTATATTTCTGTTATAAACACATTGTATAATTGGGGAAAGCATATATTTTACCATGAATACCGGTTATCCTTGTATTTTTTTTTAATGCATTAGATAGTGCTTCACCCTCGAATTGTGCACCTCTTATATACAATTGGATGGAATTCATTAAAAACATGAAATAACAGATGAATTTCTTTATTTTTATGTGAAAAAAGCATAGATACAAGAAAACCGATATATGCATAAAATGTATATAGAGTATCTATATCAATATAGAAGCTAACAAATACAGCATGGATCCATTATAATGCACTCCATTACAATGCAAATCCGATGTAACGCTGTCCAACATTGGACCCTAAATCTTCATTTTGTAATACATTTATTGATTACTGGTGAATTTTCACCAATTTTATACTGCAGTCCATTATACTGTGGCACCTCAAACTTAGACCCCAGGATACAGCATTATAATAGAGCTGCTCTATATAGACATATATTTACAATTACAGCTTGAGAAAGCTTTTAAAACAAAACCCTGTCATAATACTGAAGAAAATTAGATGTATACTATGTATATGTACAAAGGACTGAAATGTGATAGATTGGGTGGCTTTCCCTCACATTGCGGTACTAACGACTGGAACAGAAACGAACTGTCAGAGGACAGCACGCTCGACTATTCAAAATGCTTGTTTGTAAATCAAATGAAATCTATATCAATTCTTGCCCTTCACATACCCTGTACATAATAATAGTCAAAAATGATATACCTTGATAGTCTGATACCCCTTAATATTTTTATGAAGTCTAAAATCAATCCGATGCCTAGTTACTGAGACATAAGCATAATAACACTGTGCATGCAAAACTTTAACCAAAAATCCAAGTTAGAGAAGGGCCATAATTTGCATAAAATTCAGTCCAAAAATTATCCTCCTTGGTTTTCTGATGCCCCTGAAGACACTCCTTAACTTTCTAATCTACTCCACAAGCAATTTCTGAGATATAAGCTGGATAGTAGCTTGAACGCAAAAATTTAACCAAAATTCTAAGTTAAAAGGGGGCCATAATTTTCAATATATTCCATCAAAAATTATCCTCCTTGGTTTTCTGATGCCCCTGAAGACACTCCTTAACTTTCTAATCTACTCCACAAGCAATTTCTGAGATATAAGCTGGATAGTAGCTTGAACGCAAAAATTTAACCAAAATTCTAAGTTAAAAAGGGGCCATAATTTGTAACATATTCCATCAAGAGTTACTACCTTGTTGTCTGATGCCCCTTACATATTTTAAACTTTCAAGTCAATACCATGAATGGTATGAGATTAACATGAAAGTACCTTGCTTGCAAAACTTTAACCAAAATTTCTAAGTTAAAAAGGGGCCATAATTTGAAATATATTTCATCAAGAGTTACCTACCTTGGTTGTCTGATGCCCCTTAACATATTTGTAAACTTTCAAGTCAATACCATGAATGGATCACGTAAAAAAGGGGCCATAATTCATATTAAATTCAGTCAAGAGTTATCTACCTTGGTTGTCTGATGCCCCTTATAATCTTTCAAGTCAATACCATATATGGTTATTGAGATATAAGGTTGATAGTAACTTGCATGCAAAACTTTAACCAAAAGCTCCAACGCCGACGCCAGGGCGACTACAATAGCTCTCATATTCTTCGAATAGTCGAGCTAATAAAATCAACAAAGTATTATCTTTTATTCATTTCTGTATGTCACTGTTATTCCACCTTTATACCATAATGTGAAAACCTTTTTTTTTTTCAGCCGTCCTAACAACGTATTAAAACTTGTTATTGTTAGCCATATGTGGCCTACATAAAAAAATCCCATGATTCTCTGGTATTGCAGTATTTTTGCTCCATCTACAGGCATTGCTACATGATCAAAACAATTATCATTCATATAAAAAAAAAAGTTCTAGCATTTGTTGAGTCTGTCAATTCATTATTTAAGCTATAAAACTTTTTTTTAAGGGACATGGGGTGATGCTAAGACACTTAAATACATGTAGAAGGAAATCAGTATACTGCAAAAAAATTTTGAGGAGATGTATATATATATATTTTTTCTTCAATAAAAATCACACCTTCCTGTTTACAAAATGGTGTTAAATGATCCCGATTGGCAAAGTCTTTACAGACAAAATGAGATTACCGCGATACAAGAGAATCCACAATATCACCAGACACCACTATACAGTATATCGTGCATAATATCCAGCCCCACTAAGCAATAATGATAAAAGATCCTAAAAACCTATAGAACATTTAAAAAAGATGGTGTCAGACTGCTGGAAGGATAAAAACTGTGTGGTTGATAGTGGCTCTACAGCTGAACATGTGTGAGAGGCCACCTGTACCCAGCAGTCACCTGTCTTCAGCAGCCAGGTCCAATATTCCAGATAAGGAACATCTGACCTCAGTAAACTAGCAACCTGGGCTAAAAAGTCATTTTTTTTACTCTTGACAAGCTTTCATGGAAACATTTTTATCTGTTTATTCTTTACCCATGGTAAAAGCTTATATTTTTGTTGAGACATATACATATGTATTTGATTGGTTGGAATGAAATCTTTATTCAATAATATACATGTATTGTGTATTTTATTTGATTGGGTGGAATGAAATCTTTAATTAAAAATATACATGTATTGTGTTACTATAGAATTTTTTTTTTTTAAATTTTCAGAGTTATAAAAATATCTAATACGTAACCTATATAAAAAAAAATATACAGATCTCATAAATAAGTTACTTTGTTGTACAAAAGATTAAATATGCTTAGCCCATAAGAACAAGTGTGTTCTTTGGAATATACGTTTCACCTGCTGCAGCTTGACGGAAAAGTGTGACGGATAGACAGACAACATAAAATTAATCCCTATATGTCACCTCTGCTTACAACAGGCGACACAAAAAGTAACAACTGAATCTCAACTTTACAACAATTTCTTTGAAGAGTATGAAAAGGTGTATAAAAGTGTATAAAACCCTTGGGTACAAGTATCTTTCTATATTTTTAAAACTATCAGAGTAATTCATACCAATAAACAAATATGATGATGTACATGTGTAATGGAGTTAAGAAGAATGAAACAAACACAATTTATAAATGCAAAATGGTACATGTAGACATCTGAAGGAAAAAAGGCAAATTGATGCAAAAGGAAGCTTAAGAAAACAAACATTAAATTTAGCCTACAAACAAGTTTCATTTTTGTTCTAAAAAATATTTCTGAAAATTGCAAGTTCACATAAGTTAATCTGTTTAATCATAATTCAGTATAAAATAAAAATAAAATGTGTAAAGAGTAGAACTGAACTACTTTAAAAAAATTAAAAAGGAAGAAATAAAATTGCATAAATATTCATAAATCACTTTTGAATAAAATCACACTCAAGTGGTCAGTGTATATGGCACAAAAATCACACAGAAAATCAGGGTGAAGTAAACACTACATAGGGAAGAATACACTACATAGGGAAGAACACACTACATAGGGAAGAACACTATCTTATTTTGGAGTTTAGTATCACAGAGATAGTATTCACTTATTAAGGGAAGTCGCGGTTGCCGTAGGCCAGTGGTAACTAACATACCCAACTGCGGATCTGAAGGTTGAGGGTTTCAACCCCATTGGGGGGAGGGATTGTCCATGACCCCCAGGTACATAGTACTGGTCCAACCCAGAACCTGTTAAGAGAGATTGGTATAAGTTGTAAGAACTTGTTTCCCAATCAACACTCAAATAAATACATTTAAACTACCGATAATGTTTAACTAAAATCCAGTTAATACTAGGTGGAGGCAGACCCTGAGAGCACAGGGGCTTCCAGGGTCGAAATCCACCAACAATTCTTTGCACTAAGTAATACTTAAATACTTAAGGGCAAACATTTCTAATTTCTCTTATAAAAATACTTAAATATTTCATTTCTTAACAAATATTGTTAGTTTAAGATGTCAAAATTGATTTCTGCTTAGACATTTACTTAAATAATTTATAAAATAGGAATTGTGGAATAAGCATCTACCTTGTATAAGAATTTAAGTATTACTTAGCGCTAAGTATTGTTGGTGGAATTCGAGCCAGGTAGAATCTTTGATAATCCAGGTGGATGGCTTCCTAAAGTGGTATGTAGGAGTGACAAGACCAGGATTTGAACCCTCAGCAATGGTTGGCTAAGTGTAAGTCAGTGACTTTACTTGCTTGGTCATCAGTGTGGCTATACCATGTGGTATATGATGTCATTTTAAGCTATCACAAGCAACATAATTTACCTTGATTTGAAGAAAAACAACAAAAACTAGAAATGTGTCCAGAGGACACAGATGCCCCCACCTGTTGAATTTTCCAAAACAAAGGGCAACACCCAGGTGCTCAAGTCATGTCCTGAGTAATATATCCATTACGTTTAAAGTCTGTAGCACGAACACTTTAAGAATTACGTGCGTCACAAGCATAAAATTCCATATTTTTCAAAAACAAAGGCCAATAACTCTGTCAACTTCAACGAAGGTTCGATAAAAATACCCAGGTGAACAAGTTCATGTCCTGAATAATATATCCATGAAGTTTCATTCTGTAGTACAAATACTTTCAGAGTATATGCGTCACAAGCATAAAATTCCATATTTTTATCTTAGTACAAATACTTTCAGAGTATATGCGTCACAAGCATAAAATTCCATTTTTTTAAAAACAAAGGCCCATAACTCTGTCAACTTTAATGATGGTTCGAAAAAGTCTGTAGTACAAATATTTCAGAATTACCTGCATCACAAGCATAGAATTTCATTTTTTTTCCCTCAAAAACTAAAGCCAATAACTCTGTCAGCTTCAACAGCTGTTTGAGTAAAAGACCCAGGTGCGCAAGTTTATGTCCTGAATAATATATCCATGAAGTTTCAAGTCTATAGGACAAATACTTTCGGAATTACGCTTGTCACAAAGTTTCAGGACGGAGGAAGGACAGACGGATGGACAAAGACAAATCTACATGGCCCCACCCCCCTCCCCCATTTTTGGTGGGGGCATAAAAACTGCCGTAAGTATCTTATTTCTTCACTACTAGTAATTTTAATGGTATATAGCATAAACGCCCTATGATTTTTTTCTCAGATGTACAGTATTTCCTAATATTTGGAAAAACATTATTAGCAATGAGCTTTAGGTGTTAACGAATAAAATTTCACAAACTCGGAAGGTTTTCCCAATTTGTAAGGAAAAACTACATCTGACATAAGAACAGTGGCACAATTTTCAGCTTCGCATGCGCCAAATCATTAAAATTGATTAAGAAATAAAATACAGCATTTTTTCCCTCTAAATCAATATAAAATATGCTGTCCGAGATAGCCTAAAATGACGTAATTTACCACGTGGTATGGCCACACTGGTCATGGAGGCCCCCAAGGTCAAAACTATAAATAGAGCATTTATGAAGACTGACTTCAAAAAAGAAAAAAATAATCTGGATTATTCATAGGTACCAGTAATCAACCTAAAAATAATTGGAACAATATAGATTAATTTGTAACTGTAAATTTTAAGTCCAGTCAAAATGATGTTTTCCTGATTTTTTATCTTTTTTTTTTTTGCTTCTGAAAATCACTGAAAACAAAAGATTTTATGGTATGTATTTCTCACATTACAGGACTGTGTAAAACAAAGTTAATCAGATTTAAAAGTAAAGTTCATCTGGGTTTTCCTATTCAACAAAAGTAAGTAAAAGATGTACTGGATAAATGTATATGGTTTTGGATCATTTTACCCGTACAAACTGGATGTTTGAGGGTTACTGGAATCACAATGTTGCTCATACCACTCATTACATCTTAGTTTTATTTTAAAAACAAATATGATGCCAAAACCATGCATAAATACATTTAAGGCCGCTCAGCAGAAAGACTGAGGATCAAAAGGCAAGATAATGGTGATGAGACAGTAAAGGTAGGAGAAATACAAAAGGATATTCTAGGTCTACTAGGACATGTATAAACATTGTATATGTACATGCATATTTTATATACAGACCAGCTTTTTTTTGCAACTCGGAACTTGCATTGTTTCTGCCACTGGAAATTTCAACAAACAATTTTGCTAGTTTTAAATTCAAGCCATGAACTTTTTTATTTATTTATTTATATTATTTTTGCCAGTGAACAAAATTTGAACTTGCAAAATTATTTTTCACTGGCATTTAGCTATTTTGCTAGTTTTTTTTCACTGGCATTTTGCTTCATCGCTAGTGTTAAATTCCCGGGGGAGAAAAAATTAAATTTATTTCATATTTTTTTATAAATTTGATTTTCACTTATTTATTTTGCTAACTAAAAAATGATAGGAAAAAGTCAACAGTACAAATTATCTTAACATACTTGTTATCTATACAAACTAGAGCTATCACTGAAGGTGATTAATACCCACGCAAAATACTTTAATGCAGGAGAAGCCAGACTTCAGGCAGAGCATAGATAAGAACCTGTATACATAGTATATTGGTTGTGATAGTAATAAGTAAGTAAAGTTTTTATTTAAAGTTGATAGAGAGTCAATAATGGTTGTTTGTCACAGTAGTTTAAAAATATAAGGTTACAGTTCTTGGACACTGCACTTCTCCTAGTCGCCATCTGTTTACATTTTAAGTTTCAAGTATATACCATGTATAATATTCGAGTTATGTTCAGGACAAGAAAAACAAGGAAAAGTAACAAAGGGAAATAACTCTGTAATTACTCTAGATAGAGTTATGGTTCTTGTGCACTGCACTTCTTCATATTGTGGTTGACCATTGTATGAAATTGTTTTGAAATCCAACCAGTAGTTTACAAGTTATACTCTGGACAAGGAAAAGTAACTAAGGGCAATAACTCTGAAATTCCTATAGATAGAGTTATGGTTCTTGTGCACTGCACTTCCTCATATTGTGGTTGACCATTGTATGAAATTGTTTTGAAATCCAACCAGTAGTTTACAAGTTATACTCTGGACAAGGAAAAGTAACAAAGGGCAATAACTCTGAAATTCCTATAGATAGAGTTATGGTTCTTGTGCACTGTACTTCCTCATATTGTGGTTGACCATTGAATGAAATTGTTTTGAAATCCAACCAGTAGTTTACAAGTTATACTCTGGACAAGGAAAAGTAACAAAGGGCAATAACTCTGTAATTCCTATAGATAGAGTTATGGTTCTTGTGCACTGCACTTCCTCTCATTGTGCTTGACCATTGTATGAAATTGTTTTGAAATCCAATCAGTACTTTACAAGTTATACTCCGGACAAGGAAAAAATACAAAGGGCAATAACTCTGTAATTACTCTAGATAGAGTTATGGTTCTTGTTTTGAAATCCAATCAGTACTTTACAAGTTATACTCCGGACAAGGAAAAAATACAAAGGGCAATCACTTTGTAATAAGTCAAGATGGAGTTATGGTTCTTGTGCACTGCACTTCCTCTCCATGTGCTTGATCATTGTATGAAGTTGTATTGAATTCCAACTTGTGGTTATCAAGTTATGCTCCGGACAAGGAAAATGCAACGGACCGCTGGACCGACCGACCAACCGACCGACCGACCACCGGGTGACTCCTATATACCCCCCCAAACTTTGTTTCGGGGGTATAACAATTTGTTCAGGGGAGTTTACTTATGTTCAGAATGCCATTACTCACTTAATACATTTTGTGTTTGGTCTTTCTTAAAAGCACATTAATTTTGTTACATGGATATGTCAACACAGGTTCTTATACTGTACTGAATCAAATAAAAAAAAAAAAAAAAAAAGTTCTTGAGTGCAGTTCAAAGATGGTAAATAATATTGAAAACGACTTTTAAATAGTTTAAAAATGATATTATGAATTGTTATTTGATCTTTGCAAACTAATAATGATACTGTACAGTCATTTTCTAAAGGTAAGTTTACATTATGTAACAGATGCATTGTGCACTGTGATTGGTCCCATAATCCTTGTCAAGTCTAGAAGCAACCAATGAAATGACACTTTGGCTGAAAACTGCTCATAATGGTAAAATTTAGCAGCATACCTCTAGAGTGACTACTGACCAGCTTTTAAGTGTTCAGTGTTTGTCCTTGACCTCATTCAAATGAAATGATAAATAATGACCCAAATTTGGTCCCATTGTTCTAAAATCACGCTGGTCCCAATGGATGTAAAATGGACCATATTTATGCTAAATCACAGCAGTCTATGTCAAACCTTGTAATATTTATTTAGCTGTTATAATGATTAGGTCTGCAGTGAATAATGCTCTTATTAATATTTTGCCCCAGAATGGGGATGATAGGCAGACCCCCGGGGAATTTGACATTTTCCATTCTTTTTTGGAGGAAAAAAGGAATCCTCGCCCTAGAAAAATGACAATTTGTCAAAACCCTGAGTAGGAGATGGTTTGTATGAGACTTTGGACTATTCTGTCTATCATAATCCTGTTAGCCAAGGTATGGTACTCTTCTATAAATTCCTGCGGCACCCCCGCCATTGAAAGATACATAAACTGTAGAAACATGACATACAAACTAAAATAATCTGTAACAGAATATCTACTATGCATGAAATATTCTTTGGCTGAAGCTTAAGGCTGAGAGGGTGCAGAGTGCATACACACTGTAACAATACAAGGATTTGTGTCCCCTTGATTTGAGAAAGATTGTGCCTTTCAAGCTACAGTGGGGAGAAAAAGGGAGTTTTAAATCTTGAAAGAATTTAATCAATATAAGGCACACCATGGATATAACAATTCAGTATGATATTCCAAGTTCCATTACAAGAAGCTGATTTGGTAGTTTTCTAGATGATATAAATCAAGTAAAAATAAACTTGCTTATATTGACTGGTTAATAATACTAACATTTTCATTATCACAAATATTTATCAAAATAGTTGTTAGGTGATAACTCATTTTAATGCTTTTTTTATATGCATTTTTTATTTTCATATTGAAATCTTCTTCAATATGATCTGCATGAAAATATATGACAATATAATGGTATAACTTAAGTATATATTGAAGATGGACACTTAAGCTTTACCTCATAGCCTGGCTCATTTTGACACTGGCCCACACAGGAAACCCAGATCAGACAGCTTCTACCAGGAAGCTGCCTAAACATGGTCTACTCTGTTTGCTATACAAAAGTGTAGCTGAGATTTTACAGTCTGCATGGCAAAGAAAAATCAATTTGTTCATGTGCCATTAAAAGATTGATTAATATTTTCAACAAGTCATTAATTTGTACATGATCATGACTCATGAATATCCATGAGGTAAAGGTTTAAGAATATCTTAATTACTACACAATCTCTTTGCATGTTCTACATGAATGATATTGCTAATAAATGCCCAATTCTAAATAACTAGTCTAATTGGATAAAAATTCTAGAAGCATCACTGTCTATAAAACCATTCATCACATTGGTCACAGGGTACATCATTTTTCAATGCCTGAATCCTCGAAGACTACTGATAGTTTTGAAAGGCAATTCTACAGGTCCTTGCTCCAATAAATGGAAAGCAAATCACATCAAAATGAATATACATATCGGTTTAACCTTTAAAAAGCTATACAAAGCTTCAACCAAAAATACATGACTAAACTTGCTTTCAATAGTTACTTTTGTTCAACAAACTTTGACAAACATTTGGGGCCGCAAAATTCTTGTTGGGCATCATGTTAATTCTACCTACCTTAATCAGTACTAAGTAATATTCAAATACTTAGGAACATTTTTCAATATTCTTATGCCACAGAAAAAAAATACAATGTACCTAAATCTTCTATTTCATAATATATATCAATTTAGTAATTTACTTAAGTCTTTTGTAAAACAAGGCTGGTAGAAAAGTATCATTTAGCACTAGGTTGAGCCTGCTTTCAATGTAGCAAGCAAAATAAGATCTGGTTGGCATGAAAATGACTTGCAGGCTGATCAAGTTTACAGGTAATAAATGGTACATGGGTTAGTGTTCTCATAATATCTTTATGTGATAAAGGCTTAAGTGACCATGTGACCTTCAGACTGACTAGGTTTTATAACATTCTCTTTTGTCGAGGGAGTCATATGGGGGTCAAGAGCCCCTTGTTGTATACTGATAGATAAAGAAACACAATTTTTAATTTATGGTTCATTTACACAATTTGAGATTCAAAATGAACAATTTTGTGTGCCATAGAGAACTCTATAATCTGACCTTATTGTGAATGACCTACAAAGTGGGTATGGGACTCAAGAACCATTCCAATAAAAATACATGTAACTTATAAATTGTCTGAATAACTTAAACACAGCAGGAATACATGTTTAAATGTGGACCTAAGCTTCACATACTGAGTGAAATTACATGAACACACTTGTATGATTACTGTATGTTTGTATATACACAGACGGTTACAATTTATATACGACATCACACCATTTATTTCAACGAGAATTCTGCATTTTAAATTTCCTGTTATTTTAAAAGAAATTAATGTTAAAATTTTCTTATCTTGATATAGAAACTTTATAAAACAATTCATACACTCAAATCAATGGACTAGATCTTAACTCCAACATAAACTTAAAACTTTTCTATATGTCAAATCTAATCAAATATTAAAATAATAAAATCATGAACATACAAACTACATACAAACCAAAACTACAGGGATCATTTGCAGATAGACAAGTTTTGATTTCTTCATGACAGATAGGTACGGACCGACCCACGCACCCTTTGCCTACAGATTGGACAGTCTCTGATCCTCTGTGAGCATGTGTCGCACGTGACAAGATGACCGCACGGGATGAAGGTGATGTCACAATCCCGCTCCATACAGATCTTACATAGACGCTGCTCCCTCAGCTGTCGGCACTCATCCTCTAGGGATGATGCTCCTGCAAACACAGGATACCAGTCACTTTGTGTCTTCCACCATGAACTATTTTGATGCACTGACAAACACAGCAGAACCAAAAGGAGCTGTCTGATCAGAGTCTCCTCTGTTTGTTCTTACAATATTGTGATTCCGATTAAACAGTCTCCACAGCATAGAAAATATTCTCTTTTTTTTTCATTTACATGTGTACCATTTCAACCCTTACCTCAGGAATATTCATGTACAAAATTATGACTTGATGAATATTACTAACTGATCTTCAAATGGCTTATGAAATGATGGATTTTTCTTTGCCACAGATGACTGTGCAGAAACTGAACTACAATATTGGATGAGCAAATGGAGGAGACCCTGATCTGATCTGGGTCAGCTCTGTTTGCCTAGGCAAAAAAATAAAAAGGTTCTGTTTCTGGTCTCCATCAAATAAAAAGGTCATGATTTTATTTTTCTTGTATTTATTTTTTTAACATGAAACGAAAGGTAGAAAAGGGGAAATATAATTTTTGAAGGCGGAAAGGTAAAAAAAACCTTAAGGGTTGGTTGTTAAAAAAGAGGGTTGGTCGGGAGACCAGAAAAGGATTTTTTTTTATTTTGGCCCAATGTGTCAAAATGAGTCCATATGAAGTAAATGTTTAAATTCTGTAAATCAATTTGAACATGAAAATTCCTGAGGTAACGGGCTAAACAATATTTAACTGGGTTGCTAGCCCCATTTATGATTTGTGTTCAAGACAGAGCAATGAATATGGGCGAGATTAAACTTTTTTCTCATGAATATTCATGCACAAAATTGTGCACTCCAATTACCCATTGAGAAGAGAAGAGACTTGACACATCTATAAAGTGTTGGCATTTCAACAGACTATTGCTTAACTATCTGCTATCATAAACATCAATGTAACAATGCAAATGCATGAGGATAGATAACATTAAAGCAATAGTCATGAATTGGAAAACCAATTCAATATTCTGAAAATGAAAATTTCAAGCAAGTTTTGAAAATTGCGTCATTGATGGTGCACTGGTATGGAATTTTGGAATCATCTCAATTTAGATTGTGTCAAAAGGTATGTCATCGGCTGAAAACCAGACCATGGTATATACTAAAATTTCATAAATAGGTTTTTTACATTGATGGAAAGATGAATCAAAAATACATATTTTGTTTTAATTTTTGATTAAATATTGTATACCTAGATGTTCTATATCTTTGTCATGAAAGTTACATTCTATTATGCCAGACTATATCAAATTGTGTATAAAATGGTTTTCAGGTGAGAAACTCAGTAAAATGAACAACCAGACCATAGTATAAGCATTTGATAGGATATGGTTTGCATGTAAACCAACAATATGCATCTCAATTATTTGTCAGAACCTTGTATCTTGGGATACAAAACTTAAATCACTAATGTATCAGGAAGAAGTTGCAACCATACTGTGGTATATAGTGATACTTTTATCTAGTTTTGGGGGATTACGTTTCAGTATAATAAAAGTGTAAAAGGCAGCATGTATCATCTGTAAATGAGACATTTAAGAGGCTGGTAAATGGTCTCTGAGGTGCTAATTGGTGTTGATAACCTTGTATATGGGATTTCTCTAGACATTGTTTTGGTAATCAGGAATGTGCTATTTAACAGATTATTCGCATTTTTACACACAACACTTCTACATGTAGTGACAGTCAGTAAAAAGGAAAATCAAAGGTATGTATTTTATTATTTTATACATACCAGTAAATTATATAAAAAAACAACACTTATTTTATGGAAACCTTTGCAGACTTCAAACCTGCTCAGAGGGTTTCTAGATAATTTTGTTTATCGAATCGGTTTATTTATTCTGCAAGTTAAACTCTCTCCTGTAATTTACAATATTTTTTTTTCTAGATGTGGTCAGACGATGATAAAAAGCCTTGTCAGAATAGCAACTCAACTGGAAAAGTAAGTAATTGAGCATGCAGCAAACACTCCACTAACTAACAAAATAACCACTATGGAGAGTTCAGATAGTCATTTCATTGAAGAAAAGTTTGAAGTTGAAAATAATCAGCAAGACTGTAAAACATCTGCAAGAGATAGTGAATACTAGCAAACTTGATCAACAAAAGAAAATTTGAACCGACACTCAAAGTTAACCTACATTTCAATACCATATATTCTGGAGCATTATGATGCATGCATTACCACCCAGGGTAATAATTCAGAGTCATTCATAGAAACACCAATTCAACATGAAAACGAAGAACCACCAGTGTGAACAAAAGTCCAAGAAAAGCTTCATCATTCATATAGCCAGTGAAAAAGAGGCTATTTCAAAAATTAAAAGCTATGCCAGAAAATTGGAGAAAAATGTTAGAAAGTGACTCAGGTTCATTGGTAAGGAATATGTTACAAGCACTGGTAAAATAGTTCAAGTGAAGCAAGTTCAAGCATGTGACTGTTCCAAATGTAGATGCAAATGCGGCGAAAAGTTATCTTTTGAGGACAGGTGTGAAACAAAAGAATTTTATATGGTCTGCAATCATATGAGAGGCATAATTATTACATTTGTGCATATGTAGAGGATAGAAACACAAAGGCATATTTAGATGATGACGGAAAGAAAGTTAATAAGAAAAAACAAGTAATGAGAATATATTCATTTGATATAGAGATCAAACGTGTCTGAATATGCAAAAAGAAGTTCTCTCTGAAAACATTTAACATAAGTGAAGCTACAGTTACCCAGGCACATTCCAAAAAGGTGTCTGGCCAATTCCAGGGAAGAGATGAATGAGGAAGACACAGGGCAATAAATAAAACAAGCAAAGAGAAACTTGATAAGAAAATGCATAGAATCATCCAAAAACAAGCAATATCTTGCCACTCATTTGAACATCAAAATAATGTATGAAGTACATGTATATGCCTCAAAATGTAAGGAAAATGGGACATTTATTAATGTGTCTTTAATGAAGAATCTAAAATGTCATTCCATGTACCAAAAAGGGACCAATGTATTCTGTGGTAAATATTACAATGTAAAGTAGGATGGAACACTTGATGAAAAAACAAACAAACAAGAATATACTTCACACCAAACTCAAATAATAATACTTGCACATTCTATTTACAATCAGTTTTGCACACTCCATGTTCATTAGTGTTATGTACTATATGAGGAAACTGTGCTGTTACAATCTTTCCATCTATAGTGCAGGAGACCAGAAGGCCACATGTTACATATGGCTAGAAACAGAAGGCAAACACGGTTCAAATGAAATTTCAACATGCTTAACTTTGTAACTTTCCAGTCTAGCTCAAACAGATGTATTCAGATGTATGCATAGGACGAAACAGAAACCAAATTGTTGCTTCAGCCTTCTTCATTCCGTGAATATGCTACAAAACAACAAAATAATCAACCATAAATTCCTTGAATGTGGACATACTCACATGGAGTGTGACTCATGCATGCAGTCATTGGGTATGCAAAATCAAAAAAAAAATTTTTGTGCCATTCAGTGGGATACAGTCATATTGATGGCACAACCGTAAAATCCATACACTGTGGTGACCTTAAAATATCATGACTTTAAAGGTATGAGGGCTAAAACATCAAAAACTTAAAGAATAGGAGCTGGACAGAAACCAAAATGGACTAAAATGAAATGGAAGAGATGTGCCTCTTCAAAAATGAATTCCAATCTGAAGAGTCAAATTACTTTGCAGTAAGCAACAGTTACCTCTAATACCTTTATCTCTTTACAAAGCAAAGCTACCCATATCCAGTGCCAAGAAAAAGGACTTGGTTGCTTTGTGTAAGAAAGGTGCTACAATGTATCTCCACATAATTCCATGAAAATTATAAAGAATTGCTAGCTAGCCAGAGTGTTGCAGAACAGTTACTGGAACCAGGCAGATGGAAGTGAAAATGACACGGATATTTAGCAAATTTTGAAATTTACTGTGTTTCATATTTCATACTGCAACAAACACTTGCTTAAGATCTGTATGTGACAGTTAATGTGCTTTCCAGTTATTCTGACAAATTATGGCCTGCCATGAGTACTTCTGTCTGAAGTATGATTCTATAATGCTACATTATGTATGTAAAATGGTTGCAGATATTTTTGCAAAATGGTCTGTAATGATTACTATTTAAACCATAGTACGATACTAGATATATATATTTATGTAAAAGACTGCATTTACTTTGGACATATGTCCTGCCATGATTACTATTACTTAATTAATATAGTATGATTCTAGATAGACATATGACATTAGAGAAATCACCTGCTGTTTCATAGAAGGAATTTTGTATTTTTACTTTAACCCCTTATATAGACTTTAAAACACCACAAGGCATTCATATGTTTAGTTGAATAAAGACAACAAGATGGAAGTACATAATCTTACCATTTGAAGAGTCTGTTGGTCATAGAGATTTATTGCACACATTAGATACCATGTTTTATAACTAAAATTAACCTTTTATTGACATACTGTGAAAAAAAAAAGCCGCCTATTTACATCACTTTTTCTTTATTTTGTAGTTTTTTTGTACATTTTGTACTGCCATACCAGTGTTACCTGTTTGCATGTATCTGGTACAATTAAAACATTCTGTTTCATTTGTGATTTGATCATTCCAAAGCATGGTTTCCCTATATACTACAGTCTGCTTCCATAATTAGAAACACTAAACATATTCGATGGCTAAAACCAGAGTATTACATGTATATACATTGTTCTGGCACTAGATGATAGTAGCAATTTCTCTAATTCAAGTATGGAAGAAGGGTGTATATTCAGATACTGGGGTATGGTTGGTTGAAATAAGGAGCTTTTTTTTTTGTTTTGCTGAAAGCCATAATATATAATCAATTAATAAGAGGGTCTGGTTGGACCAAATGTCTGCCATTTTGCCTGGATGTATTCAGCCTAGGGTTGGACACCGATTCCCGGTATCGGTCCAATACCGAATAGTAACTTCGTAAAGTACCGGTATATATCATTTCGTAAAATACCGGTGCCTGGTTTCGATACTTCTGTAATTGTGTTAATAAATAAGTCTTTAAAACGTAAAAATGTAAACAAATAACTTTAAAAATGGCCTTAAAACACAGATAACTAACCGTGAACAAAATATAAGGATCCATAACGTGTTATAGCAGCACTGACTGACATATAGAGCAAGTCATAGGACAATCCTAATTTCACAAATAAACATTTTCATTTATAAAATACTTACTGACGAAGAATTGACAAAAAGTCCTAAAATAAAAAAATAAAAAAAGTATTTATTACACTATTTAAAAGAATGATAATGTGCACTCGAGGAGGCCGCCATTTTTGTTTAGACGCGGGTGTTTTGCGGACTTAAAAAAAAAGTTCTGCTGCTTCCGCAAGTCAGTCATACAAAATCATTATTCACACCTCTAGTATCAACAAGTGTTATTTTAATATGTAAATATTCATCTCTTATAATTCAATATGGAATGGCATTGTACTAATTTAAACGTTTTGATTTAATTATTATGAGTTGTAATTTTTAATTTAAAATTTTCTTAAACCAAACAGTTCTGTCCAAAATGAAACTAACTAGCTAGAATATCGTCTGAATTATATAATAAAAACAAGATAATCATAACATGATGGCAATCATTGTTGGTCTCAGTAATGACGATGCGAACATCACATTTGGCTGTATGTCGTCAATTAATTATTAAGTAATTCCGAAAAAAAAACAATATTTCGAAGCATTTATTTCACAATTATGTTATAGAAATCACAACCAGACAACATATTTCTGACAGGGAAATATACGACAAAGCTTTAATATCGATTTAAATTATGAAATCGTACACTCGTATAGACTTCGCCGAATACCGATATGACTTCTTAGTGGGTGGGGTAAAGCTTGAAAAACTACGAACAAATTGAAAGCTTGTGTATTCTGCACCCCTTCTCCGAAATTGAAGTCATAGAAATGCACACAATACATAAGACTTTACGGCTTTTTACAACTGAAATGGTCGGTGTTGGAAACCGTATGAAAAATTCCAAAGTTTGGGCATATTTTTCTAAGTAAATTAACGGTGGCAAACGTAGTTTGTTAGGGCCATTTGTAATGGTTGTTGTTCAAGAATGCTGACTTACTGATGAAGAGATTTAAGTTCTTTTAGTTGAGACTTCTTTTTCAATCCCTCAATATTCTATGTGCAAAAGAGTGACTGTACACTTTTAAGTTCAACTTAACTGTGTTTAAAGTCAAATCTAGTCAATATAAATACTTTTCGAAGGTGGTTATAAGATGTGTAAATTTGATATTTCTAGTCGTAATTATCATTTGTCTGTTTTGTTAAGCATATGTTATCATTTCTTTTTGTCTTTAGCTATTAAAATATTAAAAAGTTTTTCCTTAGAATTTTTTCTCCAGCACCAAAATGTTCTGAGCATTACTGTTTAAGTCTTGCCATGTTCCTTGAATAAAAAAAAATAAATTAAAAAAAAAAAATTAATGTACAACGACTTTTATATAATTTAATTTGTATGTTGTTTTAAAACTAAACACAGCATAAAAAAATAAGAAAATTCTCAAAGGTATACTTTACAGCATAGCATTACATAAGATTAGTTAATATAAATAAAACAGATTATAGTACATGATTTACCTTATTAGTGCTTATTTGCAGCAAAGGCTTTGATATGGTAAACTGACAGTAATCATAGTATCAGTATCGTTAAAGTACCGGTATCGTTTCCTCATATCAGTATTGGTATCGGACCGTTTCGTGAATAACGATATCCAACCCTAATTCAGCCAAACCCAAATTGACACTTTTTGACCTATTTTTTGTAGATACTAAATTCTAAGGCGCATCATTCAGTGTTTATTTTGATATATGTCCAAAGAAAATTATATTTAGATTTTTCACTGTTATATGCAGTTTTTTCAGCTTCCTGAACAAAATGCAGAATGGTAAATACCATGTTCTGGTTTTCAACCGACGATGTGTCATCAAAAACCCTGGATATCAAAAATGCTGAGGAAGCATTTTACTAATCACTTTTTGGACTTATGAACACATAATCAACCACATTTCCACATCAGTAAGGATGAAATATCAAAAAGGACATAACATCTTTTAATAAGATATTTTAGTATATATAACCACAATACAAAACAGTTTATACTGATTTGATAAAGAATTCAGGTACAAACCCCACAAACCTGATGTGCTACTGGTCTGAGATGGCCCTGGGGGTCCTGCTGCTGCCCCTGGCTCCATGGTGCTGGTTACCCGGGAAACTGTTTCCTGCTGACACCGCAGCTTCTCCAGAACATCTATCAGAGCATTCAGGTCCTCATACTCACCCGCTGAGATAAACATATGGCAACATATATAATAAACAGTGTCATATATGATGAACATATGGCAATATATATTATAAACACAGTAATACATGGTAAACAATGTCATACATAATAAATACTGTCATACATGATACACATATTGCAATATATATTATTAACAGGTTGTCATATGACAAATACTGTCACACATGATAGACATAACATGGCAATGTGTTATAAACATGGTGTCATTTGATAAACACTGTCATACATGATAAACAATGTTATATACAATTAGAGGTGCGGATTTTTACTGGTATACGGTAAACTGCGGTCCGAAGCAGCTTGTGGTACGAACCAGTACAAGGATGAAAAATACCAGTACTTCGGTGGTTTCTGTATTACAGAAGTGAATGAGTACATTTTTTCAATAAATTTGTCATTTCTGATAATTTTATTGCTAAACAAAACCAATAAACTGCATAGATATGATATAAATGTACCGGTATCTATTTCCATTCAAATCTTAGAAAATACAATTTTATTTGAAATATTCACTCTTACTTATAATGAACTTGAAAGGAAATAAAAAATGGTTGACGGATACAACTTGTTTTCCTTTGCAAAATTTTAATATATAAATAATCTTCCACACAAGTCCCAGAATATTTTGTGAGGTATATGGTGGTATGTACCGTGGCATTTACCTAAAATCTAGTTCCAACCCGCAGTTCCAAGCTCTACATACAGTAGATACAACATATATGTTGTTGTGCTTGATTAAGATGGATTCAAACAAGATAGACATGGTGTCATACATGATAAACACAGTGCCATACATAATAAACATAGTGTCAAACATGATAAGCACAGTGTGCTACATGATAGGCAGAGTGCCTTACGTGATAAACATGTTGTTGTATATGAAAAAAGTATTATATTTGATAAACATAAGATCTGTGTGAATCGTAGAAATATTGGTGAGAACTTGTCTATGTTAAGTGAGAGATTTAAGTTCTTTGTATGAGAAGTTAATAATTTTAAAAGGGATTTTAAAACAGATTTCAGTGAGGTATATAGCAAAACAGAGCAAATCTTTCAAAATATCACCCTAAAATGATCCCTGCAAATACCGGTAAAAGAATACAGGATTTCAAAATCTGCAGATTTTTGTTCTAGCCTGCTCTAAGGAAAATAACTCTATAAATGATGGAAATACAGTTATCATGATTAACTCTTGACTGTTCAGCTCATCTTTTTTTGTTTTTATTTTACATTTTAATATCACCCTATACACAATATTTGCAATTTATATTATACTGTTAACAACACACACAGACACCAAGAAACACACACTATTGAACAACATATAATATGTCACAGTCTAATTGTTTAAAAAAAAGTAAGAAACACTCAGCAAGAATGGAAAAAAACTTTAAAAAAAAATGATTTAAAAATACATTTTCTGAGAATGTTTTTTTTTTTATTATTATTGATAATTTTTAATGTGCATGAAGAATTAAAGACCTATTTTTTTCTAAATCTAAACCCATGTTTCTGTCAATGTTGGAATCATGTAGGACAATTAACAACAACGATCAGTAGTAACCAATTTACAGTAAGGTGTTGCATACTTACTGATGATTTCATCTGATTGTACCAGTAAATAATATATAAACAGACATGAAATGGATGCCATGGAAACTGAGTATACAAGATGAATAAAATATAGAATGTAAAGAAAATTAGAAATCATTAGACATTCATCTTTATTTTGATGGAATGGTGTATATGGAATATACCTATATATATGCTATATACATGTACTTTGAAGTAAATCAGACACCTAATGGTATTAATACACTGCTGTTTTATACTTTAAAATATAATTTACATAATTTGTAATAAAAATGAGAAAAAACAACAACAAATAGAAATATAAATAAATGTGTATGCTGACAACAAAAACACTTCGAGCAAACACTGGTTATTCTGATATGTGTATAAAAACAGAGAAGTTTGTAATTCAAATTCTAATGACTTATTAAATACATCACAATATTTGTGCATTAGTAAAGAAAACATGTTGATTTTGATTTGACATCACCATATGAAAATAATCCAAATTACATCAAAATGTATTGAGATAATGGAAAGAGCATACGGTTGCCAACGCTTGTCTGTTGTTATTTTCTTAAAAGAGTAGATAAATTTGGTCAAATTGGACCTATGAGTTATGGTTATTGGTGAGAATGTAGACCTTGCAATACAGATAGTGAACAATAATGTGAAGTTTGGTAACAGTAGTTTTCATAATTTAGAAGTTATGGTCAAGGTTAAAGTTTTTTCATGATGACTACACCCATGATGACGACGATGACAACAGAGATACCAGAGTGATGCCAATATCTGACTGCCGAGCTAAATATGTGAAGACCCAATGAGAACTATTTCCATGGTGACATTCAGAGTTGATAAGCTACAAACCTCCACTCCTCCTCTTCCTAGCGATTGCATTTTTCACCAGCTCTTTGTCATAGCCCAGTTTTAAACACTCTTGGGTGAAAGGGGTCATCTCTAAACTGAAATTTTACCATACAGATGATATTAAGTAACATTTAATCAACATACAATAACAGTAATATACAATGTAAATGTCATAACACTGTTTAGTTCATATTGAAGGTAGCCTGTTATAACTATATAACAAAACTAAAATCTGGCAAGCAAAATTCTTTATTATTAAGTGCAAAATATTACGTAACTATGTGACCAGTATATTTAAATCAAGAAAAGATTGTGAATGTTTATCAGCTTTTTATACTATTTGTTTAAACTAGAACTCCGCGAGTCGGACGTGTCGCCTGACGATGACCTATCTGTTGACAGTAAAGATGCCAATTTGTCACTTTCTTTTCATGATGGGGTATTGCACTTCATGTCATTGCAAGAAACATACATATTAAGTCTCAAGTCATTCAAACTGATGGTGACAAAGTTATGCTCTGGACAAGAAATTCTAAAAAAAAAAAAAAAAAATATTGAAGGGGAATAACTCAAAAAGCACACAAGGTAGAGATAAGTTTCTTGTGCACTGCACTCCACATCATTGCAAAAAAAAAAATACATATCAAGTCTCAAGTCATTTAAACTTATGGTGAATAAGATATGCTCCGGACAAAAAATTCTCAAAGAAAATCTATCGAAGGGGAATAACTCAAAAAGCGCACAAGGTAGAGTTATGGTTCTTGCGCACTGCGCTCTGCGTCATTTAAAGAAACATACATATCAAGTCTCAAGTCATTTAAACTTAAAGTGAAAAAGATATGCTCCAGACAAGAAATTCTCAAAGAAAATCTATTAAAGGGGAATAACTCAAAAAGTGCACAAGGTAGAGTTATGGTTCTTGCGCACTGCACTATGGGTCATTGCAAGAAACATACATATCAAGTGTCAAGTCATTCAAACTGATGGTGACAAAGTTATGCTCCGGACAAGCAGATGGGGCCGCCGCTGCCGTCGCAGACAAAAGTAACCCCTATATGTCCCCTGACTTGTCAAGCGACACAATTATCAGTCTTTAAGATTAGGCTGAATGAATGCAACTGTTGTAATGACAGTAATTTATTCACATTGCATTATCCTGCTTATTACAGTTGGGAGAAGACGCCAGATGATTTTTGTAAACAGATTTCTGGCACAGAGAACACCCAACAAACTGCAGGATAGCTTAACTAAAAAGGGTTTTTTACAAGAAAAACTTGAATTCCTTCAGACCTGGGTTCAAATCATCAGCAGCAAGGGGCTGATTACTGTACTAGTAAATGAAACTAAATAACTTTGTTATGAGATGGTAATGTTATCATATATCATTATATTTAGACAAAGAAATTCTTATCTAACTTTTTACTCATCTAACATGGTGCTTAACGATGAAACTATGTGTAATGATTATAGTCAATGTTCTCAACAAGAATATACTGAACAGACAAAAAACTGAAGAAGAAGAAGAAGAAAAGAAGAAGAAGAAGAAGAAACATAAGTTTAACTAAATGGTGTCTGATAGCAATCATTGTTGTTTTCTTAGCTGGGCAAAATCTCATCTGAATTTATCACAGATCAGTGTGATCACAAAACCAACCTTTCTTTTGTTTTGGGTGACATTTTCAAATGTTGGCAGTTTGGGAACCAGTGCAAGTGTTCTTCCCATGGATCATCTTCTGGTTCCCAGTTTTTAAGGTTGCCTCCACACTGAAAACATCGCATGTTGTCCCCATTGCCTGCAGAATAGGTTGATTTACATCATATATCACAAACTAGACACCAACTACTAGTCACTATTACCCATCCCCGTGGCAATCATGAGGTCATGGGTTTGATCCCTGGCTGTGACATACTAAAGTAGTAGAAAAATGGTACTGGTATAGCACCCTTGCTTGTCGCTCAGCATATAAGAATAGTTCCAGAGCTGGTTGGCTCAGTGTCAGGATTATGTGACAGGATGTGGTATCATGCTACATGTCTACAGTGTGATACTGCAATGTGATAGCACTGTATCTGTCTTATGAAGACAGTCTCCAAATTACTGAAATACCATTAAAGGACGTTAAACCAAACAAAGAGACAAACTAGACACCATCACCATTATAAATAGACACAGTCATCCATCATGGAAGAATTAATATATCTGGTTTGAATAAAGATAATAAAAATATCAGGTAGCAAAACAGAAAATATTTTTTTTTTTTTTAACCAAAATAATATGCTGAATTTCACATATCAAATGGCAGTATGGTTATGAACAGCTGACTAGTCAATCAATTTGCTGTATATATTTTTATTTTATGCTGATGAGATACGGGGTCTATCAATGAGATATAACCTATATCAATCCACACTGTGGATAAAGATATGCAGGAACTACTTTTTATTTATACGACCCTTTTAATTAACATCCTTTACAAATGTTTAACTCCATATTAATCCTTTGTCAATGTATCAAAATTGACATCTTATTTTTGTCTGACAGTATTTAATAAACACATAAATCCAAAAAAGGTAAAGTGTTTGTTTATTATAGTTTCACCCTTAATGACAGGGCCAGCCAGTTTTGACTTATGAGACACCTCTATGCTTTCACAAATACCTTCCCAGTTCCCTCATATTTGCCAGGCACCAGGCAGGAAGACAATAGGTAACCATTATTCAACTAGCTGGTGGCTGACCAACCGGCCATGTCAGAACAATCCTCTGCCGGGCCTTAACCACTAGGCCACGGGATCGGTGTAATGTCTGACTTTTTACTTGTTCAACTATCCAACATAGTGGACAAAATGTGTATTCAATAGAACATGAACATTCATCTGCTTGAGCAAAGAAATGATTACAGAAACTAGTTCCATTCTATTGTCATTAGCATAAAATAAAAAGAAAATTTGTTTGTTTTGGTTGAATATGGAATATATCTCATCTCAAAGTAATATTATTTTTCTATTTTCACGAACGCACAATGATCATGAAAATATTGATATATATTCCATATCTACTCAAAACAAACAAATATCCTCTATATTTTCAATGAGATACTGAAATAAACCAGTGATATATAATTCATATCTAACTGTTGAAACTGAGTGAGATATAGAATTTTGGTTCCCGATCTGTACATTGAAAAATATAGCAAAGCAGAATGTAAAACGGTTATGTTATATAATTTAATGTGATCTGGCGCCATTTTTGGTAATGTCTGAGTAGTTTAATGCATAAACTAAAGAAAACAACATTTGATAAAAAGAAAAAAAAAAGTTGAGTGAATATGGAATATATCTCATTTCGAAGGGATACAATTTTCACATGACTACTGGCTCATGAACATATTGTAATTGAATCACATTTTGATGGCTGTATTCCATTTTCACCCAAAGCAAAGAAACAGCCTCTATTTATCATTAAAAACAGAATTAAAGAATTTACATGATATGAAAAATAATTCAGGCACTTATAATGTTTTATCTCATTGTATGGACTTGAAACATGTTTCACCAAAATTTCTAAAAGCAAATACTGGTATTGGAGATCACATTTCAGTAAAATTTGATTGCTTCAGAGATACGATCAAAAATGCGAGGCTGCTGCTATATGCCCCCACAAAATGAAAATGTTTAAATGATTTGATTGTTTGATCCCACCTGGAAGTTAGAATCCCTCATAACATTTTCAGGTGCAAAAAAAGAACTGATACAACCCAAGAACCATTGATAGGGATCTGCGTAAGTTGCAACAAGCATGTTTCTTAAATCAATGTGGAGGAAAAAGGTTCATATTAAAATGAATGTGTTACCTGTATAAAAGAAGCCAGCAGCTGCCAGTTGTTTGGGACACTGCTCCACACTGCTGGGCATTGACCTCATGGTTTCCAGCCTCACCTCCGGCCTACTATAGTCCGGATGTTTGGGCATGGAGCCATGACTAGGGCCTGCAGCCACTAATGGAATGTTTCCGACATTTTTTTGCAACAGGAACGCACAGTTTGGATTAAATTTCTTGTGTTCAGTTCTAACCACATCCCCAGCTTCCCAGCTCTTCAGTATCAGGTTACAGAAGATACATTTCACTCTATCTCCATTCCCTAGATAGTAGAAACCGTCCCGAGCCAGCTCCTCGGGCCTAACGGGAATAGACGTCGGCCACTCTGTGAATGTGCTCAGTCGGAATTCTTCACTTTTCAGTGCTTGGGCTGTGGCATAGTCATCCTGTATAAAATCACATTGTTAGCTCTCATAAATTATTACCTAAGTTGATGCTAGAGTCAAGACCTGATTTATTGTTGCATATATCTTTTTGAAAATAGTTAACCCATATCTGTTAGTTTAACAAGAGATTGACTAATAAGAAACTTTATTTTTATCCCCTCAATCCCTATTAATTTCCAATATTTCATGTCCCCTTTGTGATTTTTTCTTTATTTTGAATTACATATTTGGAAATATCAGATGTTTTAGTTAATAGGCAAAATCTCATATGAAAAAGCCATTTTGACCAGTTCTAATTGAGAACAATGAATATCATACTATCACTGATTGCAAACCTTAACATTTTCAACAAATTTATATGCTGTAAATAAGCATGACATAAAAAATCTAGAGCCTTTAATATGACTTGAATTTCATGAATATACTAGAGGTGCGTAGTTTAAACGGTATACCGGTAAACCACGGTCCGAAGCAGCTTGTGGTACGAACCAGTACAAAGACGAATAATACCAGTATTTCTGTGGTTTCCGTATAACAGAAATGAACTAGTACAAATTTTCAATAATTCTGACGTTACTGATGATTTTATTGTTTAACATCAACAAAAACCTAGATATGATATAAATGTATCAATTTCCAATTGAATATTAGAAAATACAATTTTATTTGAAAATATTCACTTGTTACCAATAACAACCTTACTTGGTTTCCTTTGCAAAATTTAAATATATGAATAGTCTTTAAAACAAGTGTATCATAGTATGTACCACGGTATTTACCTAAAAACCATGATATACTATAGTACAATTCCAGCCAGTTGTTCCCAAATCTATAATTAATATATGCCTTTGTGCTAAATGTTAACTCAAAATACCAGTATGTGACCACTATGAAACAATTCTGGCAGAAGAGGGAGTGTATACATAAAAATAAATTGTAAAACAAACCTGTAAGTCCCCAGTGTTGTGGTCTACATAATCGGTTCCCTGGACACTATCAAACACAGTTGGATCTTTGGTTGGCATCTCAATTAACTCTGCAGATGTTTACAGCTAATCTTCCATATCAGGTACTCACACTACCAACTGAAGGTCATAAAAATAGCCAGATTAGAATATATATTAAATATGAAAAATACCAAACTTCCTTATAAACAATACCATAAGCTACTGATAATTTGGGAACAATAATTTTTCATTGGGTTTGATGTTGGAGACTATGTCTACTTGAGACAGCCATTGTGCTGCAACACAGCAGTAACATGTTGTAGACATGTGACCACCTCATAGGGCCAGGCAATGCTGGAACTACCTGTATATGCTAAGCACCAAGCAAAGCACATTAACCCTTTACTTCACAAATATTCTTGAGCAAATTTACGACATCAATGATTGATATTAATAAATTTAATTACTAAATGGTTTATGAAACAATGATGAAGGAGAACAGTGACAGTCTGATCAGGGTCTGTTCTGTTTGCTATGGCAACAATACATGTTTATATGAGGTCATATGAGGTTAAAGGTTAAATAATTGGGTTAAGAAAAATAATGAGTGGCTATTTAGGGCAGAAATGTCAAAGTGAAAGCTATATAAATCCATGCCCCAAAAAGAAAGCCATGAAAAATCTTTGCCGCTACGATATTCAAACCCACCATTGACCTTTGAATCCACAGTCACATATGTTACCAGTGGACCATGAAAATGAATTCTCTCAATGACAGGCCCTTAAACAATCTGACAACTTCATTTATCTATCTTAAGTGTATTGATGCAGGAAGTTAAATTGAAGATATTATCTAGTTAAGTTCCTTAAATGATGCATGGGATCTGAGCTAGTACTAATTATCATACTGCTCGCATCCAAGAGTATAACCAGACCAAAAACCAAGATAGCATGGGAGGACTCCAAATTTACAGCAAATCATTTCAATGTCCCAAGTTTTAGAAAACATAGTTCTAGTAAGAGCCATGATTAAACCAAAATATATACCCCGATGAAAAAGAATTTAAATAGGAAGTATTCGACGGTAATACAGTTTAAATAAATTTTGATAAAGATTTTTTTTCAAACAAAATAAATTCTTTAGAATGAGATTGGGTCTATCATATGAGGTTTATTGTAAGGTTAGGAGGTAAAAATTTGAGTCTGGCTTCTACAGATTTTAGTTACACTGCTTTTCTTTTTCCTTTGAGTACAGATAATGTATAGATTTGTATGTCATACAGTTCGTCCTATCATGGGTGTCCTCTTCAAAAGCAACATACCCTGTGTGTTTTAGGAGACATTTCCCAGATTGCTATACAAATTTAATAAATCATGGGTCAAACAATAATTGGATTTTAATCATTATAGCAAAGTCCCACGAGGATCAGGCCCCTCCCTTTTTTTCATACAAAGTCTAAGCATAACAGCTGAATCCCAGGGGTGGGGGGTCATGCCCGTTTTTATGCATATTTTAAGGCATATTAATCTCTACTGAGATCCGCTCCAGTTTTTTTTTTCATATTGGACAGCGGAGGCCAATACGAAAATAATAACCGGAATGGAGCTCAGTAGAGATTAAAGGCATATCAGCCAAATTCCGGGGGTGGGGGTAAGGGCCCCCAGTAGCACCCCCCCACTCTGGATCTGTCTCTGTAATGCATCATACCATATGAATTTATTAATCTACATAAATGTAAAATTATCGTACGGTACTCTATTCCGACGCATCACTATTCCGACGCCTTTCTTGTTTTGACCTTGTTTTTTATAAAATGGATTCCATGTGACATCATTCTTACAAGTTTCCTTTGTCAACATCCCTTTTAGCGTTAGATAGTAAAAAATTGATGTTATTGATGCAGGGCTATTTTTTGGTGCACTTTATATAACACACCTGCAAAACCTCATTTTCAATAAGTACTTTTTTCATCTGGCTTATTTTCAGTGATGCAAGGAAATAAAAAAAAATGTGCAACCAAAATTCCCTCGTACATTATTTCTGACACGAAATTCAATTTACATGCTACAATGATTAAATGAAGAAAAAAAATAAAATGTGTCATTTCATTGTACTCTCAAGTCAGTCTAGCTGAATTATACAAACATGCACACTGGTGATTTTTCACTGAAAAACAATGTCGGCCACATGAAAACAATATAAGATTATGAATAAATGACTTAGTTTTTCCATACAATGGAAACTTATATTTTTTATTTATGTTAAATTAAAAAAGACCACAATTTTTTCTTAGGTGCGTCAGAACTGTATACTCGAGGATAATATTATTTACCTAGGCATGTTTTATTTCTGTTTACCAAAATGCAACTGCAAATGCTGAAAAATGAATAAGTCACACTCGACCAAATTAAAATATGTTGCTACTTTCCC
>CM037779.1:29970807-30020807 GCA_021229015.1 Solen grandis | reverse complement strand
CAACTGTTGAATCGACCATGGGGACCATATCTTGGTTCCCTGTAAAGTGTCGTCTGAACGCTTCCTCCCAAAACATGACGAAAACGGAAATGACGTCAATGTCGTCATCATGCTGGGTTTCGGATTCATCTGAGCATCTGTGTGCTTGGAAACAGACTGACAGGTTATGGCGCTCCAGGGTTTCGTCTGCTCGATACGCGTTTATGGTGTCGTTAAAAAGCGTCTCGGGTTTTATATGCAGTCGTTTTATAGATGACAGCTTGCTTCTTAATTTGGTTGCCTTATTCAGAATTTGGACGCATGCTGTGAAATATAAATAAAGCAGCCGGATATATTAAATTATCAGCTCTAGGCCGTTTTGATGATGTAAACTGAATTTTTTTTTATTCGACAGTTGCACTGGCAAAAATTTAAACTTTGGTTTGAAATCAAACCAGATTTTGCAACTGTCAGGCTCTGTTCAGAGCAAACTTTTGGCATGATTAAAGTTGTTAGTTTCCGCTAACCCCACCGACCCGTTTTTCATACTGACCCTAAAAAGAATAAGAAAATAAGGAAAAAGCTTGATAAATAAAAAAGTTTTGCCGACTTACCTACCCTACTTTTTGTTATCAATGTTAGCGGAAACAAATTACTTTTTTTATAATTATTTTACTAAAACATATATGGAATTGCCAAAGTTTAATATCTGTTAAAATGAGTAGACTGCACGTTGATTACATATTCATATCAATTTTGATTTTCCAAAATATCCACTGAAGTCGAAAGTCTGTCCGTTTGTCTGTCTCCTTCTAAGCCTGATTGTCCGCCTATCTTTAAATGGTCGCTTTATGTACATTTTGTAGTATTCAATGATCAACATATCGATTACAAATACAAAAAAAAAAATGATGAGAATAATTATCTACATACGAATCAGTTCAGAGATGATGGATGACATACACTGTTTTAATTATATTAATGATGCTTAGTGATTCATTGATCGAAAAGAGGGTACTGGAAGAGAGAGAGAGAATGGGGAAGGTGTGTGGGTGAAAGGGGGGGGGGGGGCTTAAGATAGGAACTTGACGGTACTTATGACTGGCAATGTATGAGTCGAATGTTCCGTTCAATGGTAAAAGGCTGGCTCTGTACATAAAAATCTCCTCTGAAGTTTTGGACCATATATAGAATATTGTTCAGTCTCTATTAGATTTGGTTTAAAATCCATATTTTTGATTTTTCACCTTCGATCAGTCGATAATACTCTTTAAGAATACCAAATACACATGTTTTGATAAGAAAAACAGAAATGAAATATAATCCCCAATTATTCCATAATTGATTAGATCAATAACCCCGTCGAGATAACAATACACAGCCGATACAACAAAATTCCAATACGGTTTTAGTGTATAAGTTATATAGCAAGAACAGTGCAATTGAATCCGCGTGACTTACCGAATGGACCCGAGTCCTTGCCTGTCAAATCAGTGTGCGAATTTCCGTTGTGTTTAGCTGAGTTCGACAGATCCGTCGGGCTATCGGGAGAAACAGCAGGCACCTGGAAACGTTGAAAATCGTTTATTTACTCTATTCGTGGTTGTTTTTCTTAAATATAGGACATGCTAACAGTTCCATTACAACGTCATTTACCTAAATGTATTTACAGCATTAGAATTTGACCGAATGGCTGTTTTTCGGATCCTCATTAATATGCAACGACATTATATTGTACATTCATTTTATGCTGATCCTGTTATAGGGTTAAGTAAATGATATCCGATAGTTGTTAAGAATGAATTTGTAAAGAACCAAACTTAAAGTACCGGCCTCTCATATACTAAAATACCACTTGCATGATAACATTAATAATTGAAATCGGGAAGCCATGGGTTCAATTCCCGGTCGCGACAAACCGTATTCGTAATAATCAGCTTCATTGCCTGGTGCTTAAGAATTCAAATAGGGTAGTTCCATGACTGGTTGGCTATATACCAGGATAGTGACTGGGTGTGGTATCATGCCATATGTCTACGGAGTGATACTGCAGTGTGGCTGCATTATATATGTCTCATGTTTAAACACAGTAAACCAACAAGTAACAGTACCACCGACATAACTGAGGTGGGGGTTGCAGGTGTAGTACCACCATGACCAAGCATCGTGTAAATATCTGTCTTAATATGACACTGCCTTGGTTCAATAACTTTATTCAATTTCATTACACTACGTATACAATCAAGGCAAATGCGAAATTGCTGGGCTTTAAAATAACCCAGCCCTCCACTACACTATGAGTGTACTAATACGAGGGATGTTATTTAAACAGATACTGAACAAAATATACGTATAATGACTTCACTAATGAGAAACAGACACGAAAAGAGTGTATATGTCGTCCAAACAGTTCCGCCGATTCCCCAAAAATAGACGCCTAAACAAACTGAATCTGTCTTTAAAAAATACAGTACAGGATAAAATCTATAGACAATTTGTGTTCTTAGCACGCTTAATTCATTCAATGTAGTCCTGAGTTTCAATGAAAAGTACTGCATTTATATTATGATGTTATGTCGATTGTTTATTGTACATAAGGGATGGAATCTCGTTTCATACAAGAAATCAACTCTTTAATGAATTGATGATATACCTGTACACTTCAAAACAGTGTTCAGCATCCTCAGCTCAATTTCTAAACAATTACAGAAGAGTTGCTAAGCGAAACGAAACTGAAATAACTCTTAATTCGTGCATAATGACCTGTATAGAATCTTTCATCAGCTAGGTGATAACTCAAAGGTAACTTAAAATGATTGATTAGTTGAAATATTTTCTGTAGAATTTCTGACTGATGATCGAGTTTATAGTGTAATGAATGCAATTAAGATCTCGAAGTACCGGTATGTTTGAATAAAATAAGTAAAAGTATTACGAAGGGAGTATGTAACTTTTTTTCTCAGGTAACAAGTTTCTTAGTACACAAATAAGTTTCAGCGATGTTCTGTGATTTGAAAAAGATATCATAAGACCAATTACTACAATGACCTTCACACTTCAATTTGTAATTTAGTTGATATAGTAATCATATAATTCTTTGAAAAAAAATATCTGTATTTAACTATTGATGTAATCTGTTCATTTATGACATTAAACAACACTTGCAAGCATGTGACAACAATTCTTGAAAGCTAAATTCAAACTTCACCGGTAAATCCATTCGACGGTACATGGATATGACTTGAACAAAAACAGTTGGTGGTAAAGCAAAATATGCCTTGGATAGACCGGCTAATAATAAACTGGACAAGCCTACCTTTTAAAATGAAATTTTATTTTAAACTTTAATAATATCATCAATACTTATTATATAATCTATTGTAATATAGATATTTCCATAGCCAACATATGTTGGTGTCATGTTCCATCTTCGCGAAGATTAAGAACTATATGTTGTATAAATTGTAGAGGAGTGACATCAAAAAGCAAACATGGTTAAAACATAAAGTTAAGATTTAAGTAACACACACACGCACAGTCACATAATAAGTTCTGGATGAATATATCCATTTACATGTAATTCTTCCAAACATTTGATTATTTCACTGTATTTAAATCCCAGTTTGAAATTCTCACAAAATAAATGATCCCTGTCCATAGCCTTACAATGGATTGTGAATAGGAAAATGACCGCAAATAAAACACAATAAAGTGTAACATTTACATATCAAAGTGTGAAATTTGCAGTTTAAACTGTATAATTTACCGACTAGTGTGTGAAATTTACAAAAATTAAAAAAAAAAAATTTAAGGAATAAAATATAAATTTTACAGAATTAAGTGTACAATTTACAGTTTAAAGTGTAAAATCTACAGATTTAAGTGTAAATTTACAGAATAAAGTGTCAATTTTACATATTTATGTGTAAAATTTGCATATTTATGTGTAAATTTTACAGATTAAAATAAAAAAAGTGTCAATGTGGCACTAATTCGCTTTGATATATCACATAAGTACACAGGAAGCTTCTCATCTAAGATTGATAGAACACTTTATCAATAATGTAATTTATCAACGATAATAAATGTACATATGTTTAAGGTGTGACCCACCCAATGGTCAACATTTGAACACCTTATATGAAAACTTGTACATACTGGTGTATCTAACTTGACGCCTTCTGACGAAGTTGAAATAATTTATACAGTTATTATCAGTTATGAGTGTATTGTGTATCCCTCTCCTCTTAGGCTAAGAAAATGGCATATAAAGAATGACACTAGAAACAAACGATGTTTTTTTTCTCGTGTAAAATGCGAAATGTATATATCTTACTTCAAAATCATTTGAGTCTTTTTACATCAGACAATATAACAAGAGGGCCAAGATGGCCCTGAAGTCGCTTACCTGAGAATCATAGCCTTTAATGCCTGTACTGCTTCAGAATGAAGATGTTAGCGTGTAAAAAACACATATTTGTAATACTCTGATATTTCAAGGGCATTAAATGTAGCGCTATCAGTCAAATATCGACAATAATCGAACTACAATGAGACTGTTGCCATTATCATTGTGTATAAGTTAAATGATAATTACCGGGCTGTTCTCTTCTCTAATATCAACATGTATCATATTGACCTGAACTCTTTTTTATATGGAATTCCTTCTATCTCGAATGACGAAATAATATATATATATTTAAATGTGTTTAAAAATATATAAATGACAGTGATAGGTTTTTCTGATCTCTCTCTCTCTCTCTCTCTCACACAGAGAGGGAGGGGGGGGGGGGAGAGAGAGTTACATGCCAGTTTAACTATGTGCTATGTCCATATACAACTTAACAGCATATGGGAGAAGAACTCTATAAGCTCTGCTTTCGTTCTATTCGCTTTTATTTTTTTCCCGTGATATCATGATTATATATTATACTGTTCAAAGACGAATTACAATACGTTTATACTAAACTAACTTGATGGACCCAGCTTTTTCCGCTACAATGGGCCGGACATTTTCAATATATCGACTGAAACTGCGGCAGCATGATTTACCCCACACAACCACACACTACCCCACACTGTGTGAGGTCATATATGGTAGTGTGTGCTAGTGTGGGTTGATTGTATAGTAGTGTGTGATAGTGTGGGGTAATATATAGTAGTGTGTGCTGGTGTGGGGTGATTGTATAGTAGTGTGTGATAGTGTGGGGTGATTGTATAGTAGTGTGTGGTAGTGTGGGGTAATATATGGTAGTGTGTGCTAGTGTGGGGTGATTGTATAGTAGTGTGTGATAGTGTGGGGTGATTGTATAGTAGTGTGTGGTAGTGTGGGGTAATATATAGTAGTGTGTGCTGGTGTGGGGTGATTGTATAGTAGTGTGTGGTAGTGTGGGGTGATGTATAGTAGTGTGTGCTAGTGTGGGGTGATTGTATAGTAGTGTGTGTAGTGTGGGGTAATATATGGTAGTGTGTGCTAGTGTGGGGTGATTGTATAGTAGTGTGTGGTAGTGTGGGGTAATATATGGTAGTGTGTGTTAGTGTGGGGTGATTGTATAGTAGTGTGTGATAGTTTAGGGTGATTGTATAGTAGTGTGTGATAGTGTGGGGTAATATATGGTAGTGTGTGCTAGTGTGGGGTGATTGTATAGTACTTAGTGCTAGTGTAGGGTGATTGTATAGAACTGTGTGCTAGTGTGGTGTAATATATGGAAGTGTGTGCTAGTGTGGGGTGATTGTATAGTAGTGTGTGCTAGTGTGGGGTGATTGTATAGTAGTGTGTGCTAGTGTGGGGTAATTGTATAGTAGTGTGTGGTAGTGTGGGGTAATTGTATAGTAGTGTGTGCTAGTGTGGGTTGATTGTATAGTAGTGTGTGGTAGTGTGGGGTAATATATGGAAGTGTGTGCTAGTGTGGGGGTGATTGTATAGTAGTGTGTGCTAGTGTGGGTTGACTGTATAGTAGTGTATGGTAGTGTTGGGTGATTGTATAGTAGTGTGTGCTAGTGTGGGGTGATTGTATAGTAGTGTGTGGTAGTGTGGGGTGATTGTATAGTAGTGTATGGTAATGTTGGGTGATTGTATAGTAGTGTGTGGTAGTGTGGGGTGATTGTATAGTAGTGTATGGTAGTGTTGGGTGATTGTATAGTAGTGTGTGGTATTGGGTGATTGTATAGTAGTGTGTGGTAGTGTTAGGTGATTGTATAGTAGTGTGTGATAGTGTGGGGTGATTGTATAGTAGTGTATTGTAGTGTTGGGTGATTGTATAGTAGTGTGTGGTAGTGTTGGGTGATTGTATAGTAGTGTGTGGTAGTGTTGGGTGATTGTATAGTAGTGTGTGGTAGTGTTGGGTGATTGTATAGTAGTGTGTGGTAGTGTTGGGTGATTGTATAGTAGTGTGTGGTAGTGTGGGGTGATTGTATAGTAGTGTGTGGTAGTGTTGGGTGATTGTATAGTAGTGTGTTGTAGTGTTAGGTGATTGTATAGTAGTGTGTGGTAGTGTGGGGTGATTGTATAGTAGTGTATGGTAGTGTGGGGTGATTGTATAGTGGTGTAAGGTAGTGTGGGGTACTAATAGTAGTGTGTGGTAGTGTGGGGTGATTGTATAGTAGTGTGTGGTAGTGTGGGGTGATTGTATAGTAGTGTGTGGTAGTGTGGGGTGATTATATAGTAGTGTGTGGTAGTGTGGGGTGATTGTATAGTAGTGTGTGGTAGTGTTAGGTGATTGTATAGTAGTGTGTGGTAGTCTGGGGTAATATATGGTAGTGTGGGGTAATGTACGGTAGTTCGTTGTAGTGCGGGTCGATTGTACATTAGTGTATGATAGTTTTGAATAATTGTAAGGTTGTGTGGGGTAATTGCACGGTAGTGTGGTATTAACATGCTCTGGTCCTAAAAAGTATAACAAGAGGGCCATGATGGCCCTTAATCGCTCACCTGATTATAAATGTCCAAGATATTTTGGAAACAGACATTCCGACCAAGGTTCATGAATGTATGGCCAAACATGTGGCCTCTAGAGTGTAAACAAGGTTTTTCTAAGATTTGACCTAATGACCTACTATTTGACCCCACATGACCCAAAGTCAAACTTGTCCAAGATTTTATGGAGAAAAACATTCTGACCGAGTTTCATGAAGATTGGCCTAAAAATATGGCCTCTAGAGTGTTAACAAACCAAATTGTTGACGACGCACGACGGACGAAGGGCGATCACAAAAGCTCACCTTGAGCACGTTGTGTTCAGGTGAGCTAAAAAGTGTAGTAGGTTTCTTCTCTTAAGCACTGAGTAGTGTGGGTATTGTGGGGTAATATACGGTAGTGTGTGGTAGTAGGGGTAATTGTACGGTAGTGTTGGGTAATATGACACAACACATCATTACCAAACATTGATAAGTAATTGGTATTAACGTGACATGCTCTGGTCCTAAAAATTATAAAATGTGTATGAACAGGTGAACTAAACCACTTTTTAAGCTTTAACTATTCAATAGTGAGTAGTGTTGGGTAGAGTATGGTAATGGTAGTGTGGGGTAGTGTGGTGTAGTGTAAGGTTGTGTGTGGTAGTTGACAAAACACATCTATTACATATTTTATTTTTATTTTTTCACTATAAATATTACACAAACAATTTACCTTTCAAATATGTGGGTAGTGTTCGGTGGTGTGGGGTAGTCTGACAAAACACATCATCGCCAATTATTAATAAATATTTGATATTTAAGTTGAAAATAACAAGATCTGGCCCTTAAAATGTATAAAATGTGTAATAGACCACTAACAAAAGTTCCTACTTTTAACTACTGAGTAGTGTGGGGTAGTGTGTGGTAGTGTGGGGTAGTATGGGGTAGTGTGGGGTAATTGTACGGTAGAACCACATCATTACCGATTACTTATAAGTAATTAGTATTAAAGTGACATAACCTGACCCTTAATATGTATAAAATGTGTTAAAGACCACTAAAATGATTCTACTATTAAGTAATGAGTAGTGTGGGGTAGTCTGACAAAACACATCTAGAACATCATTTTTTATATCTATTTCACAATAAATATTACACAAAATATTTCAATCAATTCTATAATCAACAATTGAGTAGTGTGGGGTAGTGTACGGATTTCTTATTCTTACTGAACGACGCGCTGAACGACAGCGTGATTCTCACAATCACCGGGCCGTTGTCACCGCCCGACCGGATATATCTATTGGTAAATAATTAATATAAAGGTTGAAAATGACATAAATTGTTCCTTATTAAGTATAAACTGTGTAATAGACTTTTAAACGCTTCTACTGTTAAATATTAAGTAGTGTGTGGTAGTGTTGAGTTAATCATGTTAGTGTGTGGTAGTGTGGGGTAATGTGGGGTAAATCGCGAGTGGAAATGTGCCAAACGATCGAAAATGAAACTCAAACGAGAAAACTGAAGTATTCAGTGAACTGCAAATGGTATGGTGCAAATTTTGATCAAATTGACTGACTCTAATTGTGACATATAAACTTTAATGCTAGTATGTTGATAACTACATAAAAAGAACAACTTGGTCTATTTGGGGCGGGGGCGTACACCGCTTCCGCCCCCTCTAAATTTCTCCCTTGTCCACAATAACTACGGTTTGAGAAAAGTTAAATGGAAATGAAGAAGAATATGATATACAAAAAGCAAAAACATTTTTTTCCGACGCAAACGTTTGATAATTTTCAGTTACGTAGTTTACAAGTAATTGCGTAATTGTGAATTAAAATGACAGAAATGACCGAGTCATCTCGATGATTTTTGTATTTTACCTTGTGGATTTAACATTAAAACGAGTGAAAAAAAATAATCTAGCTGACATTTTTGAGATGATGAAGTTGATATTAAAATTAAGACTAAATAAAATGAAATTTTCTTCGCGATATTAGCTAGAAATTAGATATCAATGAAATAATGAGTATACAGAATTCTTACACGTGAAGCTGAAGTGTGTGCCACACTAATCGGCAGTCCCGGAAACACGGGTTGTATCTCTACTGGCACCTCTCGGACATCTGCTGTTTCAGAGACAACTTCCGGTAGACTGGGTAGCGGTATGTTAAAGTTCTGCATAAGTGCCAGTGGGTTTCCGAGTGTGTTTGGAGTACTTCCGTTATAACACTCGTCAAAGTTGCGATGAATGATGGGGGCCGGCCTGTCTACATGATTGTCCTGAAACATACAGCGAGAACCTCATCTTACAAAACAGTGTTCTTAAACTGAAAGTTTTAAAGACTTTTTTTCCGTCGCTGTAACAGTATTTCAGTCATATAGCGAGGTCCAGCTAAATTCAGACACAGCATTTGCGGTTTGTTCCCATCTGCGGAACAAGACAGGAAAATAGTTCCCATAAAAACAATTAAATTGATATTTTCCACACGTTTTGTGATGATTATAAAAATATTTATTCATTGTTTCTAAACTTTTGATCCGTAAAATACACTCGAATCCGCGTTAAATATGACAAGATTATTGCTATTGAGCCCATTGCAGAGACGGTTTAGTGAGGAACGAACGACAACTCTGCTTGGAGATTGCATTACCTTTTTTTAAGGTATTCCCATCCTAATAGCGATCAATTTCATCAAAGCCATGCATATAACTTAACAATACACATGTATATAAGTTTTTAAAGTGACAAACAATGGTAATCTTAGGGGCAAATTGACATGTAATGATAAGTGACAGAAGTTCTTTTATTACCTCCCCTCAATTATTTTGTTGCCATGAGTTATCTCCCCTGAAAACTAAAAAAAAGTGTTTTTCTCCATTTTTTTGTGGTAAAGTTTAGATTTTTTTCATGGAAATTGATACAAAATCATAAAATGCATCTTTCTACCATGAGTTTTTCTCATAAATCAAATTCAGATTTTTATATTCATAGAAAATACATATTTTCCATAGGCTTCAATGTTAACTTATATGCGGATTATCTCCCCCAAATTAGATAAAACTTGAAAAAACTCTTGGTGAAATATTTTTATTTTTGAATGTCTTCAAAGTGACAAAATTTCATAGAAATATAACCATCTAGTGGCAAGATATGAAATATGGCTATTAGGATGGGAATACCTTAAATGTTACTATTAGGTACGAAAGGATTCGCCCCATGCAACTTCGAGCCCCTGTGATTTCAGGAGGGGGAAGACCCCGAGTGCACTGAGACATCCGGGTAGAGCCCCCGACCTACCGCAAGCCAGCTGGAAGGCTTCCTCACATGAAAATCCTGATTACCATGCCAGGATTCGAACCCAGGCGGTAAGTGGCTGAGTAAGTGTTTAAGTCAGCGACTTTACCCATCGGCCACGGAGGCCCCCTTTACAGATATAGATATATTCCTTGTCTATTGATATAAAAGTACATGTACAAAGTATACATTTATAGATCTTGAATATGACTGTACGGAATATGGTCTGCAATCTCTTCAAATGTTGTAACTTGAAAGGGGAAACAATTTTAAATGTCACTGAACTCATACCAGACACTTATATGGAGATCTAATTAGTTAATGTATGTAATGACAATGTGCTGGTACAAGAAACCGCCCATTATCATGCAGTTTGCAAGCGAATTTACTTGTGTTTTGTTTAAAAATAGGAAGTACAAGTGAAAAATATATGTACATGTATTTTTTTATCAGTAAAATGAAAAACCGTAGCCTTGTTTACAATGGACAGAAGCCAGTTAATACTTATTGTTTTATCCTGATATCTCAACATTTTCTCCTCCGTGAATTGTTTTTATAATACACATAACACCATTTTTTTAAAATATTAATCATGGGATTGGTATTAAACTAGTGTATTGGTATTCTTACGTAGGGTATGATGATCACGCTGCCTTGGTATTTCATATCTTTCAGTTGCCTTGGTGACTTGACCTCCACGCGGATAAGTCGTCTGGTCTTGTCGATCCTGTACATGTCAAACAGACGCCCATCAAGCTTCGGGTAGATCTCGATCATGAACGAGTGAAACTTGGCGTCGTCATAGGTTAGACAGAGCTGTGTCTTCCGAGGAATCCCGTTAATATAGTCTTGCGCGGGATATCCTACAACATAGCAGACGACATTTGTTTAATATGAAACATCAATCCTGGAACCTAATATCGTCCAGACAAGAAGAGTCTGCAGATGAACAATGGGCCTGCTGCCATAATGAACTGACGATAGGATCGTGAAATGACAAATCAGATTTGACACGAAACACAATGACAAGTCAGCCAAGAGAGCAAAGTGCCGTCGCCAGATGTTTTCATCTACGAAATACCGGTGCATTGTATTTGTAGTTATTGTAATATTGCAAAGTAAGTTGAAGATCAGGATATATATAGGTATATAACAGCGTAATTATAAGTATCATCATCATCATCATCATCATCATCATCATCAAGTTATATTAATGGTATTGATTTTGTCTCCTCAATGAACAACTGCAGCTATTTATATTTTCATTTATTTATTTATTTATTTATTTATTTATTTATTATGTATAATATGGTATAACAAATCCATTCTTTCCTATTTCTTGCTTTCAATGTTCCTAAATAGCTGTTACGAGATTATTCCCTCCAATTCACCATTATGCCTTCCCTACAATCATCTTATGCCTTCCCTACAATAACTTTATGTCATGATATGTCATTCCCTACAACTCAACATTATTCCATGATATATCATTCCCTACAATGCAACATTATGGCATGATATGTCATTCCCTACAACTCAACATTATGTCATGATATATCATTCCCTCCAACTCAACATTACATTATGCCATGATATGTCATTCCCTACAATTCAACATTATGATATGATATGTCATTCCCTACAATTCAACATTATACCATGATATGTCATTCCCTACAATTCAACATTATGCAATGATATATCATTCCCTACAATTCAACATTATGCCATGATATGTCATTCCATACAATTCAACATTATGCCATGATATGTCATTTCCTACAATGATATGTCATTCCCTACAATTCAACATTATTCATGATATATCATTCCCTACAATTCAATATTATTCCATGATATATCATTACCTACAACTCAACTAAATCATTCCCTACAACTCAACATTATGTCATGATAATCATTCCCTACAATTCAACATTATGCTGTATATGTCATTTCCTACAACTCAACATTATGCCATGATATATCTTTCCCTACAATTCAACATTATGCCATGATATATCTTTCCCTACAATTCAACATTATGCCATGATACATCTTTCCCTACAATTCAACATTATGCCATGATATATCATTCCCTACAATTCAACATTATGCCATGATATATCTTTCCCTACAACTCAACATTATGCCGTGATATGTCATTTCCTACAACTCATCATTATGTCATGATATATTATTCCCTACAATTCAACATCATGCCATGATATATTATTCCCTTCCATTTAACATTATTAAATTATGTATAATCCCCTAATTTTAAATTTATTCCATGATATATTTTTGATATATTTACCTTCCCATTAACATATCCAGATATATTATTCCTCATTTAACATTATGCCATGATATATTATCCCCTACAATTTAACATTTTGCCATGATATATTATTCCTACAATTTAACATTATGCCACGATATATTATTCTGTACAATTTAACATTATGCCATGATATATTATCCCCTACAATTCAACATTTTGCCATAATATATTATCCCCTACAATTCAACATTATGCCATAATCTATCGATTAGGGAGGTTTTGCCATTTAAAGCAATTTCTTTTCGACGACTGATGTGTTGGACTAGCCGGAATGCGAAATAAAAATGTTTGCCACAAGCGGGATTTGAATTCACAACCGTCGAGCACTTCATTTATGATATCTACCGCTGGGCCAAAGTGCTTAGATTTGTCAGTTGTCTGTTACTCAGTGGATATTTTCATCAGTATATTTCAAACCGCTGGTAGAATACATTGACTTGGGAGCGGGGTCGAAGCATAGAGTTATTATCGCTAAAATTATTTTCCAATTTAATATACCGGTAAGTTTCATTCACGTGTTTTTAAAACTGATTGAATTGAAATAAGTTTATTTAATGTATATAATGAATCAGTCTGGAATCATGAACTGCCCAAATGTGTTCATTTACCAGAGATTCACTTCCTTACAGCTGTAAGACAGACCCGGTCTGAGCGCCACTGTGGAGGGCAGCGTGAACTTAAATGCAATCAATACCCTTTTAACAGATGGGATGAAAATAGCAAAAGCCAATTTATCGATGCATAAATCCCCTTCAGCGCATCGATCCACGTGAAGCTATATTTATGCAAAGAAAATATCTCTCTTTTGTCTCATTTTATGACATTCATAACAAACTTGATACATTGGAATACAGGAAATCATAATCAGGCAATAATATTAACATATCTGGAAAGTGGTCGAGAATAGACGGCTTAAACATGCACCGTCATCTGGAGTATATCGAATGGCGAAAAAGTGATATACTTCAAATATAGCAAATGTCTTAGCCAAGGGCAAGCTTTTTTTCTAAGATTTTCACCTCTTAAAATATCAACAAATACATGGGGGAAATCTGGAATACAGAAATACCGTTCCTTCATAGTTTGTTGTCAAAACCAACACCACTGAAAATCTTTAACTCTTTTCTATACAATATGTCTGAATAATTAGATTTCAGTCAAAGCGGCCCAGTTAATAACCGATATAACCTACTTGGCAGTTTCTTCCTTTATTAACATAAACAGAAATAAGATTTATAAAGAAAACAGTCAATCACTTTCCAAACATAGATCTAAACATTATTGCGAGTGGCGTTCGGCATCCGGCTATGTCGTTAGTTCTACCTGTGGGTGTATTGTGGTGAGTTACAGATGCTAACCATCGCCCATAAATGACAGGAGTTATAAGAAAAAAAAAAATTAGGTTGATGGGCGGGTTCGTACAAGCTTGGAGAATCTGAGCTGTTGGTTTTTGTACTGTAACGGGTTTCAAATCGAGCTTGCAATTTGTTCACATATGCCAATTGTTGACTAAATTTTGTTCACAAAATGCGTTTCTTGGGGGCCGTACTGGCCGTACTGGCACCTTTTTAAGCAGCAACACGCATCCGCTTTTTTTTTCTATTTCATATGCTTTAGTGGCTACATTGTTTTGTTACAAGCGGTTCATTTGTCATAGAATCCCTTCCCTTTTGAGTGCCAAATATGGACGTATCAAAAAATACAAAGCACCGTACCTAATTAACACGCTGTGTACATTGTATACCCATTGGTACAGGATGTATTATTCTTCCTCTGTTAGCAATAAGACATTATTGTCTTGTGCAAACAAAAAAAGAACGCTATAAATCTGTCCGATTATTCGCAGACGACATCATCAGACGACAATAACATCCCTCTATAACAGGGAGTATTGATGGCTATTACGAGCGGAATATTCATACAATATTGGAAAACGAAATTATGTGTCCTAATAAATGAATTTTAGAATCATGGCAGGAATAAATGCCGGCTCAAAACGTTATTACAAGTAGTCAAAATAGAAATTCCTCCTGACGTAAGAGAAAAATCGATAAAAAAATCTATTTATCAAGACAGGCAGAGTAAGGTTCTGAAAAAATCAATCAAAATGTGATTTTATGGGGCTATCGATCACTGCAGAGCCTGGTGTGGAAATGTATAGATAATGTAATCATATCAAATTATTTCATGATGGAATAATAAGACATCCATACACTTGACACGTCGGCAAGGACTGAGGCCAGGCGATACTGCGGCGGAATGACTGCATGCACACGGCTTTATAAATGAGCTTCTCAAACTGTCTATAAAAGAAAGGTTTGACTTGTCTGTCCGTCCGTCTTACATACACTTGCGTGTACTGGGAAATTATTATAAACCCATTAATTCATTTAGGTTTACAAATATAGCAGACCCTGATCAGACAGCTCCTTCATACATAATGTAGCTCAGATTCTTTACAATCTGCATGCCGAAAAAATCCATTGTTTCATACATTTGTAGATACCATTTAAAGATCAGTTAATGAATATTAATCATGTCACAAATTTGTACATGATTATTCATAAGGTAAAGGGTTAAGTGCAGTGATACCGTCGCTGGCAGTTGCTTGCGAAAACTTCACTAAGGGACAGAAAATTGGGATATCTGACTGCCATTAAATAGCCGGAAAAGTTGAAAATGGCGTTCAACTGCAATAAAACAGCTTGTTGATGTCTCGGGTCCAAAGTGAATGAAGGGATATTGCTTTGATTGCCCCATCGCCTGCTTCTGAATGGCGTCTTTTTCTAAGATTGTCAAATATTGTCTTGTATTTTGAACAGAAATGTGACATTGATCTTACAATTACGATTTTCTTCGAGGTATAATTGCCTCGTCGTCCAAATGAAAAGATAAGGATCCGTTTTGAATTTCTTTACCTGTCTTGAGTAATACCCTCCTAGCCTTATCCTCCGATAGCATCACTATCCTCCTGTATAATGTTAGACCAAACTCTCTTATCATTATCCTTCTATATAATGTTAGACCAAACCCTCTTATCATTATCCTTCTATATAATGTTAGACCAAACCCTCCAATCATTATCCTTCTATATACTGTTAGACCAAACCCTCTTATCATTATCCTTCTATATACTGTTAGACCAAACCCTCTTATCATTATCCTTCTATATAATAGGGACTAAAACCCTCTTATCATTATCCTTCTATATAATGTTAGACCAAACCCTCCTATCATTATCCTTCTATATAATGTTAGACCAAACCCTCTTATCATTATCCTTCTATATAATGTTAGACCAAACCCTCTTATCATTATCCTTCTATATAATGTTAGACCAAACCCCTCTTTTCATTGTCCTCCTACATAATGTTAGACCCAAAAACCCTCTTCTCATTGCCCCCTCCACCCACACCGTATATAATTTATACCAATACTCTCTTATCATTGTCCTCCTATAAAATGTTAGACCAAAACTTTATTATTTCTTCCTATATAATGTTAGGCCAAAGCCCAACCTATCATTACCCTCCATTACAAAGTAAGACCAAAGACCACCTACCATAGCCCTCCTGTTGGTGCTGATCTACCAACCCGCGCTCCACTGGGTCCAAGGAGGAGAATTTTGGCAACTTGGAGTTTTTGTCCGGCAGACAATACATAAACACGGAGAAAGTCTCCTTCTCCTTGGGTCCTCTCTTCTTCTTGTCCTTCTGTCGCAGCAACTCCATGGCGTGCATGATGAGGCCCGGGTTGGCCACCGCTTCAAATCGACCGAAATTATCTATACCTGGTCGTAGTACTCGGCCATATTTATTTCTAATTGGTCCAATATTTGATCCCCCACCCCGCCGCCTGTGGAGTGACGAAATCTGTCCGTTACCCCTCATAGGTTGTCTTTGGGTTGTGTTTGGCTCGGGTTGAAAAGAAGAAATGTCCTGTTCAGGGATTGTATTGTACACGAATATCTTCCCCTCACTCGTAGTGTTCGCGATAGATGACTGAACAGTCTGCAGGCTGTTCGTTTGTGACTGCATTATTTGGGCTATAGTCGCCGGTTTATCTGACGAGTACTTTTTCGCGGGAAATGACGGAAGTGATGACCCGCTACTGTTTGCATTTAACACTATTTGTTTGGCAAATTCGGCCATAAGTTTTTGGTCCATTCCAAGTGAGTAGCTTCCATTCATTGCTTTTGGGTCAGTTTCCGTCCCATTCTCCTCTTTTCTGTTCTCATCAGTGGATGCTGCAGACGATCCCGTCTTCTGAACATTTGACAGTTGCTGCTGCGTCTCACGGATCGCGTTTTCATTCTGCATCATCATGGATGCTAGCTGAATCATCATCCGGGTGTTCTCGTCCATTCCCGTCGCCTCTACATCTGCAGAATAGAAACTTTTGAATAATTGATGACCGGTATAAGGTAACATTCGGGCGTGCAGTTTTAGCAATATTACATGTACACCAAGCTGGCATATTTACGCAAGAATTTAAATAGAAATTGATATATTTACAGATTTGATGTACAATTAATACACATAAAGACAAACTATAAAGAAAACACCAATATGGTTTTAGATACAGTTTAGATCCCTTATATTAAATGGCTAGCAGAGGATGACTCCGGCAAAATATTTTGCAATTATTTCAAAATATTTGTATTCAAATGGCTCCATCCTACTTGTCCTACACAGGCATATTAAGGTACTTCTAAATCACTATTAATGAAGAAGCTGCTCTCTACAAAAAATCCTGATACCAATATGCTATTGAACGTATTGTGGAAACGTAGTAATTCATGGGTTATACAAATGAAACATGTCTTATGTCTTCTCCTCATGATTACATTTAAATAAAGATGATATACAACGCATGTACATGGTAAAAAAGGAGATATTCAGAGAGAGAGAGGGGGGGGCGGGTAGAGAGAGATTAAACACATGGATGAGTATATTACAAATAATCGTTTAACACAATGCCTTAATATCCATATCTGGCAAAGTGAGACACATCGTAAGACATCCACGGTTTGGCGTAAACAGCAGCCGTGAGGAGTAAGACACAAATATCCATTGTTACAAGATAAATAGTATCAATAATACGTTTTAAGTACACCAACAACAATAAGAACCACAGCAGTAGCATTTGACATCAGTTGTAATTATTATTAACATTGACATTGGTTGATATGTGTACAATCATTAAAACAAATTCATCTTGAAGTAACGAACCTTTTACAATTAGGGACAAACCAGTCCGAAATCCACGCCGAATATGATTATAACGTGATGGTCGAATATTTCAGTGTAGGAACACAGAATGATTCAGATGGAAATGTAACTAACATTCAAATTATTAATCAAAACATATACTGCTTTGTCTGAAGTGTCAGATTTAAAATGTTTAATTATGAAGGGGAAAAACAATTGATGAAAATTTTAATCATTTGTTTTTTGTTTTGTTTTTTTCTGTATTTAAAATGATATTAATATCAATCGGTGGAGCTGATGAAATATGGTTGATATTAACAGACGCAATTATTAACGTTAAGTCCCGTCAAATGAAATTAATACAAATCATGAAGTGCATAAATACACACACACACACACACACACAAAAGCTGGAAATATACCGGTAATTTATTTTTATTTGAGTGTACATGTATATAAAAAATGTTTATACAATCTCGACAATCCGTAAAGTTTACAAGACCAAGTGCTCGTGTGGGTTTGACGTATGACGCTATTACGCCGTCTCTGAAACGTTTTTCCCAGCTTCATCAAATATGCTTTATATTGTAGTTGAACATATACATTCCAGAAAAAGAAAATCATTTTATTTGAACTAGAGTGAAATTATCAAGTTGTATAGCACCTTATATATTTTTAATCAGTATTTCATATACTTAATTAATGTCGTGGAAGTATTAGAATATATATATGCTACCTAAAGTAATGCAAGATTTTGAGTGAGTCACGTAATATAACTATAAACTCGCTACGAATTCCCAGATATTTTTTACTTCATTTAAAAAAATCAGAAAACCTTTTTTATGTGAGTTGATTCTGCACACACAAAAAAAAACTTAAACCTAAAATTACATTGATCACCAGAGTAACGTCTTACTGTCGCTTTCGATTATATAGAGAATATTTGTCGTTTTGAATGATTCAATTTTATTTCATCGATTGAACTTCGAAAATTGTATTCTCACGAGTGGCGTAGAATACAATTTCGAAGTTAATGAGATGAAATAAAATATTACAATGTTAATGTTACAATTTTCTTTTTTATTTTATGTTGAAATTTTTATAACCTTCACAGTGAAATATCGCAGTAATCCACCCAACGACACAAAATAATGCTTTATATACAGTTTTTCATTCCATTTTTTTTTCTTTTTTTAATGGTTAATGAATGATATGAAAGTCCTGAAAATGTCTATCATCAAAATAACAAACAATCTCGCCTTCCTATTTTAACGTTTACATGAGAAAATGATGCATTCAAATAATATACTTAAACATAAATATACAAAATTTATTATCCTGAAACAAAGTTCAGCAAAGCTCAAACGGAGAGAATTCAGTCGGAGTTCTGTTAATAATTAGCCTTCCCTTAGATCGCCATATGTCTACATCCCCTTTTAATGTACCTGTATAATATACCCGGGTTTTTTATAGACAGGTCTTATATCTGTCCCTGTTACTGCGTGCATTTCTTATTTCTACATAATACGCCGGGTACCAAACTAGAGGTTCTCGGCCTTGTCGCAATATGTTTATTGACCTTTGATCCTAGTCTGACGTCATGGCACTTAATTAGTTTCGATCAGAACAATACAAGTGCATCCGAATAAAAGACCTTTGAGATCATATTTATATTGCTGTCTTTAATATGCATTTTATATACTCGTATATGTGTGTATTGATCTGTTGTATATGCGCATATCATGCATATTCTTGTATAAATTGTGTAAAAAACATAAATTTGTTCTGTTCTGTTCTATATTCATAGTTCAGTTCGTGTTATCATTTGTACACTGTGTTTGTTTGTTACTGTTGGAAGTTAGAAATAATACAGAGTGGATGTTAATGATGACGATGATTGTAATTATCATTGTTATCATTAGTATTATAACCACTAGTAAAAAGTGCTTGTGTATCGTTTAGTACCGATCTTCACTCCTCACTAATAAGGCTCGAGTTCGAATCCCGGTTAGCAAGTAAGACTGCACAATATTCACCCTTCCAGACACGTGGGTTTGGTTCGAATCCCGGCTAGCAAGTGAAACTGTACTGTATTCATCCTTCCAGACACGTGGGTTTGGTTCGAATAGGTAAGCAAGTAAGACTGCACAATATTCACCCTTCCAGACACGTGGGTTTGGTTCGAATCCCGGCTAGCAAGTGAAACTGTACTGTATTCATCCTTCCAGACACGTGGGTTTGGTTCGAATAGGTTAGCAAGTGAGACTGTACTGTATTCATCCTTCCAGAGACGTGGGTTTGGTTCGAATAGGCTAGCAAGTGAGACTGTACTATATTCATCCTTCCAGACACGTGGGTTTGGTTCGAATAGGTTAGCAAGTGAGACTGTACTGTATTCATCCTTCCTGACACGTGGGTTTGGTTCGAATAGGTTAGCAAGTGAGACTGTACTATATTCATCCTTCCAGACACGTGGGTTTGGTTCGAATAGGTTAGCAAGTGAGACTGTACTGTATTCATCCTTCCAGACACGTGGGTTTGGTTCGAATAGGCTAGCAAGTGAGACTGTACTGTATTCATCCTTCCAGACACGTGGGTTTAGTTTGAATAGGTTAGCAAGTGAGACTGTACTATATTCATCCTTCCAGACACGTGGGTTTGGTTCGAATAGGTTAGCAAGTGAGACTGTACTGTATTCATCCTTCCAGACACGTGGGTTTAGTTCGAATAGGCTAGCAAGTGAGACTGTACTGTATTCATCCTTCCAGACACGTGGGTTTAGTTCGAATAGGCTAGCAAGTGAGACTGTACTGTATTCATCCTTCCAGACACGTGGGTTTGGTTCGAATAGGTTAGCAAGTGAGACTGTACTGTATTCATCCTTCCAGACACGTGGGTTTGGTTCGAATAGGTTAGCAAGTGAGACTGTACTGTATTCATCCTTCCAGACACGTGGGTTTGGTTTGAATAGGCTAGCAAGTGAGACTGTACTATATTCATCCTTCCAGACACGTGGGTTTGGTTTGAATAGGTTAGCAAGTGAGACTGTACTGTATTCATCCTTCCAGACACGTGGGTTTGGTTTGAATAGGTTAGCAAGTGAGACTGTACTGTATTCATCCTTCCAGACACGTGGGTTTGGTTTGAATAGGTTAGCAAGTGAGACTGTACTATATTCATCCTTCCAGACACGTGGGTTTGGTTCGAATAGGTTAGCAAGTGAGACTGTACTATATTCATCCTTCCAGACACGTGGGTTTGGTTCGAATCTTACTAACAATACTTTGCAATAAGTAAATACTTTTACAGAGTTTTCAGTAATATGACTATTAACTTACAAAATTTGTAAAAAAATGAAGTATTTGTATATTTTCATAGAGAAAGAAAAATATTGAAATTCACCCTGAAGTATTTAAGTATTACAAAGTGCTTTTGTTGATGGGGCTCGAACCGGGTTTCCTCCTTTACAAATCACTCCTACGACCACCACCGATATAACATATTTAATTGAATTAGTTGTGTATGGCTTATATGATGGATTAAAGGGAAAATAAAATCGTAGTTCAGAAACAAAGAATGTTTAATGTGTATTTTATTTACAGAAGCACACTGGGGCATTTAAATCTTTAAAAAAATGGATTCGCGGATTGCAACACAGCGAGATGATCCAAATCATAGTAACGTTATTGGCTCGAATTCTACCAACAACACTTTGCGCTAAGTAATTCTTAAATTCTTAAACTAGGTAGATACACATTCCACCATTACTATTTTATGAAATATTCAAGTACATGACTAAGCTGAAATCATGATATACTTAAAATAAATCTTTTAAAGAAACAAGACTAATGAAATTCGCCCTTAAGTAAGCGCTGAGAATTGTTGGTGAAATTCAACCCTGTTCTCATACGTCTCTCTCTCTCTCTATCTCTCTCTCTCTCTCTTACAAACACACACACCGTGTGTAGGTAAAACTCCTTAAATAGTTTTATGTATGTGTAATCCTTTTTTTATAATTCAAATATTTCTTATATTCTGACGACTGCATTTCAAGTTAACATGTAAAACATTTTCTGAATTACATATTTCAAGTAAAATAATGCATCCATCAGAATTTGATAAACAAACGTACACCATTTATGAAAAATCACAACATAATACTACTAGAGTGATTAAATCTCTTTTTAAGATCCGTTTTATCGAGCCGTTTATCTTGATTTCATGTAATGGTCGAGTTATTGAGTACAATTTCCTTTTTAACCATTGTCTATCCATCTGTCTAGCTGTTATCTGCCGTTTTACAAGGGTGTTTTAGAGCGAATTATCTCCGTACAGCAAATGTAAAACTAAGTAAATAAATCATTCACTTAATACACTTATTTGAAGTAATCGTGTTTTAAACATTTTTATCAGCTGAAATTACACACAGTTATGTAGGTCAGCGCTTTAGGCTTGCCAGATATAAATTACATAGGTCTGTATATCGACCCGTGCCCTACACAATTCGACCTTTGTCTTGATTAGTTTCATTAAATGTTTTTCTTTCGACATCAATCGATATCATAATACCGTGAGTTATGCGGCACAGTCCAGTACTGACACATTCATACTCTCATCATCATCATCATCATCGTCATCATCATCATCATCATCAACAACAACAGCAGCAACATCATCATCAATAACAATTACAATAGCGAAGCCCAGTTTTCAACCACTGTCTTTTTGCCGATGCTACACTCAACTTATGCTACTATATAGCTTGACGGGATGGAACGTGTCCCTTAATAAGAACCATCATTCGTCCTTTATCATTGTAATCCTTATGATGGTTTAAAGTGTAGTAAAAGTGTCAATGTACGTGTTAAATGATTAAATAATATTCGAGTATTACATCAAACTATCTAAAACTTATCAATATCATTTTACTTGAGAAAATTTGAATTTTCGGTTTATATAACTCAAGAAACACAAATCCCGCGTATATCGCCACGTGCTTCAGTGCGTGTTTCTTGCGCACGCGAATGCGCCCTTTCTTGCATCCACGTGATATACGTTCATGCACATGTGAAAAAGACAAATGTTTACATTTCTGACACCCTATGACCTCCTAAATATCGGTAACGTCGACTTTTAAAAGCATCGCTGCAACTCAACGTAAGTAAAACCACACGCAGACCTAATCTAATAAATGAAACACAAAGTTCATGAAAACTACTTACATCAGTGAGCCCTGTGTAGTTCATTATAAAGTATGAAATATATTTACCTTTGTTTGAGAGTTATAATTGACTGGATACCATCCTCAACCTTCTGTGTTTATTACCTATAGTCTTACTTCAAACAAATCATATAAAACCCCACTGTATAAATAATCAATTTTAGCCTGAGCTTTATCAGAACGTATACAATTTACTTTATGGCATAAATGGTATTTATGTTTATTACAGTCTGGGTCACGTGACGCGGTGTATAAATACATTGCGATAATGGTATTTTGATAACGATAATTGTGACAATGGTTATATTTATGGCCGCTGTAATGGCCCTGTGCGTACATTACCGTTGAAAATAATGGCATTTGTCAAGGCAGGTTGTTTGAAGTGAGATGTCAGGGGTCAGCGGATTGGCCATGTTCACCGTGGATGCACATGTTATAGAAGGGTGTTTAGGGATCCATGTGTTTAATACCAAGTTATGCATCTCTTTAAAAAGTGGTTTGTTCTAAAGGACGGGTCGAGAGATTGGCTTCCAACGTAAAATGAGTGGCGCCATCATCATCGTCATCGTTTTCAACATGCGGTTACAGTATCGTATCATATTTTGTTGGAAGTGACATAATGTCGTTAAATCTCGCATGGAACGTGACTCTCACCCCCTATGTTTAAATCTAGTTTTCTATAACCTTAAAATGCAGAATTACCGAACAACGGTAAAACCTGAGCATAAATAAAGATATATAGCAGCGTGGTGATTGAGGGAGGCATACATATGATCCACCTGTAATTATCTGAAAAGAGAACATTGGGTTAATGTACGCATAATGTATTTTATAATAATTATTATAAGGATAATGTTATTTTGGTATACACATGAATGGGGTCTCCACACGCAAACCTGACATGGGATTGGTCTGTCAGGTCCCATCATCGCTTTATTGCCCCCAAATTACTATGTACTAACATAAAATGGAAGCACGGTTATGTGATGTTTTTGAATTATGACGCAGAATGATAGTAATTAATGAGACTGAAACTGACCGAGGGAATTAAACGATCAAGAGAGGATGGAACTGGTACACAACAACAGACAGCTGGCTCTGGTGATGGTGTAACCCATCAAGTTGACACCAAGAACACGAACACACACTTATACACTCACAACTGCAATACACTTGCAGAATGGATACATTCACGACTGCAATACACTTGCAAACTATATACATTCACGACTGCAATACACTTGCAGAATGGATACATTCACGACTGCAATACACTTGCAGAATGGATACACTCACGACTGCAATACACTTGCAGAATGGATACATTCACGACTGCCAGAGATACCCTTCATTTACAGAAGGGAGGTATACACTAACGACTATCCTGTATTTACAGAAGGGAGGTATACCTTTTGTAGAAATAAATTTACATCCATGCTTACCCTTCATTTACAGAAGGGAAAATTACATCCATGCTTACCCTACATTAACAGTAGGGAGGTATACACTAACGACTATCCTGTATTTACAGAAGGGAGGTATACCTTTTGTAGAAATAAAATTACATCCATGCTTACCCTACATTTACAGTAGGAAGATACTCATGCACTTATAGCTGGAGGTATACACTTATAATTATTTAGCTCGACCGGACGATATATAAATTTGTAAAGGGGTTTGGGTTTGAGGATCTCCCCGAAATCTCGCCTCTAAGTGTTGATTTTTCACTTTGCGACCTGCCAAGCCGTAAACTAAGACTTTTTGTCTTTATGCTGTCGACATTTCAAAACACAACGAGCTTTACTAACCCGCAACGATGTTTTTCATTTTTGCATGTGGCAGGTTGGCGAGGCAAAAAGTCGAAACTTTGTCGTGTGGCAAACAGGCGAGAGCAAAAATGACTTTGTTGTCTTGTTTCGTGTTGACTAGCTGCCAGCGAAATATCATTAAGAGGGCTATGGTGACCCTAAATCGCTCGCCTGAATTCAACTACTACAGAGAAAATGCGTGTGTAAGGATAAATTTGCACATTACATTTAGTAAGTAAGAAGCAAAGGGTCAAAACCATATTATAGATATTCCCATAAATGTGTTGAAATGGGCAACTGGACTTAATACTTACTAATCATATTCTATTGAGTTTCATCAAAATCTTCCCATTGGTAAAGGAGGAAATGTTACTTAAAGATATTTCTATTTTTAGCTCTGGTGGCCATTTTGTTCAGCGGACCGGAATTATTTTAGCTATTTTTGTACAGTACAAAATAGTGTTTGTTCATATATTTTTCACAAAGGTTCGTCTTTTCGTTATTTCGCTTGGAGCCCGACTTATCACAACCTCAACTATAATTGGAAAAGTGATTCGCTGTCAATAAATAGGTACAGCACATTCACGACAAACTTCAACTAGAGTTAGTGTCGATGAAAAGGTAGCACATTCACATCTAACTAAGCCAACTATAGTTAGTGTCGATGAAAAGGTAGCACATTCACAACTAACTCCAACTATAGTTAGTGTCGATGAAAAGGTAGCACATCCACAATTTACTCAAACTATAGTTAGTGTCGATGAAAAGGTAGCACATTCACAACTATCTCCAACTATAGTTAGTATCAAGTTGCACACTGTCGATGAAAAGGTAGCACATTTACGTCTAACCCCAGCTTTAATTGACAAAAGTGTGTGATACAATGAAAGTGATAAAGTTACCCACACATGGCTGCCACAAACTTTAATGACAATAAATTGTGATACACTAACACCTTTAAGGGCCTTTAATTGGCAATGGAGTGTCACTGACAGAGATATCGTTATCTACTCCTGACTACATCCAACTTTAATGGCAATAGAGTGTGATACACTGACAGAGATATCGTTATCTACACCTGACTACATCCAACTTTAATAGCAATAGAGTGTGATACGCTGACAGTGATAAAGTTATCCACTCTTGACTACTGCTTACTTTAATTGCCATAAGAGTGTGATATATTGACAGTGATTAAATAATCCATCATGACTACCGCCTATTTTAATTGGCATTAGAGTGTGATACACTGACGTTGATAAAGTTTTCCACTCATGACTACCTTCATCTTTATTGGCAATAGAGTGTGGTACACTGAAAGTGATAAAATTATCCACTGCTGACTATCTCCAACTTTTATGGCAATAGAGTGTGATACACTGAAAGTGGTAACGTTATCCACTGCTGACTACCTCCAACTTTAATGGCAATAGAGTGTGATACACTGAAAGTGGTAACGTTATCCACTGCTGACTACCTCCAACTTTAATGGCAATAGAGTGTGATACACTGAAAGTGATAACGTTATCCACTGCTGACTACCTCCAACTTTAATGGCAATAGAGTGTGATACACTGAAAGTGATAACGTTATCCACTCCTGACTACTTCCAAATTTAATGGCAATAGAGTGTGATACACTGAAAGTGATAACGTTATCCACTGCTGACTATCTCCAACTTTAATGGCAATAGAGTGTGATACACTGAAAGTGATAACGTTATCCACTCCTGACTACTTCCAAATTTAATGGCAATAGAGTGTGATACACTGAAAGTGATAACGTTATCCACTCCTGACTACTTCTAAACTTAATGGCAATAGAGTGTGATACACTGAAAGTGATAACGTTATCCACTGCTGACTACCTCCAACTTTAATGGCAATAGAGTGTGATACACTGAAAGTGATAACGTTATCCACTCCTGACTACTTCCAAATTTAATGGCAATAGAGCGTGATACACTGAAAGTGATAACGTTATCCACTGCTGACTACCTCCAACTTTAATGGCAATAGAGTGTGATACACTGAAAGTGATAACGTTATCCACTCCTGACTACTTCCAAATTTATTGCAATAGAGTGTGATACACTGAAAGTGATAACGTTATCCACTTCTGACTACTTCCAAATTTATTGGCAATAGAGTGTGATACACTGTCGGTGATAAAATATTACACTAACGACTACCTTTGGCCCACAAAGTCGATCGGGAAAGAACAGTGTTATGGAGGAAAACCGACTTAAAACTGTTTATGTTAGTGATATATTCGCGACTACAATCCACCGTGGTTTTTTCGTTAAGATTTAGTGTAAAACCCATGACTTCACCAACCGATCGTTCGTTTTACTGAGAAAAGTACAATTCCAAACAAGAAAGCACATGCGACACCTTCATAGTGGGCTCTGCATATTGATGGATTGACTTCTAGTGTGAAAAAGTAACGAATTTAAGTTTGATTAATCGATTGCTGACAAATTCGATCGTTGTGTTTAATGTTTCGATAACAGGAAATGCATAAGGCGTAAACAAGAAGAACGAAGTACAAATGTATATTGAATATTAGAAAAGGGAAGCAATGTATTACATTTTGATCAAAGGTTTATTTCAAATATAATGCTATGAAGGAAAATATAGATATATTTAAGTTCTAAAATTACTTCAGAAAAAAAAACTTAAATGACAATGAATCGTTCATATAAATACATTACCCGTGTTACCGATGTCGGTCATACACTCACCATTATGACCCCAGCTCCTGCAATTAGTATACCCCGCTAAGGCTAATCATAATGCAAAATAATAATTTTCATCGATATCTCGATTTTACTCTATAAATTAAGAACAGTCACATGCAGTGCCGTGTTCTTGATCACGGCCCAACTCGCTTAATGTCTCGTGAAACATTGCAAAAGCAATTAATTTTCTTGACACGTGCTAATAGAATGTTAATTTCCATTTCCATTTATTTGAAATTATTTTTGTTCTCGTAAAAAAGCGGTCTAAAAACAAAACAATATTTCATTAACGGTACAAAGGCTGAAACAATTGAAATTACACGAGACATCATTTTTATTAACAATTTATATATATGGTAAGTGATGTGATTTGCATTTCTATTATATATTACAGAGGAACAAAGCGACATAAAAGCTATATATTCGATTACGAACTGAATGATAGATAATATTGCAAAAATAATAAAGGGACATGGTGTTTTACATAAGAGCATTAAATTTATGTGAAATTAGACAGGTGTTAAATAAGTTACGTTATGTCGGCGGTTATTTACACCAATTATGACATTTTTACACAGTTGTTATAGGAAAAGTAAGGATAAGCCAAATAAAATCATTCATATACAAGTGCTGTTCAAAAAAATGTTGTTGTTAAATATATGGTATAGTAGATGCAATTATTTTCGTGGGGACTAATTTTCGTTGATTTCGTTCATGACTTTATTCACAGATATTAATCCCCACGAAAACTGTTTATTTCATAGGCTTCACGCTTTCTAGAACACGATTCCACGGATATAAATATTACCAACGAATTTGCCTTTATTACAGAATCCACGAAATTAAAAGCCAACGAAAATTATTGATTTTTTAAAATAGCATTAGGGTTCTAAAATATATATTTCGTCCTTCTGTTTGTATGTGTATTTAAGAGGTGAGGTACGAATCACAAACATTGAAACCAAATAGCATAAGCCATATCTCAGTTCAGTTATACCAAAAATATAATACATAATTTCGTGTTCTTTCTTGAATATTTGATAATGTGATCATAAGTCAGAATATGGAGTTGAGAGCAGTAAAAAAAAAAAAAAAAAAAAAAAACACGCAGACTGTTCGGTCTAGTTTGTTTGGTTATAAACAGACTTTAAACCTGCTGAAAATATAATCACAGGGGCTTACTAAAAAGTCCTTTAAGTCAAAGAGTTTATTCATAGTAATATAGGCCTCCGGTCCAGAATACAAAGCATATGGTCATAACATTTTTCAGGGGAAAAAAAATGTGCCATACACCTTCTGTACTGAACAAATGAAGCAGCCGAGAGTTGCTATCAAAGAAAAGGTACAAGGAAAGTTAGCTGTCGTTGCCTGACCCCTCCACGATAAATGGCCCCGTACACAGGTCGCGACTGCCTTGTGCATCACACAGGTTGCCGGTGTGACGTTTTCAAGTCCCCACCCCTTTTAAATTCCTCTCCTCAGGAACATAAAAGTGTCCTCCCACGATATAACTTTCCTTCCCCGAAGAACTTAAAAATGATGATGGAATGAAGGGTCAAGTGAATTGAAGATAAAGGGGTGATCTTGAAAGTAATATCAAAATATCAATGAACGTTTTGCCCACCCCTCCTTATACCTGAGAAACATAATATGTATTCTAGCGAAGCGTGATACATGTTAGTTCGATAGTATGTTTACATTGTATAAAATAAACGTACATAAATAATCTGGTGAATGTCTAAACATGATAAATTATGTTGTGTTAAAATTGTTTTCATGCATATGGAAAAAAAGTCTAACAACATCAGATATAGTGCTGCCTCACTTGGGTATGGTATCATGCCGTGAGTAACACACCTAGTTATATTATCCTGGATGCTTAACGTCAAGCAAACATACACCGCTAACATTTTGATGACTTAGGTATGTCAAGGCCGTGGACCTAACCCACGGGGCGGGCGCTTAAATACTTCGGACTTATTGAAGAGTTATCGCGTCTCCTGTATAATCATTTTAACAATGAATGCTGTGTTTTTCACAAAACCCTACACATTCAAATCAAGTACATACACGTTCAACATATAATCCGAAACAAATAGGTCATCCCAATTAGATTAAATATATGCCGGGTTTATTAGGTACAGACTAATTTCCGCCTTTTTATTTCTATAATAACAGACTAAAGTGTAATTGAACCGCTGTGTTACATCAATGTAAAACACAAGCCTTGAGTGCACTTTTATACCACACCACGGGCGTGAGGGCTTGAGAACACTGAACCATGGAACCTTATGTATATGTATATATATAATTAGGGTGGTGTTTTTTCTTAAGATTAACTTTTCTCCTAAATGTATAAAAAGAATGCTTTAGAAAATCTGCCATTTTATGATGACTTCCACTCTCTATAATTCAATGTCGAAGTAATTATTTTATATGTAAAATTTGTAACTAATACATTCTTTTATTATTTAAGAACATCCTTCCATATCTGTGTAAGTTATTTTCGTTCTATCTTTTTCTTTTCTTCTTCAAATCTGTTGTATGTGAATGTTGTATTTCCAAATATATATACATGAATGAACTGTTGTCACGTTAAGTTATTGTACATGTATTACGAATCTTATTACAATATATCTTTAACATTAAATATACAACTAAAGGCTAGAAAGAGGGGAGGTTTAAAAAATGAGAGTATATACAGGTAAGTACATGTATATAGCCAATCAAGACAGCACGGATTAAATCGTTGGGTCAGAAAGGGAGAGTGCATGAAAATTTCTTTACTGAACATTTGACAAGGTGTGCATGAGATCTGGAGTACGAATTGGACTTTGAACTGAGACGCTGAGAGAGAGAGAGAGCTAGAGAGAGAGAGAGAGAGAGCGAGAGAGAGCGAGGGAGAGAGAGAGAACATAATGAAAAATAAACTGGCAGGCAGGATGCTTACTGAATAAATCATATTGACATATGGTTATCGACAGGGAGCGTATGATCCTTCATAGATGCAACTTATAACACATTATAGAGGCAATATTTATAGATATAGTGAGTTTATACCATTATATACTCACAGCTGATCACTAAGAATAGCTTGACAAGCTTTCCTCAAATTAATATAGAGTTCATTAAATCCAAACGTATGCTTAATAAGCAGTTTATCTTTTTCACATAAATCAAAACGCTTATATTGAATTTTAACCGATCATTTAAACCAACCATTCCATTTTTATCTTCCTTTTTACCTTTTGATTTAATAGCTTGATTAGTTATTGTCTTGAAACAAATGACATTGAAAATAATATTTAAAAAAAAAAAAAGAAAAGAAAAACGTGTACCATTACAATATCATAATAAAATTTGCGAAGTAAATGAAACCGTAGCATGTCTTTAATTTGTTTAATATACATGCAGTCCTTTGGTTAGAGATGTGCTTATTGATTATCAGTGGTCGATGGCAAGCATATAAGTATGTTATTTTATCATCTCATCAGTTCTGTGTTCAGTCAGTACAAAACTTGTATCTTATCTGAGACAGTGTTGTAGATGACGATAATCAGTTGTTGTAGATAGTGAAGTAGTAGCACTAATGTAAGCTGTGATGAAGGTAGTACAATAAGTAACAGCGGTGGACGCAATTATGCTGATACTGGTAAAACGGGAGAAGTAATGATTATATATGAACTCTTAAATATTAAAACCATTATGTATTTCAAGACCAGATCCATAAAAAAGTGTGATTATTTTAATTCAATTTAAGTACTTAGTTCAAATGAAGAACTTACTTTGCCTCTCTCTCTCTCTCTCTCTCACACACACACACACACACACACACACTAAGACACACCGTTATTTAAGAATGCAATATTGCGCTGTTCGTCGAAATCTATTAATTAAATCTCAATTTCATAAAGATCTAGATATGGCGTCTGTTAGGAGCCTGGGATCAATACTGAATCAGGTAATTTCTCTCCCCATGTAACACACACTATATAGAAATGGAATAAAGCCCGGCGCGCTATAGCGATACACACATCAATAGGATTACCTGTTCCTAGTATCATCATACAGACAGACGCACGTAAAGGCAGTCAGAGAGCGTCGATCTGGAATCATTTTCATTCAACTCTCAGTTATTCTAGGCATGTAATAGTAACTTAAAAGATGCTTGTCCCTCGCGGGGCTCGAGCCTACCACCTTTCAGTCCGAATCTATACAATACATACATACAGCAACATAAAATAAATAAAAATTCGAACAAAATACATCACATTCACATAGCCTGGCTTCTACCACAACTGCACGAGAACGATGCTCATACTCCACGTGCCCTGACACAGCGATGCGCCCAACACCGAGCCTACCCGTGCTCTGTGTGAAGCAATGTGACCGTTGCTAGGGTCCCCAGTGTCAGCCATCTTTCTCAATTCCTCAATGGCCAGAATCAACCGCAAAACCAGTTCTACTGAATACCTAAGAGACAGCCACTGAAGGTCCATTGTCAGATGAAATTTATTCGCTTATATCCAGAGATCCTATTAATAGTCTCATAATCGCATCCATTTTGAAATTCAAGAGGATCTCTATACATAAATCATCGATATGTGGTTTAAATACAATATAGTGTTTTATCTAGAGCAACTATTCGCTTTATAAGCGTTGCATAATACATATGAATAATGTACAAGAAATGTGTAAACCATATTCAACTCTTACCTCAAGAAAAAAAAAAGAAAGGCATTAATCATTGACGCTAAGAATATTTGAATTTTATTCTGAAACAACAAAAGACATGCTTAATAATAATTTCAGAAAATTCCAGCAAAAAAAATCAATTTCCCCCTCAGACTGCCAGGCCGCCGGGGAACTTTAAAATCAGCCGATAAAATTAAACAGTTCTATCCAAATGTCATGTGACCTTCCGCAACATTTGTACAAAAAGTGAAAAGAAAAGGAAGAAAAATTGATAACAAAACATGTCTTTAGAAACTTCCAGTGCTAACATTTGCGTGCACCAATCACTAATTAGCGTTTATTTCTTCCAAACTTTACCGATATACATCCAGTCATGTAGGCAAAAAGAGGAAATAGAAAAAAAAAAGACATGATTATAGTCTTCTAAACTTTTAAAAGTTTGAATTCTTACTTACCCGCTCGCTAGCTGTATTCTTCCAGTTATTTCTTAAGTTATTTTCCACCTCCTAACTCCCTATTTCCTGAAGCAGACGACACGGTTTTTTCTCTCAAGTTTTTATAACCCGTCCTGTATAAAATATTATTTGCCCCGTCTGAAATTCTTTGTTCGGTCCCTGTAATTTCTCTAAACTAAATAACACAGATGTAGTGGTGATTAAATTGGATTTCGTGCTCGTTGCTATGGTAACAGCTTAGAACATAATAATTTTATTAGATGCAATATCTTTACAGTGAATTCTATTTCCAAGCGATCTGAATAATTAGATAGACCGGGCTATAATTCTATATTGATTTAATATCTCTGTATTCCGCATAATAAGAAGCAATAATATTAAAGCCTGCGTCCTCACCACTGTTTCTTGAACATTAATCGCGACTGAACTCTATTTCGGGAGGAAATAACTACCCATTATTATTGCAATTATTGTTATAGAAGTTATAATACACATATGTAAACTATATTATACGCTGAAACCTGACGCTAAATCACAATCATAGAGCCTCACAACTGTGGTATACATTATAGATGGAGGAAAAAAGTAGGGCGCGCAAGTGAAACAGTGTAAATAAATTATATTGGATAAATGTGTTTCTTATCAAAGGAGTGATAAGGCTAATTATTTTACATTTAATACTTGCGTGCAATTTAATACACACTCAGGAAAAAGAATTCTCTATGATTAAATCAATTTGTATGTATTAGCGAGAAATAATGGCAATGGAAAAGATGCCCAGGGTTACATAGGGATACGTAAGTACTTCCACAAAGTGTGAGAGATGGGGAGAACTTACAACGTATATACAATGTATAGCGGGAAGGATGGGGATAGCGGGGTGAAATGTGGATGAGGTTATTTTTCGCTTCTTTGCCATTCGAAATGATTGAGTTAAAAAATATATATATAACTTATTCATATGTAAATTGTTAAGAAAACATAGTTATCTTTTTGTCATCAATAGTGTTAATTAATTAACAATAAACATTTTCCAAATCTAGAACTTTATTTCAACTGCAGGTAGTAACCCTAGCTTGGTGGTAGTTATCCTTGCCTACGGGTCTGAGGATTGCGAGTTCGAGTCAGGCTTTGTGACCAAATTCACCCATGTCCTTCAAATTAAGGTGCTCTAAGTACTGGTACAACATTAAAAGCGCATTGAATGACCCGGCATAAGTTTCAAAAACGTGTTTCCCGACCGGCGTTCCGGAATAAAGTTTAAACGCAAATGCGTGCAGCAATATGGATATATTTAAATAATAGCATGTACCTACCTGTCTTAATTAAATCGGCAACATCGAGGTTAACATGGTACAGTCTAATATATGTTAATTAATCTTTTCTGGAAAGATGCATGCTTATATAATGACTCTTGGCCATTACATTGATTCGATATATATGGGGCTTTTTGCCATCATGTAATTTTAGGATTTAGACTGACACATAGGACATTAGAACTAGTTTAATTAATGAGGTGGGCTCTGAGTATTTACTTAGATAAGTGACAGCTAGGGGCAAAGAATATATACATCAAGATTATATAAGTAATAATTAAAACACTCCGCTCAGCGATTATTTCCCTTGCTTGTAAGGTGAGATCAATGTGTATGAGTGTAAATAGAAACACGGAGCTGTCATTTTAATTAAACTTCCATATTTATTATACAAATATACATGCATATACAAATGCTACATACTATTTACGTATTTTAGTAAAACAAGATAGAAGGGAAAAAATAAATGTAGGAGGAAAATCGAACTTTCTGGAAAGCAGATGCTGTATGACATATTTGTAGCATGACATGTAATTTAAACAGTACTGTGACACATGTCCCGTGTGGCGCCCCACCACGCCTAGAGTCCGCGCCTCCCACCCCTCCCCGCTTGTCTCCCTGGTAACGACCGTAATAGGGCCTCATTGTCGATCGGCCACATTAAACAGCCGTATAACGTTGCCTGAATTACAATTTAATCATCTGGCATAATATGGTCGTTCGCTTATTAACATAGCTGGAGATTTAGATGCAAATACTTAAGCGTACTTTCAGCATCATCAATACATACCTAAATGTCAGCAAGCATACAGTATTGTATACATAGCACAGACAGAAAATAAGCTCAATCATGTTAATGATTTGTAATAAACTACGCAACATCGGCTTATGGACCATCAGACCATGCTTCTTATTAAACGAAGGGAAGATAGAACGAGAGGAATGCCTGAGATAACCAGGAAGTTGTTGTTGTTGTCTGTTGTTGTTGTAGGTTGATTTTTTTTTTTTTTAGATATTGTTGCTGTTTTTACCCCAAACACCTTATTTATAAATACGAGAAATCTTGTTATCATTTTTTTGGAGTGGACTATTAATCTTGTGTAATAGTATAATAGTATAACAGCCATAAAGCGACATTGCAGGTTGAGGAAGACCTGATGAGTAATTTAGATTTTCATACAAAGAGATATATGTTTAAACATCAAGTTTTTATTCCATAAAACCAGTCATATCTATAACAACTACAATTATTCTGTAAAGATGGACACGTGTTTTATAAACAATTCAGTTAACAAAAATGTTAGTTTTGCTGTTGTTGTTGTTGTTTTGTTTTTTTTCCAAATGAAGCCAAATGCGCTATGGTTTCAACATTCCCGAGCACAAAGTACTGGTCCAACCAAGGAGAAGGATCATCTTTTTTTTCAATTATGAGAAGTATGTAGCAATTAACATGACGCCAGAACAGGTATATCCCCGCCCCAAATGTTTGTCGGAGGTTGTCGACTTAAGGTAACTATTGAAAGCAAGATTCACGTGCATTTGTTTGTCGGAGGTTTGTACAGCTTTTCACTGGTTAAACCGATATGCATATTCATTTCGGGGCGTTTTGGCGTCATGTTAATTGTCATGTTTGTTAATAAATGTGTATATAAGTACGCACGTACATAAAAGCATACATTTGGAAACTTTCTAGAGAAAACTTAAGATTCTAGACAAAAAACTTAAGTAGAGAAGCTAAAATGCCACATAAACCCCAAGCCTTACCCTTTTCACCATTTTTTTTTAAAGAAAAGTAAGATCGCATTTTTGATCACGGATGCACAAGTCCTGGCACGCTGCAGTTATTAAACTTTCCTCTCCGCTGTTTGGCGTATTAATTACGCGGTATAGGATGACAAATTTTAATTGGTGTTTAAATACTATTACTCAACGTCAAATATTTCACTGGAAATCAAAACAGCGCTCATTATTTGTAAATTCTGTGTATTACACTGTAATTTGATACACCACATGGCTGTATCAAGAATTTTATACATGTGTAATTACATTTCTGAATCACACGAACAGATTTCAGAACGACGGAATAATGAGAGGACTATTATTTAAAATACAGCCATATGTACACTCAAAAACAAAGTCCCGTGATTTTTTTTTTTTTTTGCTTTACGGTGTACATATAATAATGCAATAAATCACAATAGCTTTCCAGAGCTGCCATGTGGTATGTAACGCTGATGACCACCGTGCGATATTGTTTCTCTACAGGGAGACATTCACTGAATTAAGTAGACACAAATTTGAATAACACAGGGTGCTGTTTATATAGAAACATGAAGGGACAGGAGTATTTCGAATAACGCAAAGTTGTTTGTGGAAAAAACGTGATTCGACTTGTAATTTTAACACGTTAGTAGCATTGTCTGTTAATCTACAAATCTTTCCTACTTTTCATCTCCGAAAAATGAACTGTATGTTTATTTTCAATTGATAATTTCTTTAAGCTTATGTATTTTATGAATAGGGCTAAGCATTTTGCAGATTTAGGCAGTAATGACTATAAAAACGATAAATATGCCTGTTCAACATTCCACGAACACCCATAAATGTTTGGTTTGATTCTTGGTACATCCCGCAAGCTGGTGTATAATCATTTTCTCGCCGGTGAATAATTTTTGCTGATTTTGTTGACGATTTTCATCTATGAATATTAACCCCGCATAAGGACACTCACGTTTTCATTACAAACATCCGCGAATAAATATACCCACGAAAATTCCTTTGAAGCAGAATGAAAGAAATTTAATTTCAATGAAAAATAATGATTGTACGTACTCAGACCTGGCTCGAAATCCACCAACAATACTTAGCGCTAAGTAATACTTAAACTCGGTAGATACACATTCCACCATAGCTATTTTATGAAATATTCAAGTACATGACTAAGCTGAAATGATGAATTATTACTTTACTAACTAACAAAAATTGTTCAAAAATGAAATAATTCGGTATTTTAAGTAGAGAAACAAGACTAATGATATTCGCCCTTAGGTATTTAAGTTTTACTTAGCGTTAAGAATTGCTGGTGGAATTCAACCCTTGACTAGTAATCAGTACAGTCAAGATAGTCATGATGGGGACGGTTTGTTGGGTTTTATACGTCACGCACCAGTATTTCAGCCATCAGAAGACAGTTTACACGAGGTAGACACAGTGCAGTCTTACTGCTATACACCAAACTGAATATCCGAGTGACTCTACCACACTCAGTCACATTATTCTGACACCAATTTAACTAATCTTTCAACATCAAAGCCCAAACCCGAGATGCACACTCTAACCACCGTAGATGTGAGAAATTCATTTATGGAAATAATTTTGAATGCTGTATCAGAATCTCAGACAAATAGGGATACAGTGAAAATACTTCAATACTTATATACATTTAGGATTACTATAGTTTGTCTGATAAAGGAGAGTGGTTTAATATCCTGCCATGAACATCAGAATGATATACTGTAAAGCTACCAACCTAGTTTCATATAGCTTTTACATTAACAAAGTTTGTAAACTGTTAGTATATTTTTATCATTACTTGCCAGTGTATTATGTACTGGATATACTAGATACTGTCATAATAAAACAACAATGTATTTAAACAATAAGGCTTAACATCCAATCAACTAATTACAATATTTTGGGAAATCTATTTACACCAGACAGTTATATGCAGCCTCAGTGTGTGGTGTCACTCCATGGACATGTTCCATAACCCGGCCACACTATCCAGACATCTGGCCAATCCACAGTGATCTTTATCACCTTACTTGATACTTATATAATACAAAATTAATGTACTTAAATATTTTAAGATCACATTTCTTGTTTCCCTAAAAGGAATATATCAAAGTTCCATTTTTAAAACATTTTCCCTAATAGGAATATATCATAGTTCCATTTTTAACACATTTTCCTTAAAGGAAATATAGTTCATTTTTAACACATTTTCCCTAATAGGAATATATCATAGTTCCATTTTTAACACATTTTCCTTAACAGGAACATATCGTAGTTCCATTTTTAACACATTTTCCTTAACAGGAACATATAGTTTCATTTTTAACACATTTTCCCTAATAGGAATATATCATAGTTCCATTTTTAACACATTTTCCCTAATAGGAATATATCATAGTTCCATTTTTAACACATTTTCCTTAATAGGAATATATCATAGTTCCATTTTTAACACATTTTCCTTAATAGGAATATATCATAGTTCCATTTTTAACACGTTTTCCCTAATAGGAATATATCAAAGTTCCATTTTTAACACGTTTTCCCTAATAGGAATATATCAAAGTTCCATTTTTAACACATTTTCCCTAATAGTAATATATCATAGTTCCATTTTTAACACGTATTTTCCCTAATAGGAATATATCATAGTTCCATTTTTAACACGTTTTCCCTAATAGGAATATATCATAGTTCCATTTTTAACACGTTTTCCCTAATAGGAATATATCAAAGTTCCATTTTTAACACATTTTCCCTAATAGGAATATATCAAAGTTCCATTTTTAACACATTTTCCCTAATAGGAATATATCATAGTTCCATTTTTAACACATTTTCCTTAACAGGAACATATAGTTTCATTTTTAACACATTTTCCCTAATAGGAATATATCATAGTTCCATTTTTAACACATTTTCCCTAATAGGAATATATCAAAGTTCCATTTTTAACACGTTTTCCCTAATAGGAATATATCAAAGTTCCATTTTTAACACATTTTCCCTAATAGGAATATATCAAAGTTCCATTTTTAACACATTTTCCCTAATAGGAATATATCAAAGTTCCATTTTTAACACATTTTCCCTAATAGGAATATATCATAGTTCCATTTTTAACACATTTTCCCTAATAGGAATATATCATAGTTCCATTTTTAACACGTTTTCCCTAATAGGAATATATCATAGTTCCATTTTTAACACATTTTCCCTAATAGTAATACATCAAAGTTCCATTTTTAACACATTTTCCCTAATAGGAATATATCATAGTTCCATTTTTAACACATTTTCCTAATAGGAATATATCATAGTTCCATTTTTAACACATTTTCCCTAATAGGAATATATCATAGTTCTATTTTTAATACATTTTCCCTAATAGGAATATATCATAGTTCCATTTTTAACACATTTTCCCTAATAGGAATATATCATAATTCCATTTTTAACACATTTTCCTTAACAGGAACATATAGTTTCATTTTTAACACATTTTCCTTAACAGGAACATATAGTTCTATTTTTAACACATTTTCCTTACAAGGAATATATCAAAGTTCCATTTTTAACACATTTTCCTTACAAGGAATATATCATAGTTCTATTTTTAACACATTTTCTTAACAAGGAATATATCATAGTTCCATTTTTAACACATATTGTAAGTAAGTCAGTAAGGTAATTGTATTTATTCATTTCTTAAATATTTTCTAAAACAATAATGGTGAAATGTACCAGTACTTCTACTTTATTTAATCTTTTAAGTATAAATGTATGACTTACTACTAAGACTTTTTCTCCAGGAATTGCACTTAAAAACTGAGTGCCATGTCACAGTCAATTCCCATGGCAGACATCAAGTCAAAGACCGATATAATAACACAAACACACAAACAAACAAGTCTGAAGCAATGAGAATTATTGACAAACTATCATTAATTTAATGCAAATTATCATATTTAATAATAATGAACAAGATATGTTAACAACAGAAGGCATAGTGTATGGATACAAAGTATAATATTGAACAAATTTATAGATGCAACTGATTTTTTAGAAATACCACAGGTAAATTTCCAAGTTTAAAAAAAATAGATAAAATTATTGGACCCCTTCTTTTTAGAGAAGGAATCAACAAAATAAATTTACCCCCGGATTAACCTTTTATGTCAAATTTACAGTATGCAAGGACAAATACATTTCAGTCAAATATAATCTGTTGAGTATGATAAAAGAAGATTTTGATTATACCAGGCTAAAACGATTTCTGTCTAAGGGCATAGCAAAAAGGGAGGTAACTGTATGACAATTAATAAAATGTACAAAATAATTGCATTCCTAAATATGCTATGTATATGAAATAACTAGAGCGATCACTAAAGGTGATCTTACCTCTGCTAGACCACCTTGAATCAACATTAAAAAAAGATACTGAAAACAGAACAAGTTGGCTACCTCTATAGCCTTCTCTCAGGGGTATGACAAGTGAATAAATTAGAAGAAAAAATATGTAATGATTGTTGGAAATTTATTTAAGCTTAAGCTGATCATTTAAACTGATCATAGCTCTTTACTGTACACATACTGTACAGAAATGTATACAAAGTGAATGAAAGGAACAGCACAACCAATAATAAAGTAGGAAATAAGGACACTCTGCTGCCTTCCAGACAATCTCCAACACAGGGGTTACCTCCCCTACTTGTGTATCTAACCACTATGACACATACATTTATGCCCCCATGTAACACCACTCTCTGATTACCCTCTCTACAAATTTATCTCCTGATTTTCCAGATCCTTTGATAGACAATTATGTCTCTCAGGATGATTTATCATCCAAATGCAACTCAGTTGAACTCTTTATTTTTCTCTCCTCAAAATTAAAGAGTGTGACCAGAGTAACTGGACCCTAGATAAACTAAACAAAGTTTGATCAGCCACAGTAATTAACACTATCACAATAGACCTGCCTCAAGGTAATAACCACCAATCACATAATCACACCTCCTGCTGTCACAACAGTGCACTCATCTTATTCTGCCAGTCATGGTGTAGTCCATTCAACAACAAATTTATAGAGCATAAACAACTGTAGACAAATGAACTTTGTTAGCCAAAGACCTGTTGTTGTTTTTTTGCAAGTACAATTTTTCTTAAAGTATTAACATCATGCCATGGTGAGATCAACTGCTCACAAATTGGCTTTTTTTTGTAATAGGCTATTTAGAGTAACATAATAAAAACATTTCCTAAATGACCACATACAATGCTGTTTTCAAAATTATTTATATTGCTTGATTGGAAAACAGGTGCTTAAATTAACCCTCATTTCTCCGGGTGGACCAGTACCTTCCAAGAATTCTTGCCTGAAAGGGTTCGAACCTACAACCTCCTGTTTCAGAACTATACATGTAAAAAAATTATTTCATGAAGTTTCACTTTGTAAAATGGTAAATAATCTCAAAAAAACTTTTCATTTACACAGTTTATTTTGATAAATTTTGGGCTAAATAAAACTGATATATTATTATGGTGTTAACATGTGTCTCCAGCATTTTATGTCTATCAGGTTTCTTCCATGTCCTTTCGGAGTAGTTATGGTCTAAATTCAACTGAACTGAGAGTTTCTCACAGATTTAAAAATTGAAGACCTTAAATTAGGTCATTTATTTGTCACATGACATCCCTGCTTGCGTTCAGTGAACCTTACAATCCCTAACGTGAATGGTTGTACCCCTGTTTTATTGCTGTGTAAAGAATGTAAGCAGGGTCCAAACTCGCAACCATAAGGTAATTGGAGCTAATGGTCTAAACGTATGGCCTGTTACACTTTGAGAAAAGCTCTTATCTGAATAAGAATATATATGTAAAAAAATTGAAAGATCCACTCTAAAAGTTCCTTATGAAACCTAACAATGCCTCTTCTGTAACATTCTCTAGGATCTTTTTTGTTACAAATACCGAAACAGATTCTTTTTTTTTTCTGCCCTATCCAGAAAAAAATAGTTTTAAAAATACATTATCCAATACATTCTCTACACACTCAGGAAAAATATAACACACCAATACATAGAATTGTACAGCAAAATTGAGAAATAAATAATAAAATATTCAACTCATATAACAAAAAGAAAATGCAGTCAAACTTGTTTTAAAAGTGTAAAAGTGATCTCTTAACAAAAACTGTCTTTAAATATTAACTGTCACGTTTGATCTTCATAACAAAGAAATAATTGTAACTTGACACTTGATAAAAAGTTTGTGTGTGAACCTATTTCAAGAGCTCCTGAGAAAATTAAAGTCAACTCCTCACAAACAGACTGTTTCTAAAAATAAACAAATGAATATCATACAATCTTATTTTATCTATAAATTCAGAAGAAAAAAAATCGAGTTTTTAAGACTCGCGTTAAAAAAATCACTGAATATGTTGGCAAATTTTGACTGTTTTTCCAAAACCCAATTACTGGCGACTGAACTTGTGATATTCCCTTTACATTTTCACAAATGTTGACTTATCTTGTAAGTTCAGTGTCACATTCAACCATAAATGTAGAGTTAGTAATACAGTAATGTGTGGAAAATTATGGTATTGAACAGCAGAATTTATAAATTAAATTACAGTAAAATTGTTAATAGCAGATTACTAAATGAGCAATCGTTTGCAACGTCACTTAACAAATCACAGATTATAGGTTAACTTAGTTGGGAATATGAAATGGTCGGTTAAGCCAAAATTGCTTAAGAGACAGAGTCAGTCAAGTTTGACTGTATTATGAAACCTACTTGTTTATTAAAATTCAGTCTAACTTGAGTTTTACATATTTATGGGAGTGTACAGAGCAGAATCAGTAAAACATGACTGCCAGTATAGCACTGGTCAAACCCTGGACTCCATTAGCAAATATCTGTTAACTATTGTTATATGTAGCATGCTAATCCAACACAGTATTATAAGGGGATCTGCACTGGATATTCTGGGATTTTATCTGCACATGCAAGTCTTGTATTACAGGCCAAGAATACTGTAGATGATTTACAAGAAATGAGATTACATCAAGGCTGATCTCACAAAGAGGCACCTGTCTACTAGGACCCTCCAGAGAATATCACGGCAGCTAGGTCCTTCTCCAAAAATCCAAACCAGAGTTCCCTGAGCTTTCCGCCTCCCACTAAGATTGAAAACTTCACATGTCAGGAAATCACATATTTCATAATTCACAAGTCTTCCTCCTAACAAACAGTCATCTATAAGTCTTTCAGGGCTTGCAACTGTCTCTCAATCTCATCATCTGCTGCCTTTGATGATTCACCAAGCTTTCCTTTGTGTGCTGATGGAGCATCCAACATCTGGAAACATAATCAACACATGTATGGTACTGAACTAAAGTCTGTTAAGGAAAAGGCATCAATTTTGTATTCAATCATGATTAAATCATTTAACAGGCTGAATTCAAAGGTTCAATGTCATTATTTCAATATCTTTTGTCATTTGATAACAGTAAGTTTCTCCTCCTCTTTGTTCTTGAGTGAAATGGCACTGGAGACGGAGCATCAATTTCTGCTCAGTGATTTCGGATGAGACGTCATTTAATTCAAATTGTTGGTGACAGACAACAAATGACACATTGGCTGGTTACAACATTTACAAATTATATCTTGAGCATGGTGGTTTTAGCTAAAAGTATGTTTGACAGTCATGAAAGTGTAAACAAAACTAGTACTTTAAGTAGATTTTTTTTTAAATGATTGAGCAAGTTTTTCTGTATCCCAGCAAAACATCAACCACAGATTCACTGACACTACTGACCTTGCCAGAGATGTCAATTCCGATCTCGTCAAGAACCTGTGAAACAATGGCATCCTGTTCCTCCTCATCACCAGACTCTGTCAGGATGTCATCCAGCGTGTCGTTAACTGAAACACACAATATACAGTAAATATAATACACAGTAAAAGTGAGATACATGAAATATATCAGTAATACACAATAACAAGAGGGCCATGATGGCCCTGAATCGCTCACCTGAGTACCATTGCTTCAACTGATGTCAAGGTTTTTAAACAGACAAGGATTCTGATATAACTTAATCTAAAACATTTTACCCCTGACAATACTACACACCAAATACCTAAGCAATGGGCCATATGGTTTCAGAGAAGACTTGGGCGCAGGGTCATTTATCACCGTAGGGCCAAGACTTTGAAAATCTTTGTAATGAACCATTAGATGCTACAACATACCAAATATCTAAGCTCTAGGCCTTATGGATTCATAGAAGAAGATTTTTTAAGATTTTCCTATATAACTCTGTGTAAAACAAGTGACCCTGGTGCGGGGTCATTTATCACCATAGGGCTATGATTTGTACAATCTTGGTAGGGGCCCATAAGATGATGCTTCATACCAAATATCTAAGCATTCATGGAAGAAGATTTTTTAAGATTTTCCTATATAACTCTATGTAAAACAAGTGACCCCTGGTGCGGGGTCATTTATCACCATAGGGCTATGATTTGTACAATCTTGGTAGTGGCCCATAAGATGATGCTACATACCAAATATCTAAGCTCTAGGCCTTATGGATTCATAGAGGAAGATTTTTTAAGATTTTTCTATATAACTCTATGTAAAACAAGTGACCCCTGGTGCGGGGTCATTTATCACCATAGGGCTATGATTTGTACAATCTTGGTAGTGGCCCATAAGATGATGCTACATACCAAAAATCAAAAGGTTAGGCCTTGTGGTTTCGGAGAAGAAGATTTTTTCAGGTTTTTCCTATATTAGCCTATGTGAAATCAAGTGACCCCTGGGCGGGGCCAATTTTGACCCCAGGGTCATAATTTGTACATCCTGGTAGAGAGTCATAAGATCATGCTACATACCAAAATCAAAAGCTAGGCCTTGTGGTTTCAGAGAAGAAGATTTTTTAAATTTTCATTTTTAAAATCTATTTTTAGCTCCTGTGACCTAATTATGCAATGGACCAGAACCATTTATACAACTTTAGTAGAGCTTCATCCAAGGAACATTCCTGCAAAATATTTTTCAAATTGGCCAAGCCGTTTAGGAGGAGATGTTGTTTGAAGCAATTGTTGACGCCGGACGCACGCACGCACGCACGCACGCACGACGGACGACGGACAAAAGGCGATCAGAAAAGCTCACCTTGAGCACGTTGTGCTCATGTGAGCTAATAAACAGTAAAGGTGCATAATACACATTAATTATGAGTAATACACAGTAAATATGAGTAATACACAGTAACACACAGTAAAGGTAAGTAATACACCTTGATTATGAGAAATACACATAAAAATATGAGTAATACACAGTAACACACAGTACAATAAAGTAATACACATTACGTATGAGTAATACACAGAAAAGCTGAGTTCTGGTAATACACAAAGAGGCCGATATTTTTTTTTGATCAAATCCCATCTACATTGTTTCAGTTATTTCAGGATTACATCTACAATACAGTTCTGCCTTCAAGATGAACAATGCCTTCATCAAATATCATGATACCACACCCAATCACACTGTCCTGACACTGCGCCAACCAGTCCTGGAACTACCCTTACACAATGTGCATCATACAAGTGAGATGAAGCTTAACCAGTACCATATCTAATGACTTTGAAATATTACAGCCAAGGATTAAACCCATGATCTCCTGCTTCTGAGGGCAGACACCCTAACAATACAGAGGGACCTGCATGTACAAATGTACTTACTCATTTCTTCAGACATTTCCATCTTAGTGTTAGCTTTCTCAAACTCCTGCATCATTTTGGCTGTCTTCATTGGATCCATGACCTTGTTCATCTGCTGCATGGTCTGCAAGGTAACACACATAATGGTATCACACACAGGTGCAGGGCGTGTCACTGTATACACACATTGGGTCCTATCAGGCACAGCACCACAATCTTGTGTTGGCCTTCATTATAAAGATGCTTCTTATAGGGAATTATGATCACACATCAAATTACTGGGCAGAGAGTTTTGAATACTGCTTTGATTCTAAAGTGTGAGGTATGACACAGAGAAATACATCAGTCAATATTAGCCTACCACAGCACACTACTAGGAAAACTGAACCATCTCTTCTTATGTGATACATAGAGATACCAATAAGGGCCAATTTAAGGAAAATTTTAAAGAATACTGTGTACATGAGTAAGAACACTGACACCTATAAAACACTCAAAGGTACACAAACTTATTAAAGATAGCCTGACAAAGGAATTTCAACTAATGGCACTCATTTTTATATTTCTTATAGATCTATAAGACAAATATTTTACACCTCTGTATTTTATATATCTATATATTATTTCTCTTATTGTTATAGAGATTGTCATGAGACATTGTCTTCAATACCTTGGTGGTAGTTCCCATTGCTCCTGCCATCTTCACGTTAGAGTGCATCAGCTGTGGACAAAGTATTGGTTTGGAATCATCTATCAAGGTCAATTTGTGATAACAGAACACATAGTAAACTGCATTCACAATCATAAATCTGTACAGTGAATCAACATATCTTGATAAGATTAGATGCAGTGATGTGCCAACAGAAGACCGTTAATACAACACCTGTTCTACTTTGGATACAGTTTTAATAAAAAAAATATATATATTTTATGTTTATTTCTATGGTTGAGTCATACCATATATGTTGAATTTATAAATATCATAAATGTACACATACCAGTTTTTTTTTTTTTTTTTTACAGTCATTATCATATTTTAATTGAAAGGCTGACAATTATATTTCAAACAACAGGTTATATGAAAGTTGGTGCTGTCATACAAAACAACTGTGAAACGAGATATAATATTGTCCAGTAGATAAATCAATAAATCACAACTACAGAAATTGTAGAAACAGACTTTTTTGTTGCACTGGACAAACTGTTTAAAGAGAAGCAGTTTTATCAACCCTTTGCAACAAGCATGATACTGATGTACACTGTATTACTATATCATATTTCAATATCAAACTGAAATAATATACTCAAATATTAGACCCAATTATCATATTCAAATACCCTAAAAAAATATGCCCAAATATCATATACCGGTACATGTATATCAAAACACAGTCAAACCCCGGCTATTCGAAGTCCTGGGGATCGTCGTTTTATTTTGAGTAAGACATGTATTCGAATAGCCCAAATCACGTCGAGCGTAGAGACAAAAACCCATCCATCCACTTTTTCATGCACTGACCGTAATATATAATGTACTCTTATTAAAATATGTTATTTTGATTTAGGAACGTGAATGAAAACGGCTATAGATAATTATTTTTTATTTTACAACTTTCATCTTTTTATGCATAAATGATATCGATACAAAGATAATCAATGCATATGTCTATAAAGATAATTGCATACATTGATCAGGTCTGGCTAATTCACATGCGACTACATGTATCCAATAACAATGTCGTCCTGAAAACAGCAATGGATATTTGATATTCATTTAACAACATTCATCTATTTCTGCAAAAATGATACATAATCAAATCATACGTCCATTCATCAGGTCTGACTAAATCACAAGAAACTACATGTATCAACGTGATATCAGCATCATCTTGTAATGTTCTTTTAAAAAAAGATGTAATTGTGGCCTGCTTGTTACACTTGTTTAAATTTTCCTTTCCCAACGTATCCGAAATACATATAGCATACCTATAAAATCATCAAACATCACCTTTATCTTTATGACTGAACTTTACATGCATCCAATTAATTAACAACTTATGCAAACTGTAAGCGGCTGTCTCCCACCCATTTCGGTAATTAATTGACGTTTGTACCTTTCCACTGTTTGTTTTCAAATGTTGCCAGTAATTAATATTCGTCAGCGACTTCGGATAAGGAGGTGCAAAAATCTTACCAATTCATTGGCAGGGACCAAAAAATCTTTTCGGATGAGGCCAGGTATTCGAATGACACAAATTTGAATAACCCAGATATTTTTATATAGAAATAAGAAGGAGAGTGATTGGGACCAACAAAGTATTTTGAATGACGCCGGGTATTTGAATGAGAGGTGGTGGAGTAACCGGGGTTCTAATGTATCACAAAATTCCCGCTTAAGTTTATGGCAATATTTCATTTAGAAATTGAGACCACACTAACTTTTCTGTATTTAAGAAAACATGGCCCAGTGTATGGAAAGCCTGGAACAACTGACTGAAGAAACAAGTTATACCTTCTGCTGGTTCCCGATTGCACCAATTTTAGACCCTGTGTTGTAGCTTCGAGTCTTCTGCTTCCTCAATGCTACCAACTGCTTTGCCAATACAGCACAAGCCTGAAAAAGGTGACAGATTCCTTCAAATTGTTGACAACAAAAGTATCACCACTTTTACTTCCAATACTTAGCTGCTTACTTATCAACTTTTTATCACTCTGATATGTCATTTTACACCATGTATACCATGAATAAAACAATTCAGATATGGAAGCAATATTCTCAATCTGAAATGGTTTTGCTGTGTTACCTCCTAATCTCCAAGGTACAGAGGGATAGTAAAATGAACAGTAACAACCTTATCAGTCCTATAATTATTTGCAGGCTGATCTGTAACTCACAGAATGATCAGACTGACCTGTAACTCACAGGCTGATCTGTAACTCACAGTATAATCAGACTGACCTGTAACTCACAGGCTGATCTGTAACTCACAGTATGATCAGACTGACCTGTAACTCACAGGCTGATCTGCAACTCACAGGATGATCAGGTTGACCTTTAACTCACAGGATGATCAGACTGACCTGTAACTCACAGGCTGATCTGTAACTCACAGTATAATCAGACTGACCTGTAACTCACAGGCTGATCTGTAACTCACAGAATGATCAGACTGACCTGTAACTCACAGGCTGATCTGCAACTCACAGGATGATCAGACTGACCTATAACTCACAGGCTGATCTGTAACTCACAGTATGATCAGACTGACCTGTAACTCACAGGCTGACCTTTAACTCACAGGATGATCAGACTGACCTGTAACTCACAGGCTGATCTGCAACACACTGGATGATCAGACTGACCTTTAACTCAAAGGATGATCAGACTGACCTGTAACTCACAGGCTGATCTGCAACTCACAGGATGATCAGACTGACCTGTAACTCACAGGCTGATCTGCAACTCACAGGATGATCAGACTGACCTGTAACTCACAGGATAATCTGGCAGCCTGAGTTCTACATATTTTTTTATGTTCTCACTATATTCATAAATAAAAAGTTTTTGATTTTTCTTAAGTCTTGTTGGTTTGTTGGTTTTTTGGGGGTTTTCTTTTTCTTTTCTTTTTTTTTGTTAACAGTGATGCTATATATCCCATAATTAAGAAGATGATCCACTTTATAAATAAATATACACTGTAGTACCTTACTGAATGGAAATACTTAATACCAAACTCATTTCACACACTAAAAATTGTATGACAAATCCACTGTAAAGCTGCCAAAGGGCAGATACACATGAGGGTTATGCATCTGAAAAAAATATTACTTTCATATACACAACCTACACATAATTTTATCTAAGTTATTTCCCTAACACTGACTTTTAATTCCTCTTACATGTCACTTTTATATCAAAAATAAAAATAAAACAAGCAATTCAAAATATAAATGTTAATAAACATTTGTAGAATGGTTTGTGGTAATTCTGTGATCAATAAAGACATGAAATTGATTTACCTGTTTGTTTCCTTGCTTGGCTGCTTTTTTAATGTCCATTTCCTAGTGGAAAAAAAAGATAATATAATGAAATGATATTAATAATAATAATGATAATATAAAATCTAATTTATACAGCCAAAGTATTTTCTTCCCATAAATCACACACAGTTCAATGTATAATAATTATATTTTGAGAGAATTTTAATCTTCATTTTTTTTAATAAATTCAAACAAATTTCTTATGTCAATTGGGAAACAAGTTTTTTTTTACATTTAACACAAATCCCTTTCCTCAGTTGCTGGACTGGACCAGTACTTAGCAGCTGAGAAGGCTACACACAATTATCATCCCAAGTAAGGATCAAAATCTAAAACTATCAATAGTTTAAAAAAAATAATACAGATACAGTATTACTTCCACAGGAACAGTGCGACTTTATAATTTCCACACAACATGGATATGTGAATGATGGCATTTCTAATATCTATAAAAAGAATATATA
>CM037779.1:29920707-29970707 GCA_021229015.1 Solen grandis | reverse complement strand
CCAATTTCTTCTCCTCTCTTTCCATTTTATTTCTGTCCCTTTCCAGATCTCTCTGTGTCTTTCGTAGAACTCTGTCATTAGCCTTCAGTTGTTCTGTGAAAAAAAATTAATCCATTTATTCAATACGTTAGAAAGGAGGGAAGCTCATACCACCACATGGTAATCAAACTCACAGCCTTCTGACGGGGTAAATGAACAACATAATGAAGACATTATTTGAAATCCTCCAATGTACACACTTGGCAAATGTGTACAGTACAATCTGTAAATAAGATGGTATAAAAAAAGACATATAAATATATAATAATACCACCAACATGAAATATTATTTGATGTTGGTAATATCTATCAAATCTTGTTATATTCAAATGTCACAATTAAATAATGAAAAAAAAGATGACTGTTTTGGCCAAATAATTATTAAGGTAAAGTCCCTGTAATGGTTCTGCTTAATTTTGGACCACTTAATTTCTACCAAGATAACCAAGGTACCCTAATGAAACATAAGGAAACCTTGGTTATCCCTATGAAAGGCCATGAGGTCCGAAATGTAGCTGAACCATTACAGGGACTTTACTTTAAATGAGAAAAAAGTTAAAATATCATCAAATACAGCTATGCTGACATCATTATGGCTGTACAATATTTTTTTTTGGCATGTACCACAGTTAATCACTACTAAGATCCACTCCAGTTATTTTTTATCGGTGTGGATCTCAGTAGAGATTAGTACCGTGGTAAACCTGTGTAACAGTAGACCGCGATTGATATAACACTTTCAATGTTGATCAATCTGACTAAAGTCACCTCCTATATATACGCTACGCTACAGTAGGAAGATCTGTAGTTTAGTCAGATTGAATGTTGATATGTTATTTCCGTTTGAGTCGTTAGTAGAGCCTGTGATACAAGATAATCTTGATTGTTTTGCTTTTGATAATCATTTTGATTTTAATTTTGAAAAAATAAATGACGAAACTGGATATAAATTTTAAATCAACTGGGTGATATTAATATCATATAAAAATAATTTCCAGATGCCAAGCCATCCCGCTACAGAGTCAGACGAGCCAGTGCTATTGTTTAGGGTCACACAACTAACCAAAATACCGGAATACTACCGAAAAACCAGAATATCCTAAAAATAGGGATACCCATAAATTGCTAATTGCTTGTTTAGTGTTTTGATGTTATAAATATGAAGTACCACATGTTTTATGCTGCTGTGTATGTTTTTTGTTGTTTTTTTAATATGAGATTATGCAAAATTTCTGGTAGGAGAAATGGTTTGCGGAATCCTCCCTCGACCGGAATACCCCAGAATAAATGTGTAATTGATTATGTGATTTTGTAACGCCCTTTTGTAGTGTATTTATAAATATGAAGTATCAAAGACAGTTATGTTGTGTGTGTTAATTTAGTGTTTTGAAATTATAAATGCAAATTACGACTACAGTATTCCGGTAAGAAAAATGTTAGTCTGCGATAATTGCTTTGTACTGTTGTGTAGTTATATGAAGTAGCAAAAAAATATTCTTTTATTTTGTTGTGTATGTTTATTTAGTGTTCTGAAATTATATATATAATTATATATACCAGACGACTGCAGTAACCGGCATACCCCTGAATTAATGTATTTTGGGGATATTTCGGTTTTTCGGTAGTATTCCGGCAGGGTTTTCCCTGACGCACAAATCATGCGTCTCAGACGCATTATCTTAACGTTGGACCCCCAAAATAAAATATTGTGCGTCTGCCTGGACGCAATCTCAATTCAGCGTTTGTCCATTTTTTCTTTAAAAGATATGGATATTTAAATTGAAAAAAAACAAAAAAAAACGAAAAAAACGTGAAAAAAAACGTCAGGAGATTTTCAGAGCAGCGAGGTAAACAGACTGTAAGAGGGATAACTACAAGGGGAATTCCCCGGTAGACTGGTACTGAGTTATGACGCTGTAAAAAATTACAGACTGTGTCTCAAATGTTAACATCCAAACGCGCTGCTAAAAATCAATAATTAGTCACAGTTGCAGTCGTCGCTTAGGTAAACAACCATGGCTCAAAGCAAACTGACGAACTTCCTTATGTCGTCTGCGAAAACTGCCGACGAAAACAAAACTGATTCTGATTCTGATGGCGCTGAGTCTAGTGCTAAAAGTAAACGTATTAAATGTTCAAAATCATTTCAATCTGCTTGGCTAAAGCAGTTTTCTTGGTTAGAATTTACTGATGACCGAATGCACTGCAACCCGTGTATTAAAACAGGCCAAGACAATCCATTCGTAAAGGGATGCGTAAATTTTCGCAAATCAACGCTTGAGAGGCATGAATCTGAATCTGAATCTGAAACAAATACGTTGTAGATCCCAATACTGGGTTTTACACAACGGAAGAAGAGCTCCGCACTATTGGCGGTGGCTCTTTAAGGCATTTTTGAATGCCTCAACAGAGCCAGCATGCACTATATTATCAGGGAGATGATTCCAGTGAATCACAGTGTCCACAAAGAATGAATTTTCATATTGTTTAGAGTTTGATGATGGTATTTCCAAACCCTTTGAATTTTTGCAAATGCATTTTTCTAATATATTTGATGTTTCGCAGCCATTAAATTTTTTTGTTTTTATTGTCCTTTTAGGTCTGGTGAAAAGTCAAAAGGTCATGTTGAAGCTCTTAAACAAGTTTCACTTCAATCTCATTTTCAGCGTAGTGTACTGTGCCCCCTTTAAAGTTTAAAGCTAATAGTTTAACTTAATACATGAAGCTCAGTCAGGCAACACTTGTATACACTTATACAGTTGATTGACCGATTCCGGATCACTAACGAAATTTTCACTGACCATCGTAAAAATATTTAAAGATTTTGTGTATGCTCAGTATTTTCTGGAATACTATTGTCTAATGTAAATATTCATCTAAAAATAATGTTGATAAATCTTTATTTATCGGGAATTGTAGACGGTGTTTGTATACGCATCGGTTGGAGCATTTGCGGATCACTTTGAGCATTTCCGGATCATTCGCTACATTTTGGACAAATACGTTAAAACAATACTAGGGGGCGTCTAAAAAGTAAGAAGAAAAACAAATATACGATATTATTCAAAATTTTATTGTTGCAAGAAAAATAAAGATAAATTTCATGATTAATACCTTTGGTAACATTATTAAAATCATAAATAACTGCATCACGGTCAACAGTGCATTTTTCTGATTAAAGCACTGAGACGATCTATCATAAAGACACTGTGTGTATATATTAACATGTCATAACACAGTGACTTAAACGGCTAAAACTGAAGTCATTTAGTGAAAAAAAAGCAGCACATCAGCTCAGCTAATTATGAAAGAAATAATCAATATAAATTTAGAGAACATTTAAAACAGTATCAGTCTGACTATGAAAATCTTGTATCAATTCCCAAATGCCTCAACCCAAAAGAGATTTTTAGCTATTGACAGAATACATGGGACAAAAATAAACACAGTGGAACATGCGTTGAATGCCATCAATAACAGACCAACTAGAATGACACCATCTAAAGAGACACCAACGGAGGAACTTATCAAAATCATCTACCACTTCATCAAGTAGCACTAACACCATATTACAAGTCGAAATAACCAAGGAGACCCTGTACTCAAGAAGACAAGTCCAACATTAGATTCAATTCCAAATATAGTGTATATAAATAAATAAGATGGCATTTTAGAAAGAAATTATCTTTTATTGATATGCAGTTATCATACGACATCCCAATTGTTTAATATATGTGACTGGAATTTTGTATGTGTATAACCTTAATATAATTTAATCACATGATGCAGATGACATCTTTTGTACTTCAGGGGTAATTATTTGTATTATTTGTGTACTGTATCCTTGAAGATCATTTCTGACTGAAACTAATTTGATAAACTTACCTCTGTTTGTGTGTCTTGTTTAATTTACACAGGCAGATTGCATTATCAACCTAAAACAATGTGGAAACTCTCATGGGACATTTCTTTTATTTGACAGACATAATACTTTTATTTATCTAGTGGTATGAGGAGGTTGTTGCATTCCCCCATACCTTACAATAAATATATATTATCAGGGTCTCTTCAATTATCAATTATCAAGCATGAATTGTCAAGACAATTTCCTTTTTCAAGATATAACATACAATTGTTATTTTATAAATCCATAAAAATAAGATATTTTACATAAAAAGCATAGCAAAAATGATAAAAAAGAGACTGCAATTGAAATAAAAAAAAATAATTTCTTGACCTGGTTTTAAATGTAGTAAGAAAACTTAACAATTGCCCAACCATCTTTTTCAGCATCAATTAAATTTGTTGATTAATAAATGTCCCATGCTAGACATTATAAAACTAAGCTTTTCTTTATACCAATCATAGATGCTATCTTTTTTTTTCTCTCCTTTTTTTTTTATGTTCAGTAGGCAAACTGGCAATATCAGTTAACTTTAGCTGTCTTTTTTCATGATTGGTCATAATTATCATGCAGTGATGAGTCACATGCTGAATAATGAGGCAGCCATTTATCAAGACGGCAAACATTTATATTTGGTCTACAGCTAGTATTCTGGCGGTCTTCTGTGCAGGACTTCAGAGATCTAATGTGGTTTTCTTCAGCCTAATTACTTCCTAAAATGGAAACAAAGCTTTTTTGGACATACAATTATAAATCAAAAACAGTAGTGATTGATTTTCTGTTATATTAATAACTGTTATTATCTATATTAATTAATTTAGCATGTTATTACTGATTTATAATAATGTATGACCTTTTTCTTTTCATTATTCAACACAATACATGTAAAATTTTCTATCCAATGAACGGATATTAAAATTTTCGAAACGACCCTCGTTTTGCGTTAGTGATCCGGAATGCCTCAGTGACATAGGCAGATTTACAAACAAATAAGTCTTAAAACTAGATTGATTTCGATGACGGCATTTTTGCACAAGTTCCTTGGGATAATGAATGCAATATCCATATCAAAATATTTAATTTACCTCTAAAGGTTCATCAGTTGTTCGCCGTTATTTCCAACCTTCGTACTTTGCGCCGCTGTTTAAACGTGAGATTTACTGACTATGGTAATCGGTAAGCAACCATTTGAGGTACGTTTTCGACGAATACGACTGTCATATTTTGGTGAAATCATGTTAATGAATTGATTTTTGAAAATATCATATTGAGTTATGGTTACATCCGCGGAAAAGATATGAAAACATAACTAGAACTGATAACTGATCCGGAACTACTCATGATCCGGAACCGGTCAATCAACTGTACTATAGTTAGTACCTTTCACTATTCTACATCAATATTATTTTGGACCCCCAAAATTTTATTTGGACCCCCTAAAAAGAAATCAGGGGGTCCAAGTGACCCCCATTTGCAACTTGGAAGGGAAAACCCTGTTCCGGTATTTTGGTTAGTCGTGTGAGCGATAGTTTATATCCTCCCGTACCCCAAATTCGGCGATAACCTAAATCCGGCGATTTTGTTTTTTTAACGATCACGCGATATCTCGCGAGAGCACGCGCAATCTGTCACAACAAAATAAATTCCCACGACCTATATTTGTCCGATGTCGGGTTTTAGTTTCTGAAAATGGAAATCAGACAGGTAAAACAATATGATTTCATAAAAATATCATGGTCATAATAATATCTTACCTGTATATATGCTATCATGAAAATAAAATCATTTTTTTGCTTGTCATATTCGTTCATTATCATACTACTATCTACCGTCTGCTATAGTATAGTAAAGTATTACGTCATTTTTACTATGAAAAAAATCTACGGAAGCCAATTTTGGCCATAATTAAGCCATTTTAATAAGTGAATAAATGGTGTGTTTTTTTTCTTTCTTTCAGAATGCAGTGTCCGATGGTGTTAAAAGAGGACCCTATCGACAGGGTTATGACCAAACCACTATGTCAAATGCATACAAGGCAGTCACCTCTCTGCATTTGCCTATGCAGAGGGCAGCTAGGCAATATGGTGTTCCAGTTTCTACCCTTAAAGACAGGGTGTATGGCATTGTTCCAGCAGAAAATGCTAAGTCTGGCAGGTCAACTTTATTTTCAAAAGATCAGGAGATATTGCTTGTCAATCACCTCAGTACTATGGCAGAAATAGGGTATGGCTACTCAAGAACTGAGACTATAAATCTTGCCTCTGACTTTGCAACACACCTTGGCCTAAGAGATAGGGAACACCCATTAACATTGAGGTGGCTGTACCAATTCCTGTCTCGATATCCTGAACTGACAGTAAAAAAACCAAGAAGTCTTGAAAGTGCAAGAGCACGATATGCTACAAAAAGTGCCATAACAAATTACTTCAATGAGCTTGAAAAAATAATTTCCACTCATAATTTAGAAAACCGACCTGAAGCAATATTCAATGTTGATGAAAAGGGTCTTTCTACTAACCACAAGCCACCAAAAATTGTTTCCGGCGCTGTTTATAAAACGCAGGCAGTTACGTCTGGGAGGTCCCAAACCGTTACCATGATTGGTGGGGTAAATGCCATGGGAAGTCAGATACCACCATTTTTTGTATTTCCTGGCAAAAGAATGTTGCCAGAATTGCTTGAGGGTGCTTCTGCTGGTGCTACAGGCATGATGTCAGAGACCGGGTGGTCAAATTCAGATATTTTTAAGAAGTATATGCAAGAGCATTTAGTAAAATACCTACCGCCCCATGATGCAAGTTTGCCCGTTCTTGTTCTTTATGATGGCCATAAAAGCCACATATCACTCACTCTGATTGATTGGGCTAAAGAAAACAATATTGTGTTGTTTGTACTCCCCCCTCATTGTAGCCATCTCCTCCAACCTCTTGACCTTAGTTGTTTTGGACCCTTTGAAATTTCTTGGAACTCTGCATGCCACACATATATGAGGGAAAATGGGGGTAGGGTTATTAGTCGCTATGATGTAAGCAAACTTGCTTCTAAGGTGTATTCTTCAACATTAACACCCTCAAATGTACACACAGCATTTAAGAAAAGTGGAATTTACCCCTTTAATCCAAATGTTGTTAAAGACTCTGACATAGCTCCATCCATAAGCTTTCCGATGGTATCAAATGATGGTCCAGTTTCTTCTTCAACAAATGAAAATTGCCCCACAGTAGCTAATGAACAAAAATCTAAAAATCCTGTTAGTTTTCTTGAATGTAAAGGTGGTGAGGTTTTGAAAAATTTGAAAACTGCCAAAGTCAGAAACACCCTTAGCAAGGTAGTTGGGGGTAAACCAATCACTGATGATGCAATTGTCAATAAGATTCGTAGTCATATTGAAGGACAGTCCACTTCAAGGAAAAGAAAATTTGTTCCTCCTTTGAAAAGTTCATCAACACCATCATCATCATCATCATCAAACCCATTAAAGGGAAAACAACCTGAAACAAAACAAAAATCTAAAAAAATGGATGAAGATTTCTCAGACTGTGAGTCTTCAGATGAAAATGAAGAGAAATGTTGTGTCTGTGGGAGATTCTATCCTAGAAAAGAGGGTTTTGATGACATCAAAATTGTTCAGTGGGGGCAGTGTGATACCTGTCAAAAATGGGTTCACTTGACATTTTGCTCCCCAGTAAGAGTTTTAAGACGTGGTGACACTTTTCTGTGCCCAGTCTGCAGCAAATCTTAAGTAAGAAAAAACAGTCACTGTAAATATGTTCAAAATTAAAAAATAACTTACCTGTTCATTCATTTATAAACTTTAAACTCATTCATAAACTTTTAAAGGATTGAAAATATATTTTTGCCATATGATCCGTATTGTCCACCATACTGAAGTACTTTACCGCCGCAACATAAGCAGCCAATCAGAATCGCCGAATTTGGGGTACGGATTTCAAAGTAAGGTTATAGGTCACTGCGGCCATTTTTGTTTTGATTTTATAGTTACGAAAATGCAAACGAAGTTAAAATAAATATCTTGTGAAAGGTTAGATGTTTATGTTTACACTTACGTAGATTTAATTGAAATTTTGCTTGTCTTGTTCAATAGAGATAACAACGAAGTCTTAATGCGCCGAATTTAGGTTACTCCGGGATAAATACTGTAACAAAATCCTTAAGGGTTACAATCAAATCCATACCTTCAACTGTTGGCTTTTTGGAGAAGAACGACATTTTAGTTTCCTCCTATGGTTAACTGAATCTATCTATGACAAGATTCTGACACAATTTAATACTGATATATCACAATTTCGAATAAATATAAGATATCTCATATGATGTTTACAAATTTTTACGGAAGTGAGTCAATGGTGGGTCATCGGTGATGGTTATTTTCAGATTCTTTACCGTACTTCAGGTTGGATGAAATGACTATAATAACTCAAAACATGATATTTTTTAACTGTTTATGTATTGTATCAAATGTAAAAGGTGGCATTTTGATCATGAAAAACATAAACACGGTGGTTTCCATTTTCCTTAAAATAATGAATTATATATAATTATAAAATAACCTGCCTCCGTAACTTAACCTTTCGTAAATCTTTAAAGGGAGACCAATCTATCGGGATCTATCATGTTGATTTCAATCTTGAAATATTCTTTGTAAGTAAATTTGTTTCTATTCAGATGCAGGGTTTCTTTTATTTCTTCAGTTATATTGTTTTATGCACCTCTCTATGTTTTGCCTCACGATGCGGCGGCGGGCGTATACGGGGCTATTGACAATGAAGGAAGGGCCGGTTGAGACACTCCGGTCCAGAGGTTGACTCCCGTCCAATGCTCAAAACTTAGCGTCGCAGAGTAGCTATGTAAAGTCAGTTTAAAAAATTTCAGTCCCCACCGAAAATTCAGGACACCTTTTTTGCCTTTGTTCCTGAGACATTTTGGTCTCAATAAAGATAATACAGAGGCAGGTTATATAAAAAGAGATTGACACAGTCACTTTATTAAAGAAGAAATAAAGACATTATGGTGGTTTCCGGCGGTATCGCGGGTTCTCTGGTATCGCGGTATTGTCATTTTGTTAGGAAAGACTTTGCCGATCGCCACCTAGTGACACCATTTTGTAAACAGGAAGCTACGATTTTTATTGAAATAAACAAAAAGTAATATGTCTCCGTAAATGGTAAGAAAAAAAGTAAATTTCTTGCAGTATTACGACTTTCAACCATTACGCTTATGCGTATCACCCCATGTCCGCTAAAAAACGTTTTATAGCATAAATAATGAATTGATCGACTCGACAAATGCTAGATCTTCGTTTGCTGTATTGTTTTATGAATGATGATTGTTTTGATCATGTAGCGCCATCTGTAGGTGGAGCCAATGGTCTTTATTCAAGAAATACCGCGATACTAGAGAATCATGGGCTTTTTATGTAGGACAAATATGGCGAAAAATAACATGTTTTAAAACGTTATTAGAAAGGCTGAAAAAGATAAATTGTTTTCACATTTTGGTACAAAGGTGGAATAACAGTGACATACAGAAATAAATTTCAGATAAGACTTCACTGATATTTTATTCCCGTTTATGTCGTTAGTACCGCGATATGAGAGAACACCATCCTAAATAAAGAAACTGGCACACAAAGGTACAACCAACTGAGCCTTGCTATTTAATAACATTCTATAAAAATATTAAATACTCTTTAAATAATTTAGGATAATATAAAGTAATCAAATGCTTAAATAAAATAACAGAGGGGAGGAAACAACCTGTTATATCTCAAATGCAGGATGTTTCATACCCAATTTGAGAGTGGAACGTCTTGGGAGGAAACGACTGGGGAGGAAACGACTTGGGGGTGAAACGTCTGACAACCGCTATTCGGAAAGCTCTTTAGCAGAGGGGTTAGACTGTTGGTCAGTGTGCTGACCTTTGGGTCCAGAGTACAATCCCAACAGAGGTATTTTCCCCGAAAGAAATCATTTGGTTAGTGGCAGGGTTATTTTAGACTTGCATATAGATGGTCCTGGAGCTTTACACCTTGGAAGTGGGAAAACCCGCTATGTTTGTGATTCTGGAGTAAGTCTATTGCATGGAATACCAAATGGCACCTCCAACAACCTTGCAAATTATTACTTTCTAAATAAGAGTGCAGAGAAAAGTTTTTGTGTCACCTGCTATAGGGATCACTTCTCGGTCGTCTGTCTGTCTGTCAGACTTTGTCTTTCACACTTGTTCTGTCATGCTTCTTTCAGCAGGAGACACATGTGTTCCAAGGACCACTTCTTGTTTGTCCATACAATGAACACATTCAGGACTGTAGCTTCTATCAGACCTCCATACCAGTACCCTCCTATCTGTGCTTCTCATCCTTATATCAGTCACCTTGAACAGGCAGCACATCATTCTCTGCAACACCTTTCCTTGTCTTAAGCTATAAGAACAAAGATACAGCTCAGCTGCTATGTTCAGCTATGTTTCTTGAACAACTTTTTTTCTTTGCCAGGGAAGGTTTCAAGCCTCCTTCACCATGAATATTCTCTTTACATGCATGTATTATTACAGTTGAGACTCGTTATGTCAACATCGTGAGTCTCCACATTTTGTTTATCTCGACATACTTTGAAAGTCCTGACTTTTTTCTCTATTAAAATATATATAAAATCCATTCTTATCTTGACATTTTGTACTTCAACATTTTTTACATATCGACATATTTCTTTGGTCCCGAAGAGTAAATTCTCATGTGAAACTATGTGTTTATCTGGACACGTGCTGAGACGCTCACGGAGGTGCAAAAAAACAAAAAACAGTATCGCCGCATTATGTTTACACACTTTCTTAGATTATGTCCCCAAACAGTGCACTTATTTCTATTACTACATTTAAACGTCGCAAACCCTGGTAATGTTTGGAATTCGAGTAATTGATGCTAGATGCACTCTTACAGACTAAAGAATAAACTATTTTCATGATACCGCTGATCTAACATCTACGCCGAGTATATTTCGTCACAGGTATTTGACATCAACTTCAATAAAACAATATATTATATATGACAAGCCTTTTATTTGGTATATAGGACCGATATAGACAAATGATGCCAAATACATGTGCATTTCATGAATGATTGTTTATATGTGGCGATATGTTTCTATGTACATGTAAATTCATATGCCAGCATATTTATATCTCAACATAAAAATGATGATTTTGTTGATGTCTAGATAACTGTATATAGTTTTCTTATTTAATTTTCAGATTGTGAAATATTAAACAAGAATGGATCAGGAGATATTGACAGAAGTGCCAAAGAGCATGAAAAGGCTTGTCAGACTGGTAACTAGAGGATTCTATTCCATGGAACATGCCCTAGTTATAGATATGCTGGTCCGACACCCGTGTATGAAGGAAGACGATATGTTAGAACTGTTGAAATTTGACAGAAAACAGCTACGAGCTGTTATTAATACACTAAAGAATGAAAAGTTTATTAAAGTCCGAATGCGTGTAGAGACTGATTCAGAGGGTCGCACAACTAGACATAACTACTATTTCATCAGCTACATTATGTTTGTGAATGTTGTGAAATACAAACTTGACCATGTGCATAGAAAAATTGAACATGAAGAAAGAGATAACACCAGTCGAGCGTCATTTAAATGTGAAGAGTGCCAGAAAACATTTACAGACTTGGAGGCAGATCAGCTGTTTGATTTTATTTCTCAGACATTCAAGTATGTCTTAATGCAAATTGGATTTATTCCTTCCTTAGACTCTGTTAATTTTTATCTCTTTTTTTATTTATTTTTGTTAACATATAATAATTCATTGAAATTATCACATGGATCATTAAGAGCAATACCAAAAACTGAGAATATGGTTGTGTAGTTTACATCATTAAAGACTAGCATGTTTCATACCATATTTGGGATTGTTTACTTCAGTACCATTTAAAAATAGAACATCCTTTGAAGAAGGTGCTTCATCATTGCTTTACTATGATGTGAACTTCAGGTGAATGTTTGTGCTGTATTGTTTCCTATGTCAGTTAGGTCAACCATTGATCACATGGTATCCCAGAGTAGTCAATAAGTAAAGTCTTTTTTAAAAGTTGGTCATTAAAGTCTTAGCTGAAAGTTGATAACATATTTGGCAAATAAAAACAATATTCCATATGGTCCATAATATAGTGCAATCAAGTTAATCCATTTTAATGTTTTTATTAACATTTGAAAGGTGCATTTATAACTTAAGATATTTTTAACAAAGACAATTTACATAAATGTTCACTCAACAATATGAATAGTTCTTCATTTTACACTAGATATTACATATTTAAAAGGAACAAAAAAACAACAACAGAAGCTTCTGTGACTGAGGAGTTACAAGCACTGACTTACAATCATTCAACATCGGAAACCACATTCCCCTCAATACACTTTGCTTCTTAATCAACTGTGGGTTATCTGATTAGCAAAACTTCATACTCATGAATTATCAAATAGACATTTCTTTGGATCCGATTCCATTGCAGAGACAGCACAAATCATTTGACCAATAAACAGCACAGGATTTTGGAAGTTGGTTTCATTCATTCATGTAGAGGTGACATTATGCTCTTCATATATGGGTAGCTGTTCATCTTACCAATGTAGCTATTTGTCCATCTGGTCACGCAAAAGTCAGATATAGTTGGCTTGCAGTAGGTTGATTCTTCTACCAGGGTGCCCTATGTGCACTTGAGGTCTTCCTCCAATTGTAATTAGCTGGAAGTCGTTATGTGACTGAAATACTGTCGCGGCAAAGTTTAACTCCAAAATAACATCAGTAAGACAAACTTAAGGGGAAAATATTGCCACTGAAAGTTTTGTACCATTTTTTCCTTAAAATTAAAATTCTTGTAGAACAATCAAATATCTGTATATAGAATAACATTTCAAGTGTGTACACTGCACATCCATTATAACACTTTGAAATCCAGAAACCACAAGATATTGGATCACATTGTAGTGGCAAAGAAGCCATATTTTCAGCTCAATCTTTATAAAACTAGGTCAGAATGTTTTTCTCCATGATATATCAGATGAGTTCAAAATTTAGTCTTATGGAGTCAAAAAGTAGGCCACTTGTTTAAATCTTATAAAATCTCAGAAAACCCTTGTGAACTATAGAGGCCACTTCATGGAACTTTGTCATGATATATGCCTACATGAGGTCTTAGATGAGTTTCAAACTGGGTTAAAAAAGGCCCGGGAAATCTTAGAAAACCTTTCAAATTCTTTAATTTAGAGTGTAAACTTTGTCTCCTTGAAACTTTAATGAGGTTGGAATTAAGTCATATGGAGTTAATAGGTAGGTAACTAGGGAAAATCTTTGAAAAGCATCCCAGATACCACATTTATGTTATTTAACTTAATGGAGATTGATCAGAATGTTTTTCTCATTGAAACCTCAACTGAGTTTGAAATCGGGTAACATTGGGTCATTAACCCTTTCCCTCATATAGACTCATTTTGACGCACTCAATAGGTACCACATAAAGCCTGATCTGCAGAAAACCACAGTTAAACCTTACCAAATTTAATTGTAAAATCCTCATTTCCAGACCACTGAGGAGCAGCGAACAGCATAAAACCTGATCAGCCTGCGAGTTACTCGCAGGCTGATCTGGTTTTATGCTGTTCGCATAGGTCTTTTCATGGTGTCCTCTATGAGGGAAAGGGTTAATTAAGTCACCAGGTCAAATTTAAGAAAATTTTGTGAACACTGAATATATGCTACATTTTTCCCCCCAAATTTAATGGAACTTCATCAGAATGTTAATTGTTTGTCTACATATAATCTCAGATGAGTTTGAAACTGGGTCATGTTTATAGGTCAGAATGTGGGTCACTAGGGCAAATCTTTTGAAAACTCTAGATACCATAGATTTTGCTCAATCTTCATAAAAAACAACTTGCAAAATAACATCATGATGCTTGAACATCAATCTTACTTAGATGATTGACACAGGTTCATCTTGTTTACAATAAGTAGAAAAAAGTTTGCCAGATGTCACCTTATGAAATACTTGTACACAGTATTTGCTTAATTTGTTAACTTGTTAAGTACTGTATGTTAATTGTTATCACAGGTGCACTATATGTCAAAATGAAGTTCAAGAAGATGAAAGTGCAATCAACAAGAAAGATGCCCGAACGTTGCTGGCTAAGTACAATGAGCAGCTGCAGCCATTGTATGACCTGTTGCGGGAATGTGAGGATGTGAAGCTGGCCCCAGAGTTGATGGATCCAGAGCCAACTGATATCAAGTCTCAAAGGTAGAAAATTGGTTTGGGATCAGGGTAACAAACCTTGCACCACCTTTTTATGCGTTTTCACAAATGGTAGATCAGTTAAAAGCTAGGTTTGGGTGTCCAGATAGTGTCAGTGGTTAAAATACTAGCTTTTTACCAGTGAAACATGAGTTCCATTCCAGGTCAATCTGACGTATGTATAAGAGTATTTGGTCACTCGTTTAGACACTCCAGTTTCCTCCCACAGACAGTGCAAGTGCTGCATTTAGTGCCAATAAACAGACTTTCCTAAGTGAAGCTGATTTGGATTTGTAAAATAAATTAAGTGAATTCCGGTTCAGGCTGATATTTCACACATTCTCACACTCATTTCATAGATGTGAAAATACTAACAGTTAAAAACCTGATCTACCTGCAAGTAATCTATTTTGAAAGTAAATCAGTCTGTGAGGGGTTTTGATAAGATTTCAAATCCCTATAGAAATATGCCTACACATGTTGTAAAATCTGAAATATGTACAATTTTATGCAAGAAATGTTTGAAAGACAGCACACTTGAGTTTTCAAAGAAAATTTTGTATGATAATCATTAATAAATCACGATATTTAACTTTCACATGCTAAACAAAGACAATTGATTTGCTATGATTCAATTACATGCAAATTTGATGTCAAGGAGAGCCATACTTTGCCAGAAATTCAGTCAAAAGTAATCAGACCTGAATGATTTATTCCCTGAACATTTGATTGTGTTTCAGTAACCATCAGCAGAAATTTGCATACAATACTTAAATCAACTTTTCCAACTTGGGAGCCATAATTTGTATTAAATTTAGCCAAGAGTTATCTTACTTGACTGTCTGATACCCATACAGCCACTAAAAAAAGTTTAAAATCAATAGTCAATAAAGCATGAACACTATTTGCATACACCTCAGTGCCTTCAGAGCTTACACTCAAGGTTGTCTTGACCTTGAAGGTATCAGCCTAACCCATATATTGGTTCTCCACAAGGTTTTCTATCTATTGTAAAAGTTTCACATGGATTGAACCTCAGATATCAAAGCTAGTCAAAAAACAAAATATGTATACTAGTATCACTTGTGGTTACCTTGATTTTTGAGATATTGCGTTTAACACCCATACATGGGTTCCTTTTGTGAAACTATTTAGATTAGACCTCAAGTTGCAAAAATATGTCCAGAAATTTAAGCTTGCCAAAAAAAACACACACTCACAGAATTATTTAGTTGTTGAGATTTTTGTCAGTGGGTTTTATGTTCAAAGCATTTTATGAGTTTTTGGCTTGCATGCAGTTGTTTTTATGCCTTTTTTTACATAAAAGTTAATCCATGTCTTTAACTCAATGTAACTGACATTGTCACCGGTAATTCAACAGGCCTAGGAACACTACAAAGGCACCTAGTGATGGGGACCGGGCAGTGTGGAGCGGGGATGCGACCAAGCACAACACGTTCGGGTATCTTGAGGGAACTGTCACAGTCACCATGAACCAGGAGGAGAAGAAGGAAACAGAGGCACCCAAACAGCAGCCCCTCTGGATGACACAGAGCACAGTGGATGGTGTCCCTCCCGAAACCATGGACACGGTAAATATTCACTTTGACAGTATTGCAGGAGCATGATCGGAGGAGAGGTCACACTGTCGTAAGGTTAAGGCTGGGTGTTGCCAGATAAACACCAATATGATGTATATTGTGATACAGAAAAAAAACAATACACAGTATGCTAGCGCTGTCATACAAAATTAACATGGAAACAAAAGCCTCTGAAATTATAGATACCCCAGTATCTAAACATGACTCCAGCACATAAAATGTCTCTTAGCCCCTCACCACTGAGGGTTCAAGTCCTAGTCTATTTACTAAGAATTTTCATGTAAGGAAGCCTACCAGTTAGCTTGCAGGAGATTAATGGCTTGACCAGGGTGCCTCTTTGCACAAAACTACAACCACAGCATTTTAACTTTGACAAAAGCCCCAGTGGGTGAACATGAAACATTTTAGTTCACACTGACATACATTATTTGTGTGTGTGTATATATATATATATATATATATATATACTTTACAACAATGTTAATATTGAGCAACATGAATTTCCCTTATCAGCTTGACATCCAGGGTGCCAGTAGTGTGAAGCAGGAAACAGTAGTGAAGTCAGACGTAAATCGTGAGATAGAGAACCTGTTGATGATCCATGAGAAAAAGTCGTCTTCAACACTGCCCTGGCAGCCCTGACAGGAAATGTAGATGCAGAGGAGAGTGACAGTAGCGATAGTGACGCCATGACACCATCCAAACCTGCTGCACAACCTGAAGGTGAGAGACAGAAACAGGTGTAACCATCCATACACATATATGGCCTTACATCGCTCTCCTAACTACAACTGATCTTTATTATATGCAAAGCATTATTTCACAAGGTTTAATTGTGCAGGTTCTGGATTTTATACTGTGTCAAATCAAGTAAATTTCTGAATAAGAAGGACCATAACTCTTCTATCTCTAAAAATCAAACTTTACCGAGAGGTAATTGCCATCAATACATTTTCAGTGTTTGATTTAGATTGTTTCATAAATGTAGATGCGTGTGTATAAAAAAGTGACATTACTGTATCTGAATAATTCAACAGCCATAACTTGACATTATGGTTCAAAATCAGCCATGATGATTATAGCTGTAATCATTGTCTCTAAGTTTGATAAAGATTGCAATATAAATATGGATTCTACAGTTTAAACAATGAAACCAGGCTTCTTTTGATAATCAAAGAGCCATAAATTGTGACCTTATGATGCAATATCAGACAAACCAGTAATGAATATTGCCCAAGAGTTTACTGCCCTGAACATGGTCCCATCATTGTCAGAACCCATGGTATATATTCCATTAATACTACTGTATATACCATGGGATTTTCATCTGGCATAGCTTTATTTTCATGAATATTAATCAGCTACTTGCTGAAAAATGAAACTATGCAATATATCTTGAATACTCATTATTGAACTTACATAAGCAAAAGCTGACTCTTTATTCTTGCAAGATAAACCGCTACACCTAGACACAACACTTAGATCCCTGCTGTCACTTAGTTGTCTCAGCCACAGATCCAATGAATTGCCTGATTAATAATTCATGAGTGCAAAGTATTGCTAATCAAAAAACCCACTGTCAATTAAGAAGCAAAGCATATTGAGAGAAGTGGATTGGGAGGACAGGTCTTCCTATTTGATCAAGATAAACTCATAAATACAAATGGCAGAGTGTAAAAATGTGAAATCTGTTATCATATTTCGTCATTGGTGTGTGTCATTAAAAATTTGCTTCAAATATGGTATCTTAAAATGCTGGGCAGGAATTAATTAGCACTTCATAGATTATCCTTCGTAGATGTTGCTGAAATAATCTTGATCCGCGCAGTATTGATTTCCATGGCAGTCAAAATAGTTTTACTAAAATAAAATGTGTACCGGTAGGTTTTCCAGAGGGAAGTAATACAGTTAACAATTAAATTCATTTTATACCAATATTTTGGAAAAACTTGCCTTTGTCAATGAAAAAACATGAATTTTAAAACAACTACATGTTAAACATTTGTACAGTCACCATATTTATGCAATTGGTGTCATTCATAACAATAATAACATGGCTGCCCCCAACCCTTGTTTTTATTGTGTCACCTGCTGTAAGCAGAGGTGACACATAGAGATCACTCTTCCATCGTCTGTCCGTCCATCTGTCCATCACACTTTTTCATCACGCTTCAGCAGGTGACACGTGTTCCAGAGAACAATCTTGCTTTCTAAAATATCATTTTTTTACTCCTCTTATTTCAATTAAAGAAGCATTGTTGATAGCTAATTTAAACACAGGATTAACATTTTTTTACATCTATTTTATTAGCTTGTCAGTTTTTCAAAGAAAAAAATACGAGCTATTGTCGTAACTCTGGCGTCCGCGTTGTTGTTGTCATCATCAGGCGTCATCATCTGGAATCTTAACGTTGGCCATAACTTCTCTACTATTCAATTGTATACAACTTTCATTTTTGGTATGCATATTCATCTTGACAAGACCTATCCAGACATATGCAAATATTTCACCTATTGACCTTGACCTTTGACCTTATTTTTCTGTTACTTTTGAAAACTTTAAAATGCCTGTCATTTCAAAACCGTTGTCAACAGGTCACTGATATTACACATGTGAATTCCTTGTAGCAAGACCTTTCCATCAATGTTATACTTTTGGACTTTTGACCTTGACCTTTGAACTTTGACCTATTTTTGAAATGTTTTACAAAAAACTTTAACATTGGCCGTAATTTCTTTACTTTTGACATACTCTTTTATTTTTGGTATGCATATTCATCTTTGCAAGGGCTATTCAGATATACCTCAATATTTCATCTATCAACCTTGACCTTTGACTTATTTTTACTGTAACTTTTGAAAACTTTAAAATGCCTGTTATTTCAGAATCGCTACAAACAGGGCACTATGCGAATTCCTTGTGGCAAGACCTTTCCATCAATGTTATACTTGGACTTTTGATTTTGACCTTTGAGTTTTGACCTTTATTTGATACGTTTAACAAAAAAAACTTTGACGTTGGCCATAACTTTTTACTATTTGACATACATCTTTTATATATTTAACATGCATATTCATCTTGACAAGGGTTATTCAGATATACCTCAATATATTATGTATTAACCTTGACCTTCAAACTTATTTTTTCCATAACTCTGGAAAAGTTTTAAAACAGATTATTTCTTTGTCATTTTTCAATATTTTTTTTAAAAAAAATTTGTATACTGGTTTGTCATCATATGAACCTGTGCAGGTGTGATTTTGGTCATGATCTTAGGCAGATAAAAAAAGAGCATTTTTTAAAGTGTCTTTAAATTTTATTACAAAAACTCAATGGATAAGCAATTTTGATTTTTTATTTACATATTTTACGTCTTTGTGTTGTATACATTCTATTCCATGCATAGGTCAAGGTCATCCTTCAACGTCAAAGGTCAAATTTAAAGGGTATGGTACTTCAACTTTGCATTTAAAAGCTTACAGTTTTAGTTGTAATTTTCAACTTTTTTAAATATTTAACAAAAATATGTAACACTGGCAAAAACAGATGAGCATTGGCACCCACATGCGGTGCTCTTGTTTTACATCTATTACCAAACAACTTATATAAATCACTCTTGATGGCTGTAGTGACAGCTGATCATGTGGTCATTATTGTGGAAGGAAACTGGGGAGCCTGGAGAAAACCCATGTATCTGGACAGGTGACCATTGTACCCTCTCCTGTATGTGATCAGAAATCAAACCTGGGATATATTGGTGAAAAGCGAAGCACATAACTTTTATGCTATCCAGGCACCAATTTCATTTCCTCCATGACCCTGTACCAAAATTGCTTGAAATTATTCTCTAGAATATTGAGGCTTCCAGGGGGTCAGATAGTTTCTTAATTATGATTTAGAAAATTTCAAAATTCTTCTTCTAAACCAAGTCAGTAGAGGAAGTTTGTATTTCCATGTTTTATGTTTCAGTTGAAGCAGAGATAGAGAGTGAGGGAGAGGAAGAGGAGGAGATCTCAGTGCTGGTGGCAGGGGTCAAGGTGCCACTGTCAGAGGTCACAGATGAAATGGTGGCCCGTATGAGTCTTGATGAGAAACATGAATACATTCGAGTTGGGCAGGAGATGTACCAGAATATGTATGAGTGAGGTAATGCACCTTTAGTGTTACCTGCTGTAAGCAGAGGTGACACATAGGGATCACTTTTCCGTCATCTGTCTGTCAGTCTGTCACGCTTCAGCAGGTGACACGTGTTCCAGAGAACACTCTTGTCTATTTATAGTGGTGAAAATTTCCCATTCATAGCTAGGTCAGCTGCAACAATTGACTGCCTATTATCCATTATAGATATTGGATAGCCTGTAAGTAATTTGAATACATATGTTAACACTTGAAAGGTCCTTTAAATCATTCTCCTTCAATAAACAACACATACTGGTTTGTTTATAATTAACTCACCTGAGCACAACGTGCTCATAAACCACAAGATCATTGGTTTAGATATTTCATATGTAACATGGCCTTGTGGACCTGAACCAAGTTTTCAAATCATGGCTCTTGGGTATAAATTTTGATCACAGGTACAGTTTTTGTGTGCAGTTACGATTATTTTGCTGTACTTCTGCATGGATTTTGTATTCAGTTTGACTGTTTTATAAAAGGCAATGAAGGCAGTATTAATCAGGTGAGCGATTCAGTGCCATCATGGCCCTCTTGTTTTTAATCTTACTGATGCTTCATCCCCACAGCTGGTTCATCCATAGAAATAAGGTTAAGCTCACCAAAGATGTTTAAATCCTCAAATACTATCACTGAAGCAATCTTCTAAATTCTAAAAAAAAATAAGGCCTTCAAACATGTTATAGTAGTCATTTATGAAGGAACTAGAGTTTTCATAGAAAACTGATGTTTCCACAAACACACACACACACACACACACACATCACTGAACCCTCTCATCAGTGTCTTCTTTCTTTGCTTTGAAAAATTAGAAGACCTATCATGATTTCAGTTACCAAAACATTAGCTCATGTTTGCAAACAGTGACTTGAAATAGTACATTGTTATTCTCCACATGTAAAAGAATGATTAGGATGACAGGCAACAGATAAGTTCTGTGTGGCTAGTGTACGAAACGTTTGCAGATGTTTGTGGTCATTGAATACAAGGCTGATTCCACTTCATGGCAAAAATCAATTGTTTAAAGTCATGTCAAAGTTATGGACCTCGTGCATGACACTTCCTCTAACCAAATTCTATCTATAAGTGAAATTTCACTTCAATAGCATACCGATAAGTAGAAGAGGAGTTCCAAACAAAAAGTATGACAGATGGACAGACAACTCTGACATAAACAATGTTTCCCCAACATAAATTTTGAGGAAGGAGAGATATAATAAACTCTCTATAGTACACTTATTCTTTAAGGTTTAAGCCCTGTAATTCACTTCCAGTTAAGGTATATGCCTCATAATAACCATCAAAGCCATGCATATAATTTCACAAGATTATCACAACATAATCTTTTAGAATGTCAAACCATGGAAATCTTAAAGGCAAATTGACATGTTATGACATATGACAGAAATTATTTTCTTACCTCTCCATTATAATTTTGTCATGAGTTATCTCCCCTGAATACAAAAAAAATTATTTTCTCAATTATCCTACGATAAAGTTTAGATATGTTCATTAAATTTTAATCAGAATCATCAGAATCATTTAATGCATCTTTCTACCATGAGTTTTCCTCGAAAATCAAATAAAGTTTTTCATATTCACAGATATTGTATATTTCCCATAGACTTCAATGTTAACTTAAATAGAGATTATCTCCCCTAAATCCAATAAAACCTGGCAAACCTTTCAGTTAAACATTTTTATTTTTGGATGTCTTCAAAGTGACAAAGTTTAATAGAAATATTTCTGTCCAGTAGCAAGATAAGGAATATGGGTATTAGGGGGGTTATACCTTAAATCTTTATAGTTAATAATTAATTTTCAGACTTGATGCATAAAATTATTAATGTCATACTATTACATTTCACTTCTTTAATGTAATAGACTTGTAATGTCTTGAATACTAAGAAGGAAAGGTGGTACTTACTTCCTTGGTGAAACCTTGTATGCGTTCAACATGCTGTAAGATGTGTGCAACCAGTCACTTACAATTAGCTATGGAGTTGTTTTAGGACTATATACCATGTTCACATGCACTTTATGCTGTACATTGCCATGTACATGAACATCATGGTTTATGACACTGGGACAGTTTCCTAGCCGAATGTAAGTATATGGTTTGGCGTACTGAGAGCATTCATTGTTTGTTTTTTGCATGTGGAATTTTCACTTTTTTTGTGTTACTTTTATAGATTCAAACAATCCTGGGGGACAGTACCGTTATATGAACTGCATGACCAAGGTTACATGACATTGCCAGTGTTGTAGAACTACATGCGAGATATCCAGCAGTGAGCTGAGCTAAATGTGGGCCTGACAGAAGAGGAGGATCAGGAATGTGAAACATTCCAGCCCTCATTTGTGTTGAACAATAGACTGGGCTTGCCTCCAACCTGCACCTCTCTGGTACCGAGGACAAAGTCTAGTGACCAGTACTGGGATAAAATGTCATGTCAGTCGTTATGAACTTATTTAATTGTTACAGATGTTATAAAAAATCATTTATTTTTTCACTATTTTATTAATTACTCATTTTGTTTCCCATCTTACATCAAAAACAAAATGTCCCAATATAATTGTGAAAAATAACAAGAATGTCAATAATAATTGACATTTTTGTTTAATAATTCACACCACTTTCATCATTGTCTTGAATAAAAAAAAAAAATGCCAAACACATTTTTTGTCTTTTATTCATGAAAAGTACAAAATAATAGAATAAATGCAAATTTAACAAAAATCATGGTTGATTACTTCACATGAAATAAACGTAATATCGCTTAACATAAGCAATGACTCATTAACACATTTTGCATCAAAGCTTTGGTTGAAACTATATATATAACAAACACAACTCTTTGCAACACATTTAGTTATATATAGTATTCGTGTAATTTCTACCAGTTATTTCAATATTTCATGCCTATACAGAACTCATGTAATCTCTACCAGTGAAAAATGTATCTTGGAATGAGCTATCACTGTGGGTGATGATTTGAAAAACCCTTTGCAAAACCCTTTATCACAGGAAACAAACATTTCCCTTTGAATATCTCAGACGGACTTACCTCACCCTTACCTCTTTATGGTGTTCAACTTGTATGAAAAATATCCTTGAATTGGCGAGACTATGGAGGGTTGTAACTCTTAGGACAAAATTCTCTCTCCTTATTTATATTTTAACTATGGTAGCACTTTGCAGTTACATAATGCAGTTACATGTTTATCCATGTCAGGTCAATCTCCAAGGTTTTAACACCTTACAGTAAAAATTAAAATCCCACTATATAAGACATGGAATGAAATCCCACATCAGCAAAAGAAAAAATAATACAAAAATGATGTACCCTACTGCCTGGTTTTGGGAAACAACTGCAAAAGTTGTAGTAAACTTATTGTAAAGTGCATAGAACACTTAAACGATGCTGGCAATTAATGTTTAAACTTTAACAAGTTTAAGATTATGCTTAATACTTGAAGTATAAAAAAACAAAAAACAAGAGTGTCAGTGCTGCCACAATATACGCCGCCACAAAATATAAAGACCAAGAGGGTCCTTTTAATTATTGCTTTTAACATTTCTGTAAGCATATGCTCATAATGAAGTATATGAGACTAATTAATTTAGCTGAAAGAGCAGTATATTCACAAATATACTTTTCTCAAAGTGAGGCAATCACTAAAGATGATGAAAAGACAGGGGCCTGAGATTGTGGTTGCCTGGGTAGTATAAAAATCAATGAACCGGAAAATCGCCACTTCATGCACATCTACCCATTATAGAAATGACATTGACCAAGTTTTGAAAAGATTCATTCAGAAATGAAGGAGGAGTTGCGTTCACAAGGCTGCAATATCAATCAGCTACAGAGACTAAGTTTCAAGGGACACAAATCTTTTAAAAATCAATGGACCGGAAAATCGCCACTACGTGTACATCTACCCATTATAGTAATGACATTGACCAAGTTTTGAAAAGATTCATTCAGAAATGTAGGAGGAGTTGCGTTCACAAGGCTGCAGTATCAATCAGCTACAGAGACTAAGTTTCAAGGGACACAAATCTTTAAAAATCAATGGACCGGAAAATCCCACTCTGACATCTACCCATTATAGAATACATTGACCAAGTTTTAAAAGATTCATTCAAAATGTAGGAGGAGTTGGTTCACAAGGCTGCAATATCAATCAGCTACAGAGACTAAGTTTCAAGGGACACAAATCTTGTAAAAATCAATGGACCGGAAAATCGCCACTTCATGCACATCTACCCATTATAGTAATGACATTGAACAAGTTTTGAAAAGATTCATTCAGAAATGTAGGAGGAGTTGCGTTCACAAGGCTGCAGTATCAATCAGCTACAGAGACTAAGTTTCAAGGGACACAAATCTTGTAAAAATCAATGGACCGGAAAATTGCCACTTCATGCACATCTACCCATTATAGTAATGACATTGAACAAGTTTTGAAAAGATTCATTCAGAAATGTAGGAGGAGTTGCGTTCACAAGGCTGCAGTATCAATCAGCTACAGAGACTAAGTTTCAAGGGACACAAATCTTGTAAAAATCAATGAACCGGAAAATCGCCACTTCATGCACATCTACCCATTATAGTAATGACATTGACCAAGTTTTGAAAAAATTCATTCAGAAATGTCGGAGGAGTTGCGTTCACAAGATATGGACGTACGGACGGACGGACAGACGGAGAAGATGACGCCAATATACGACCGCCTCCGGCGGCGTATAAAAATGCAATGTTAACCATCTCTGTTTTTCTGTAATCTTTCATTAACTAAAACTGATAACAGATTGTTAAACTGCTTGAAGATGCAGTAAATCTGAGCTTTTCTGAGGAGTAATGACCCTTCCATGTCCATCACAAGTCCTGGTGCAGACGACACTGCTCTACACTAGAGAAATTGACTGAGAAATTAATGTACTTTTCATGTCAATTTTCCCTTTTATTCCTAAGATTCTGAAAATTTTACTGTTTTTACCTTTACAATGTGGACCATGAAGAATGAAAATATGTGGACTTTGGACTTCAGTAAATTTATGCTACGACGACACATTTAAATTGAGTAAAACTTGAGGTATACAACATGTTGGTTGCCAACACTGTGAAATCCTTAACTTATATTTCTGATGGCTTTAGCCAGGGTCTATCTTGGTCAAGTTCAATCCTGGGTAAGGTATGGTCAGTAATCAGGTGAGCAATTAAGGGCCATCATGGCCCTCGTGTTTTGTAACGCAGCATAAAAGAACTGTTTAAGTTATTATTCCCAAATGATAGAAATGCTTATTTGCACTTAGAAAGGTTATGGTCAAGAAATCTCTTAAACAGCCTCAGAGTTTGGAGCTTCTAATATAGAGTGGTCACCTCTTTAAATTTAAGTTTTAACTTATTTATTTTATGCTGATTGGAAAACAAGTTTTTACAAATTATTCTATTCCCTCTCACCCCTTGCCCCCAAATGGGTTTGAATCAATAACTTTCAGATCCACAGTAAGGTATGTTACCAATGGACCAAGGCACCCTTCATCAAGTCCCACTGAATTGGACCATCATCTAGGATTTTCCATTCTGAAAACTTATGCCAGTTTCAAGTCAACCCAAATCACATCTTTAGAAATTGCATATGCCTCTACAGCTAAACCTTAAAGATCGATACAATATACTGATTAATCATATTACATCATTCCATCTGCCGCATGTTCTAATGTTCTATCAAAACATGAACAAACTTGCTGTTCATCATACATAAAGCACATAATATAAATATATATTCTACCACCACATTTAAGAGTGAAAAACATTTAATATATAAATGAAAAACACTTTCATAATACAACTGGTTCTTTCATGGTTAAAATTTTCTACCAGCATTGAAAATGACATACATCATAAAAATGTTCTGGGCTGCTTCAAGATTTTCCCTAACAGATCACTAACAATACATTTTTTAATGCTTAAAAATGATGAACATATTCTGTATAACATGGTGATCTCAATGATGGAATTTCCCAAATTTCTATTTTCTATGCTGATAAATAAAATATATTAATATTTTGAGGACAATCTTGAGCTGAAATGTTTCTTAAGTTGGAGGCAGTAAACTGGTTAAACATGTGTATTCTATCACTATGTGTTTATCACATCATTTGAGACTAATCACAACAGAGGCTAGACATATCTGAACACAGAAATGTAAGCACCACATGTTGTCCATCTATTGCATATCTTGTACATTACTGGTTAGGAAAGTGAGCAATCAAGGTGAAAAGGCCTTCATAAGTGAAGGAAAAATTGTCTATACATGTATATATTAGGATTTGCAAAGTACATCTACTAGTGATTTAAAAAATGTTCTTAACTATTCCAAACTGATATATTACATACAGTGTTTTCAAGGCAACTATGCCAGTCAATTAAGCAAGCTAGTTTTTCAACCATTTTCATCTGGCAGCTTTGCCAACCAATCAAGTTCTACAAAGGAAAATTCTGCAAGCGCTGGGCTCACAATGCATGCTGGACCTGCTCTGGACAGATAGGCAAGCTCTGGTCTAAGTTGCTTATTCATACCATAGTCACTACTTCTGTAACACGAACAAGATAAACAGATTGAAATGTCTGGTTAATGAAGGTGGCGTACAACCTGCATTATCCAGTGAGTAACTCTGGAGTAGTTATCAGAAACAGAGTGTTCTTTGGAACACATGTCATCAGCTGAAGTACAACGAACAGACGAGGGAAGTGTGATCCCTATGTGTATCTGGTCTGTGATCTCTGGAGAGAGCAACAACTTAAAATAGGCCGACTGTCATCATCTTGAAATACCTGGATAACAATCTTTTTGAAATAACAGGTTGCCATCAACTGTGAACATTTGGTTAAGACACTTGAAATAGTTGCTGACGATGCAATAAATACACCCATACACAGAGCGTAATACTTATGCTGGAGTTGAATTCCAATTTCAAAGAAATTTTCAGTATTATAACTTCTCCAAACATTTCAACCCACATCCCCACTGTAAATGAATGATTGATATAAACAGAGGCAAAGAATTCCCCATCCTCAGGAAAAAAATAATTTGATAGCACATAATATCACTTAATACATGTAGACACTAACAAGTACATCTACTTCTACGGTGATTCATGAACCACTGAAGATCATTTATTCCCCCATAACCCCACCTTTGTCACTGTTCGATTCTTTTTTTCTATTTTCAGTGACAGAAATCTTAACCCCCATCCCTTCCAAATTACAATCCAAAGCTACATTCTATGGCACTGAAGAGTTCATCAAAGTTTCATAAAAAAACCATCAGCTACAGTTAAGACACTTAAGAAAGACAACATGCTGGGTAAGGACTACACTGTATAATTCTAGTGTAGCCTGCACTTCATAAAGACAGGCCTATAATTACTTCATGTGGGGGTGTCCCATGGAAGACCTCAGACAGACATCACTGAAAACAAGTGGGCAGAGGGAAACATGAGAACACAAACTGGGGACAAGACCAGAGGCTGGAACATCACATACCAATAAACACTTGTACAATATATCTTCATACCGTGGGTTGGACTCGGTTGATGCTGACATAGGACCTAGGTATTGTGAAAATGTACCTCAAGAGATTAAAGTATGGAATTGAAAACAAAAACAAAAAAAAACTATATTTCAATTAATAAAATTTTGGCGAAGCTGTTCATTCCAATATTTAGATGTTTTATGTTTAAACACTATCGACGACTACCGGTAGACATTCTTGAGTTGTCACTAAAGTGAGCTGATTACTCAATTATAACAGGTCAATTGGTTTCACAAGTACACCTGCAAGGGATTTTTTTTATATTCACTAGATTGTGTTCATGAGAACACCTGTGTCACCTGCTGCAGCAATAGCTAGGTTTGAAACTCTGAATATCTGATAAAATGTTCAAACACATATACACATAGTGACTACAAATAGGTGAAAAACCTAAGAGAAGAACCTCTACCTTTTTTTTTTTCCAGGAAAATTAAGCAAATAACTTGGATATGATGCTAAGAAATTGTATATATCTTAAACAAGTACAAAGTTTCAAGGAAAATTTCCTTAAATTTCAGCAGGAGTGAGTACATTTACAAATCGGACAGAAATGTTGCTTCATTCATATTTAAGGAATAATTAATAATTCTATAACCAAAGGGCAATAACCTTAGTTCAGCTCAATACATTTCACAGAAAAAAAAAAAAAAGCAGTAACTCCTTCATGAGAATTTTTGCTGAAAAGTGAAATCATCTGAAATATTTTCCCAATAAACATTACATGCAAGTTTCATGAAGATCTGTCCATGTTTATTTTAGTTAGAGATCTGACAAGCATACTGGATGCCCTAAACAAGAAAGACAAAGTGGTCCTTATGACTCTGCAGTGCTACCCAGGTGACAAAAAATAATAACCTATAAATACAACTAATTTCACAACATACCGGTACTATTAAAATGACATGAAAAAATAAAAGGTAAAAAATAGTATGATTTTACATTTTATACTGAATATACCAACATAAAGGAGTAAATTTTAAATAGATAAATTCTTAATTTGCTGTATACTGAGGGAAAAAATATCACACCACTATACAAAGTTGATTATTAACTATGAGATTAATTAACTTACCAGATTAATCAGCATATGAGATTTATCAACAAGTGAGATAAATCAACAGGAGATTTATCAACAATCAAGATCAAATAACATGCAAGATTAATCAACATACGAGATTCACTTTCAATGTATAAGCTGAACAAAAAAAAAATAGTACAATTTTTTTTGTTGAAGACTTCTGTGATTTCTGGTACAGACTTCATATAGTCTATACAATCCATGATTATTGCATTTTACATCTTGTAAGATTTCCAATAATGAAATATCTCAAATCAGAAACATTTCTTTACTGTGTAACTAATTCTGAAAATAAAAAAATTAACAATCTTTTAGTCATAAAGTATTGTTCTCTCCTATCTACCTTCTACGTTTCAACAGTGATAAGAATTTTTTCACGATTAAATTAAATCTCACCATGATTGCAAATAATTTCTGAAGATATATTGCTCTGACAATACAAACACATGCTATATATTATTTAAATACATAAATCAAACTAAACACATGTATAAAGCATGCTCCTATTATAATTAATTATTCCAAAAGATCGAGAACTTATAAAAATAATAGGTTAATACAATGACTATTCCTTCAAATAAATAAATAAATCTTGTTGTGCCAACCATGCAAATCCTTCACAAAAATATACCATGAGCTGTTGTGAAGTAAGCAGATTAAACAAGAACACCGCAATGCTGATGTCATCGCTAATCTGTTTGTTTTTTTTGTTTTGTTTTTTAAGTGGGAGATAAATGAGATAATGGCCAAATTTAAGTTTTTCACTGTATTTTTTTTTAAAATAAGAGTGTGCTCTGAACATGTGTGTCACCTGCTAAGCGTGACAGAAAAAGTGTGACGGACAGACAGACAGATAGATGACGAAATAGTGATCCCTACGTGTCAACTCTACTTACAGCAGGTGACACGAAAAGGGATATAAATTAGGTCAAAATGGACTTAAGAGTTACAGCCCTCGATGTGAACGTAGCCCTTGTGATAGAAAACAAGTGGAGTTTATGAAAGATGGTATAACAGTTTTAAAATTTAGAAATTATGGCCAAGGTTAAAGTTTTTCACCACAACAACGATGCCAATGAAGATGACACAAGCGTTATGACAATACCTAGACTTCCTTTCTTTAAAAAAAAAGCCAGCTAAAAATAAGTTCCATAAATGGTTTGGTTAGGATGCATTTGACTAAATACCAGTATATCTCAGTCATTATACTGAGCTGACATTTGGTACTATGTGTACCAGACATCTGACAGACAAACATAGCCACAGAATATCTGAATTGCCCCATAAATACATTAACGTTATGTTCAGACATCAGCCTCAACATCCTTATTCCATCGTGAACAGTGGAAATGTGTTGGTATGTAGAATTATCTTATGCCTAAACCATGTTACTATACAGATCTAATAAACATTTATACATTAACATAAAGGGTCTTTTTCACCTCAAATATGTGAAATATGTTTCTTGGAGTTTCTTAAATTCACCATGTTTTCCAAAAACTGAAATATTCCCTTTGGGGCAAATAACTTTCCATGACTTGTGTCCTTAACCCTTTCCCTCATAGAGGACACCATGAAAAGACCTATGCGAACAGCATAAAACCAGATCAGCCTGCGAGTAACTCGCAGGCTAATTACTCACAGGCTGATCAGGTTTTATGCTGTTCGCTGCTCCTCAGTGGTCTGGAAATGAGGATTTTGTAATTAAATTTGGTAAGGTTTAACTGTGGTTTTCTGCAGATCAGGCTTAAAGTGGTACCTATTGAGTGCGTCAAAATGAGTCTATATGAGGGAAAGGGTTAAATATATTATGTAACTCTACAAAAAAGAAAATGAAGAGCACTGAAGATAGTACATTTAGTACTCAGCCAAACTGAATGATGTGATTCACATATCTTGACAAGCTGAGTGGTCTAGTTTGCTGGTAACTGTCAAAGTAGTCTAATTTGCTGGTAACTGACATAGCTACAACTGGTTTAATTATGAAAATGTATCAATGAAGCAAAGTCTTCTAACAACAAATCTAAATCATAACAAATGTGTGTCTCATTTATTCTGCAATGAACCTTCTGTTTATAACAAACTTTCCCTATTTCTAAGTACCCTTGCCATGCTGATGAGGTCCACTGCCATGTGTGTGGGGGTTCTCAAACTATCCCTGTCTAGAGGGGACACAACACTGAGAGAGAGCACCTTCCTGGTTATATGGGGCTGACTATAAATGAAGTAAAACGACGTCTGTAACTGACGATCATATGTTGAGGAGGTCTTCCACTGACCGGGTCCGAGAAAAAGCCTCCAAGCATTTATTTCCCCCATCTAAATATGCAGTCACACTTTCATCCACATCCTCTTTACGTAAATCAGTAGAGAATGAGGAAAACACATCAGCTTGTGTATTCTGCCGACTTCTATTTGCAGCCAATCTGTAACAGACAATAGCCACAAACTTGCACCTGAAAGTTGTAATCAACAAGAAAAGACTTCACAGACAGTAATTCATGTATTTTAAACTGTCCCCACACTTGAGTGATTGTGATGCACAGGAATTAAACTCTAATTTTATTTATTTTAGGATGACTGGAAAAAATTCAAATTCACCTTAAATGTTCCTGGGTTGGACCTGTACTTTGTAACAATTGATTGACAGGTGACTACTGCTTTACTGATTAAAAAATATCTTTTACTTTTTCTCTGTTGTAATAATAGCAACAACTTACTCTGAAAAACAATCATCCAGATTATCATTATCTGTGTTGTCGAGAGAAAAGGAAACTTGAGAATTGTTGTCATCAAACGTTTGCTGAAAAAGAAAGGGTCAGAACATATTACATGCTAAGGTATTAATAATGGCATGGGGTAAATAGTGTTGACTAATGAATTAACAACTGCATCTAGCATACATAAACCTAAATAAACAAGAGGCCCATGATGGCCCTAAATCGCTCACCTGAGATAAATAGGTTGACCCAAGGAACATCTGTTATTTTAAAATCTGGCCAGTAGTTTTGAAGAAGATTTTTAAAGTTTTCATTTTTTTTTCTTTTTGTTGCCATGGCAACCAGAGTTCTACATGGATCAAGTTTATTTTAGCAACTTTTGTGAAGGTTGACCCAAGGATCATTCCTGCCAAGTTTAATCAAATTCTGTCCAGTGGTTTCAGAGGAGTTGTTGTTTAAAGGTTTCTCTATATACATATAAGGCAAATAAGCCCCGCCCCTGGCGGCCATGATTTTTTACGGATCGGAATAATTTTAGCAACTTTGGTAGAGGTTGACCCAAGGAACATCTGTACCAAATTATTTTAAAATCTGGCCAGTAGTTTTGAAGAAGATGATTTTTAAAGTTTTCATTTTTTTTTCTTTTTGTTGCCATGGCAACCAGAGTTCTACATGGATCAAGTTTATTTTAGCAAATTTTGTGAAGGTTGACCCAAGGATTTTCCCTGCCAAGTTTAATCAAATTCTGTCCAGTGGTTTCAAAAGGAGATGTTGTTTAAAGGTTTCTCTATATACATATACGGCAAATAAGGCCCACCCCTGGCAGCCATGTTTTTTTACGGATCGGAATAATTTTAGCAACTTTGGTAGAGGTTGACCCAAGGAACATCTGTACCAATTTATTTTAAAATCTGGCCAGTAGTTTTGAAGAAGATGATTTTTAAAGTTTTCATTTTTTATTTTTTTTTGTTGCCATGGCAACCAGAGTTCTACATGGATCAAGTTTATTTTAGCAACTTTTGTGAAGGTTGACCCAAGATCATCCCTGCCAAGTTTAATCAAATTCTGTCCAGTGGTTTCAGGAGATGTTGTTTAAAGGTTTCTCTATATACATATAAGGCAAATAAGCCCCGCCCCTGGCGGCCATGTTTTTTTACGGATCAGAATAATTTTAGCAACTTTGGTAGAGGTTGACCCAAGGAACATCTGTACCAAATTATTTTGAAATCTGGCTAGTAGTTTTGAAGGAGATGATTTTTAAAGTTTTCAAATTATTTTTCTTTTTGTAGCCATAGCAACAGAGTTCTTCATGGATCAAGTTTATTTTAGCAACTTTTGTAGAGCCTCACCCAAGGAACATTCCTGCTAAGTTTCATTAAATTCTGTCCAGCGGTTTCAGAGGAGATGTCATTTAAAGAAAATGGTGACGACGCACGCTGGATGACGCACGACGAAGGGCGATCACAAAAGCTCACTTTGAGCTCAGGTGAGCTAAAAAAGGGGGGGGGGGGGGACAAACATTAACATCAATGCACAAAGAAGTAGTATTTACACATTTTGCTGTTACTAAAAACCCAGTTGATTGCAGATTGCCCAAAACATCACCTTACCCAGTCAACTCTTTTAAATAAGCTGTTGCATGCAATGGCCTTCTTCACAACAATTGTTTGAATTTGCATACTGGTGACCAAATGACTACTTCATTACAAATGCTGATATGTTGCTCCATGCGAATCCCAAAAAATGATAGTATAGCCAAAGGAAATTATGCAAATATAATAAAACAAGAACACTGCATGCGGGTGCCTACACTCATCTGTTTTTGCTAACAATACATATTTTTGTTTAACATTTAAAAAAGTTGACCTTGAAAATCACAACTGAAACTGTACACCTTTAAATGCAAAGCTGAAGTACCATACCCTTTAAATTTGACCTATGACCTTGGAGGATGACCTTGACCAATGCATGGAATAGAATGTATACAACACAAAGATGTAAAATATGTAAACAAAAAATCACAATTGCTAATCCATTTAGTTTTTTGATAATCAACACAAAACTGTACATTTTGAAGACATTTAATAAAAGAAAAATGTTCTTTTTTATCTGCCTAAAGATCATGACCAAAATCACACCTTCACAGATTCATATGATGACAAATCAGTATACAAATTCTAAAAAAAAAAAAATATTGAAAAATGACAAAGAAATATCTATCATAAAACTTGTCCAAAGTTATGGCAAAATAAGGTCAAAGGTCAAGGTTGATAGATAAAATATTGAGGTATATCTGAATAACCCTTGTCAAGATGAATATGCATACCAAATATAAAAGATGTATGTCAAATAGTAAAAAGTTATGGCGAACGTCAAAGTTTTTTTTGTTTTTGTTAAACGTATCAAATATAGGTCAAAACTCAAAGGTCAAAATCAAAAGTATAACATTGATGGAAAGGTCTTGCCACAAGGAATTCACATAGTGCCCTGTTTGTAACGATTCTGAAATAACAGGCATTTTAAAGTTTTCAAAAGTTACAGTAAAAATAAGTCAAAGGTCAAGGTTGATAGATGAAAAATTTGCATATGTCCGGATAGGCTTTGTCAAGATGAATATGTATACCAAAAATGAAAGTTGTATATGGAATAGTAGAAAAGTTATGGCTAATGTTAAGATTCCGGACGACGGCGCCTGACGACGACAACAACATGGACGCCTGAGTTACGAAAAACAGACAAGCTAAAAATTAAAAAGAGTTGTAATTTAAAGGATTATTTTATCAAAAATACTATTTTTCTCCTGAATACTCTTAACAAATAGATCTATATAAAAACTCTAAAAAATTGTAAAAATTTAGGTCATTGCCATCCTAGGGAAAAACTGAGAATTCCTTGGTTCACATCTAAATTTCTCAATAGAATGTTGTTGAACCAATATACATCTCTTCACTATTAACGGAATAAACAAAAGAATTGGTAGAACCAATGGATGCTCCCTGAATAAATGCTAAATAACAAAAGGCAATAACTCCAAAATTATGCAAAACAGAGTTGCAGTTCTTGTACACTGCACTTCTCCTCATTGAAATCTATCTACCTATGAAGTTTCATGTTCATACCTCTTATAGTTTTTGTGCTATGCTCCGGACTAAATTTAAGTATGAAAAATAACGAAGGGCAATTACTCCAAAATTATGCAAAACAGAGTTGTGGTTCTTGTACAATGCACTTCTCCTCAAAGAGATCTATCTACCTATGATGTTTCATGTTCATACCTCTTATAGTTTTTGTGCTATGCTCCGGACTAAATTTAAGTATGAAAAATAACAAAGGGCAATAACTCCAAAATTATGCAAAACAGAGTTGTGGTTCTTGTACACTGTACTTCTCCTCAATGAGATCTATCTACCTATGTAGAGGCACCTATCTACCTATATAGCAGCAACTATATGCTCTCCCTTCAGGGAGCAAAATAAACAAGAATATATCAGAATAATAAAGAAACCAAGAGGACTATGGTGGCCCTTAATCGTTCAACTAAGTTACATTGGCCTTAACAATTATGTTCACTTGATTTTACCTGACAACCTTCAACAACAATTAGATTCATGATTTGGTCATCTGACTAAGATATTATACATTATCACAAATGACCAGCCCCACATCATGGAAACCTCATGTTCATGTTTCTATATAGATGATAGACGGGAGCCTGATTTTAAAAGGATCAATTTTATATTGGGTCAGTGAAGAGACTTTTTTGCCAAATGAAATTAACCCTTTCCCTCATATAGACATATAGACTCATTGTGACGCACTCAATAGGTACCACATAAAGCCTGTTCTGCAGAAACCCACAGTTAAACCTTACCAAATTTAATTATAAAATCCTCACATCCAGACCACTGAGGAGCAGCGAACAGCATAAAACCTGATCAGCCTGCGAGTTACTCGCAGGCTGATCTGGTTTTATGCTGTTCGCATAGGTCTTTTCATGGTGTCCTCTATGAGGGAAAGGGTTAAATTTAGCAGCATTTCTGAAGACCACTCACAGAACATAATTTCTACTCTGTGGTTTCAGAGTTGTTATATAAGTAAATTGTTGTTGATGGAAGGTGAACAACAAAGGACACAGTGTGATCACAACAACTCACCTTTAGCACCTTGACCTATGGTGAGCTAAAACTTAACTATTGACAACCTGGTCCACATTTGACAAAATATTTCAAGTTAAAAATTTCTTTCACTAAAATCTTTCAAAGTCTGTGAAACTGTGAATTTTCAAGTATATGATATAAAACATTTAATAAATTCTGTGAAATCAGTGAAATAGACACAGACATTTTTTATATTTATAAGAAATTTTCCTGTTGAGAATTTGTAAAACATAAAATGTACCCAGCCTTGCCGATGTTGAGGACTCTGAGACTTTCCATCATTTAACTGCTTCATACTGTCTGGTTTTGGCAATCTGGGGTGAGTTTCTGAAATAATAAATCCATGACATAATAGCTCTTCATTTGTGCATATGAATGGTTTTTCAAATTGCAAACACTGGAGCAAGGTTTTGTCAAGACATTATCAGGCATGAATTACTAGTACAACTCAGGAACAACTTAGAGAGATAAATACAGGTTGTTTCCCAACCAATGAGAAGGATATAATTTTAAATCTAAACAGGTGTTCAGTTTTCATTATTTTAATGTTATTATCAAAGCATTTAATGTAAGAAAACAAAATTTTGATTGAAAAAATAATGTAGCAGTAAAATACAGTGAGTATGTTGTATGTGTACTATAGAGTTTACAGGTGATTCAGAGTTCAGTGTCATTGTCTGAAGAAAACACATAATGATAGGCACCAATGTCCATTAGACATGAGTATAATTTGTAAAAATTGTCTCCAAATTGATGCTAAAGAAGCAAGTTAGTGTGGAGGATGCCATCAGCTGACTTAGTACCTACCAGAGAAGAGGTCAATGGTCTTCATCTGCGGCGCTGACTGGACTGTGTGTAGAGGCTTGGTTGGTGTGGTTGGCCCACTCATGCTTGTCTGCTTGGTTCCACCAACCTGTAGATACACAATACTGTCAGTCAAGAGTGGATGCAGAACCAGTCATCTCCATTTTCTTCATTTATAATCATATATATAATGCTGCCTATATAAGGCAAACGCTAAATGCAGCAAAATACTAACAATATCCTGAGATAACTGAGAGACAGACCATCAGCCAGCCATATTCCCCACAAAACATCTGTATATATATAAAAACCTTATTCAACATCCACATATGCTCTGATCAACAGCTGTCTCCAGATGCAAGACTCAACATCTGAAGGTTTGCATGCACAAATACATGTACATCCTCATCAGCATCTGTACATACACCTCCGAACTAAACATTTTTATACACACTCTCTACTATTTTCGAGATAATTTTGTAATAAATATTTATTTGATATTGCATCCAAATAATATTTCAGCATTGTTGGGACATTGCCATCATAAGTGACACAATCAATTATTAGTTCTGTCATGCCATTGACAAGAAGACTTTAACCCTTTCCCTCATATAAACTCATTTTGATGCACTCAATAGGTACCACATAAAGCCTGATCTGCAGAAAACCACAGTTAAACCTTACCAAATTTAATTACAAAATCCTCATTTCCAGACCACTGAGGAGCAGCGAACAGCATAAAACCTGATCAGCCTGCGAGTTACTCGCAGGCTGATCTGGTTTTATGTTGTTCGCATAGGTCTTTTCATGGTTTCCTCTATGAGGGAAAGGGTTAAGTACATCCACTTACATTTTCTTGTCACCGAGCTTCAATTTGTAACAAGTTCTCTCCACCATTTGTTTATACATTATTGTATCTCATACTCCACACAGCATGTTTTATACACATAAGTTTAGAAGTAAGTAACATTCATCAAATCATGAATTTGTGCACGCAAGTTCATAAGGTAAGATAATATATTCAAAATGACACCAACCCTTTCCACTGGGTGAGGATTATTTTTGCTATTTTTACTCTTCTCCCATTTGTCTCTTGCTAATTGGAAGGCTTGTGAAACTGAAATGGTAACAGCCTGGGCCTGAAAAATAAGATGGTTTCAAATAAGTATCACATATCCAGGTGTATACACAGCATACATCTTTTACTATGTGCTCCATTGTATTGCATACATAAACACAACAGCTAACACTAAGATGCCAAAATTTGTTATCTGTCCATTGTTCTTCAAATACATGTAGCTACAACATTGTTCAATGTTAACATTTTATCTCAGATAGGACCCGAAATACAAAGTAATAATGCATTTACACAGTACATATATACAGCCAAAGATAAATGAAAAACACACTAGAAATATGGGCCATATAAATCTGGATTTTTGCTGGTTGCATAGCTGAGGCTAAGCTCATTTTCCTGATACCCTTTAATTGGTAAGAGCTAAATAATACTGAAATATAAACACATAAAACCTGATGCTTTATAAAAAGGGGCCAGACCCTGACAGTCCTATGTTGTGTTGCATCTTTCATTGTATTGCTTCTTTTGTTTATAATCAAGATGATCAGAAATAGAATTTCCCATTGGTTTACATGCTGTATGAGATTAATCAATATTATCAGACAAAGTGGCATCACATGTTCCTGTACTTCTTTTTTTTTTTTGTATTTTGTACAAAATAAAGAAGAGTCCTGTCTATATTAAGTACATTTTAATATGTTTGTATACTAACTGATGGTACAATCATCGTTAAAATCTATACTATCGAGAAGTTTTATAAATATAGGCTAGATATGCTAGAGCTTGGGCCCTGTGGTACAGTGGCAACATATATAACTGTAGATCTAAACACGTGGGAGTATTTCAAACCACATTTAGGGCCATGGATTTTCATGACCTTCCCAAGTGCTAAACACCAGTCCAACTCAGGAGCAATCAAGGAGGATTGGTATAGACTATAGTAGAACTTGTTTCCAAATCACTGTAATATGAATGAATAAAAAATATATTACTGACAGCATTAACTGGCACTTACAATTTTCTGCTTGGCACAATAAAATGCATGGCACTCCATTGTTTCATTGACAGTGTTTCTGGCTATAAAAGCAAACAACTTCTCATGGTTCTTATCCGTGGTGCAGAAGGATATCCTGTAAAAAATGCATCCATATTTGTCACATGTCAATTGAGCACAGGAAACACTTACCACAAAAAATGTCACACAAGTACAAGGCATACATGTACCTCTGCAATGATATAAATCCATATCCTTACAATAAGTGTTTCAAGAAAAGACTAGAATTTCTCTCTGTCTCTCTCTATTCTATTGTTTGTATGAATGTAAACACTGAATTGTTTTAATTATTGCACAAATATGAAACAACAAATGCACAATAACAGATTTTTGAAAAGAAAAAAGAAGCTCATAACTAGATTTAATCTCAAATCCTTCACATTACCTTGAGTAAAAGTTGAGACTTTGAACATGTTAACAACTGTGCTTCCAAATGAACAATAACAAATGAAGATGTAATTAACAATAGTAGTGTTACCTATAACACTGGGATTCCTGTAGTGTATTTATTTTATAATTTCTGACATCATGTCTGCCATAATGTATCAACTGCTACTGATACACATTTGCACATCAATATCCTGGCCACATAATGGCAACATTTTTAGTGTATTGCATGTGTGGAAGATGGAAGTAAATAATTATTCAATTGAACATGATATTGATATCACAACAGTTCTGTATACTTGTAGTACTGAATTCTGTACAGGAAACTCATTATTACATGAACTCATTACAGGAAAAAGAGAAAAGTATGGAGAAAATAAGTAGAGGAATAGAATATTGATTTAAGAACACCTCAACCATAGAGAGATATCGTATGTGTCTAAACAACAGGAAAAAGAGAAAAGTATGGAGAAAATCAGTGAAATACACACCTCAATTTAAACCATGTACTACTGTATCTTTTAAAGATGTCCTCATATCTAGGTTATCACGGGTCTAGAAATCGAAGCATTTTAATGAAATGGTTCTAAATATTGAGTAGTACCACACAGCGAGGTCCAGAGCAACAGATAAGGATTTTGTTTCAATGGGTAATACCCCTAATTTTTACCATCAACTGGGTATTGGGAAAAAACTATTGGGTATCAAAATTCTTTTTTACTCTCTAAGAAAGGAATTGGTCCATAAAAAAAACATACATCTAAACATACCATAAAGTTAAAAATGCCATAGTTTCTGAATTCAGTGTTAATCGAATATCTCCCCTGTGTATACTTGAACCTTGCTTGAGGAAGACACTAACTTGTTCTTTACACAACAGTTTGGAAACTCGTAACCAATGTAAAAGTAAACAACATACAAACGCTTGCAATGCACATGCATCAAAGTGCTGGTTCAGAATCATCAATTAGCTATAGTTAGAAGTATTTTTGCAGGAATAAGCACTATAACTTGCACCTGTTGTTTTTATTCTATTATATTCTACCTTGCACCTGTTGTTGATCAATACGCACACTGATAAGTAAAAAAACTCAATCAGTACACTGTCTATCGAATGCAACTGGGTATCGGTATATTTTATTGCGTATTGATTTGCATTGATTTTTATTTTAATTGGTTTATGCAAATATTAATTGGATATTTACACAAATACGCGGCTTATCTGTTACTCTGAAGGTCACAGTCAGTCTGGTTTCCCCAATATCTGAGTGGTCTTCATTTGAGATTTTACTGCACTGTTATACTAATAGGGAGTGAATAAACTTGAGGGTTCTCACTACTTCCTGATACTGGACTTTTTCTGAGTATAACCTATACAAGTACAATGTATACATAAACTGCAACTTTTCCGAGTATCCTTAAAAAGTATTATCTGATTCACCATATTCAATATCCTAGTGAGAACACTGGACTTCCAGATATGTGTACAATCATTGCTTTTATTTCCTCTTGAAAAGAAAACAGTCGAAAAATGAAAAAAATGTACTTTCGACTACACCAATGCCTATCCTACCTGTAAATAGAGACGTCCATGGTGATTTGCTTTGTTTCCATGTCCATGACCTTGATAGCTTCAGGTGCAACTTTTAATAATACCTTCTGTAGTTTGGTTCCCATAGTTCTTGCCTTTTGGAATGCAGAAATATTTTGATAATGTTTATTGTTCCACCAACACAGTATTTCAGGCATATTGAGGATACTATCAACATGTACTGCATCACAGCATTATTCCTGAAACTACTATTACTGGCTCAGTGATATACTGCTCTGGAATTTATTTTTATTCAGTGTACACAATACAATTGTCAGTAAATTCTGGACAGTTTGATAATCCTGCTGTAGAGTGATATCTATACATAACAAGAAGTATTTCTTGGAACACATGTATCCCCTGATGGAAAAAGTTTTACAAAGACTGATAGACAGACAATGTAGAAGTGATTCCTATGAGTATAAATAGCTGGTGACAAAAAACCTGACTCATGGGTGACCATGACCAAGAACACACAACACACAATGTAAATATAGTGTATAAAGCTATCCTAATGCCATTCAAGACTCCTTCATTAACATGATAAAATAGACAGTTGAATATGAATCAAAGATCATTAAGCTGTATTTCAAGGTCTTTAAATATAGAATAATATACTTATACTAGTATCATATACAGAAAGTATCACATGTAAAACACATCTATTACTGACTGACAGTGGTTAATACCCCCACATACCACTACTGACACAGAAAAAGGGCTACAATTCTCATTAAATCCTTGACACAGTTATCTGCCCTTGTCTGCTGATTGGTCTAATTATGATACATAATTATTCTAAGTGTCAAGGCATTAACAAGAACAAAAGGGCTGACAGCATACTCAGTTTTCCACTGGTTATTAGAAGCATGCAAAGCTTTCACCAAAATTTCAAACACATACCAAGTTTAAAAAAATTCTGTTCACTAGTTTTGATTTTCCTTCTTTTTCTATATAGTAAAATACCGTTATTGTGAAATATGCCTCCAGCAGTATATGAAACATATCAATATATGAAACATAAATATAAGGACATTTTAAGAAAGGTGGGCAGACAGCCAGACACCCTATCTCAATGTGAGAATGAAGAGGTAGAAGTGTCACCTACCATGTCCACAATTCTTTGGACTGCCTTGGAGCTGACCCCTTCCCCATAGCTCTCCCCTAGCGGTAGTTCATCCAGTAGAGTGGACCCCAAGTACTTCAGATAGAATGTCACACCCTCTGTCACCGCCTCCCTGTTCACATCCCACCCTTCTCCAAGCTCTAGAAAAGAAGAAAAAATAAATAGTTTTTTGGCATTGATGAATTAGAATAATAACTGTAGCACAATTGGTGACTGATCAAATATAATTGTAAAGCAGTTGATCTAGCTTTTGTGAGATTCATCAACTTGCTTACGCACCTTTACTTGTTTATGTTGAATTATGTTGGATGGGTCTTGTCTAAACTGGGGACTACATTGTACAAGTCTCACTACAGCTTCTATATATCAAACTTCTAAAATAGTAAATGTATTTAATTTAGACCCTTTAGGATCAACTGCTCAAGCTTTGAACTCACTCCAATTGTTGTAATATATGATGATTTGTCTGAAGGTTCTTAACCATTCACAATACACTCCTCCTTTTCTCAACCTTTCAGGCACCTGTCCATTCTTCCACCTGACAATAGCAAGCCTCTCTTCTGAATCTGAATTTTGGATGTTGTAACCTTGTACAGCAGAAAATTTGGATAACCAAAACTTTGACAGTTTTTATCCCCAGTCTCTTAAAATATATCAATATTTTTAGGCATGTATTGAATGTCGCTTAATTTCCTTAATAGAGCAATGACCTTTATTAGCGACAGTCGGCAACTGCCAACAGTTATAATCTTTACCTTATTCATTATATTAAACAAGAGGGCCATGATGGCCCTGAATCGCTCACCTGAGTACCATTGCTTCAACTGATGTCAAGGTTTTTAAACAGACAAGGATTCTGATATAACTTAATCTAAAACATTTTACCCCTGACAATACTACACACCAAATACCTAAGCAATGGGCCATATGGTTTCAGAGAAGACTTGGGCGCAGGGTCATTTATCACCGTAGGGCCAAGACTTTGAAAATCTTTGTAATGAACCATTAGATGCTACTACATACCAAAAATCTTAGCTCTAGGCCTTATTGATTCATAGAAGAAGATTTTTTAAGATTTTCCTATATAACTCTATGTAAAACAAGTGACCCCTGGTGCGGGGTCATTTATCACCATAGGGCTATGATTTGTACAATCTTGGTAGTGACCCATAAGATGATGCTACATACCAAATATCTAAGCTCTAGGCCTTATGGATTCATAGAAGAAGATTTTTTAAGATTTTCCTATATAACTCTATGTAAAACAAGTGACCCCTGGTGCGGGGTCATTTATCACCATAGGGCTATGATTTGTACAATCTTGGTAGTGGCCCATAAGATGATGCTTCATACCAAATATCTAAGCTCTAGGCCTTATGCATTCATAGAAGAAGATTTTTTAAGATTTTTCTATATAACTCTATGTAAAACAAGTGACCCCTGGTGCGGGGTCATTTATCACCATAGGGCTATGATTTGTACAATCTTGGTAGTGGCCCATAAGATGATGCTACATACCAAAAATCAAAAGGTTAGGCTTGTGGTTTCGGGAAGAAGATTTTTTCAAGTTTTTCCTATATTAGCCTATGTGAAATCAAGTGACCCCTGGGGCGGGGCCAATTTTGACCCCAGGGTCATAATTTGTACAATCCTGGAAGAGAGTCATAAGATCATGCTACATACCAAAAATCAAAAGGCTAGGCCTTGTGGTTTCAGAGAAGAAGATTTTTTAAATTTTCATTTTTAAAATCTATTTTTAGCTCCTGTGACCTAATTATGCGATGGACCAGAACCATTAATACAACTTTAGTAGAGCTTCATCCAAGGAACATTACTGCAAAATATTTTTCAAATTGGCCAAGCCGTTTAGGAGGAGATGTTGTTTGAAGCAATTGTGGACGCACGGACGCACGCACGCACGGACGACGGACGCCGGACAAAAGGCGATCAGAAAAGCTCACCTTGAGCACGTTGTGCTCATGTGAGCTAAAAATCATGTAAGTATGATGCCATTTATAATGTCAAAAGTTTTCCTTCAAGTCTTTGACTCCATTTTGGTTTGCATCAGAAGAATCCAGCATAAAACATCGGAGGGTTATTTCAAGAAACTGTGTGTTTCTCTAGAATATTTTGATGTCGTTATTGGCGTGGTTAAGGAGGGTGGGTTTGGTAGTTACTGTGCGTCATGCAGGGTTTTTTCTCACCATTTTGGGAACATGACCCGACCCCCAGAATTTGGGAATTTTTCGCGTCATTCTAGACAAAATTGGGGAAAATCATATTATTATATAAAATAAAACAAAAAAAAATCAAATATTAGGTTCATTCAACCCCCTGATATCATTCAGACTCACTACTTTTGACCCCAAACAAATTGTAAAAATGGCAGTTATTTTATTTTTCTTTTCCTTTTTTTTTTTTTGTTCCTTGAATTGGGAATTTTTTCTCTGAAACTGGGGAAAAAAACATACTTTTTGTGATTGGGAACACGGCCCAATATCGGTTATCAAAATGGGCAAAAAAAAACCTGTCATGTCGGTATCGCTTCATTTGGAATCTAAACCTTTAAAGAAGTGTTCTTAATGTTCTGTGGGAATGCTAACAGCAATATACATGTATTTCATTTGAGCTATATGTATCGTGCTGACAGGACTGTCGATAACTACAACCCAAAATGACGATTTCTGCTGTTGTCAACATGGCAAAAGATGATCTAATTTATTTTATATTTTTATGCATGTAAAAGAATCTTAAGATTAGGACATATATCTACTAAAGTATTTGTAATAATGAATGTAAATTTAAATAATGTTTATACCATTTCAAAGCATAAATGCAGGACTGCATATAGTTATGTATTAACTAATTTACTGATAAACTAAATGCTATAAATGGTATTGATAAACGTATCAAGTTGTAAATTTCAGAATGCCAAGCCAAATGTATTTCCAGAAGTGGTGTCAGTAATGAAACTGGCTGCCTTTGAAAGTTCACGGTGTACCTTGAACAACAAGTTAGCTGGTAGTTCTGTGGAAAAAGTGACTCGTTCTGGCACAGGGCACCTACAGTCATCATGGCTGCCAAGGAACCAGGTACTGGTGGACTACTCCAAACTGATTGCTAGGGTACCCCATGTCCAGTGATGAGCTTTTTACAGATATCGATGGGCATCACAACTCCTTTAAGAACAATAAGCCCAGAAAGGATTGGTTCTTTGCTTTCAAACGTCACCATCCGAAAGTGTGTAAGCACCAGGCTGTGACAATGGTTCATCAGAAACCTGTTGTCAATCAGGCAATGATCAACGGATGGTTTGCATCTCTCTTTGAATACTTGGTAAGGGAAGTACCAGAACACCAAGACTTAGCTAAAGACCCAAGATGAGTTTTTAATACAGACAAAAGTATGTTTCTAATATATTCTAAAACAGGGAAAATCATTGCCGAGAAGGGTGCATGCCACGTGTATCTTGTCACCACAAGACAGTATCAAAACCCAACCCACAGTGATAGTGGCATTCAACGCTTTTGGAATTTTTCCTGAGGTAATTTATAGAACTAGCACCAATGGATGGGTGGATGGATGGATGGATGATACCGACATCTTTGTGTCATTTCTTCACCACTTTTCCTAATCTGTTACTGAAATGGGTATAAAAAAACTGTACTACTGTTTATTGATGGGCTTTCAAACCATATATCGTGCACTGCAACAACATTTTATGCAGAGAGCGGCATAGTCCTCTATTGTCTTCTTGCAAATGCTACTCACATTCTTCAACCGTGCGATATTGGATTCTTTTCTCTGTTGAAATCCGCCTGGAAAAAGGAGGTCAAACTTTGACAAATTGAAGCGTTGACATAGCAGAACTTTCCTGTCTAGGATACCATATCAACATTTGAGAATGCTGCACATGGCTTCCGTCACACTGGCTTGTTCCCACTTAGAACCAATGCCATTGATTTAACAAAACTGGAACCCTCGAAGGTAGCCAACCCTTCCCAATCAGCTTCAAGTACTTACATACATCTTAGCACATCAGGAAGTGACCAACAGCCTGTCCAAGATCAAATCCAATCTGTTTCATCATATCTTGCAACCCGCACAACATCATTACCTGCCAAATATGCCTTTGCCAAATGACACTGGACATAATCTTTTCCAGTCTCCATCTGTTGAATCTCAATGATATATCTGCCATACATCAGTCAACCCAACCAGCATCCCAACCCAGGTGACCTTTGTTTCATCTGCATTTAATGCATTAAAAGTCCCAGAACCAAAGCAAAAGGCAAAAATTATACCTGAGGTAGACGCATGGAGAAGACGCCAAAAGCACAGTCTGGGACCAATGCACTTAAGCCTTTTGAAAAGTATGATGCTTGGAAAAAAGCAGAACTATTAGAAAAGATACAAAGAGCAAAGAGGAAGAGGAAAGAAAAGGCTAGAGAAGGAAAAATAAAAACAACAGAAGTAGAAAGAGCATGAAAAAAAAAAAACAGCAGCGAAACAACAGGATGCTAAAGAAAAAGAGAAAGTGCAAAACCAGTAATAGTTTATCAGAGTCAGAGAGTGAGAATGTCAAAGTCCAGCTCATGGATTCAAACGAAGCCACGGACAAATTGAAGATGTGTACCGGTATAAGACCTAAGATGAGGGTGATGACAAAGATTAGGAGAGGGCAAACTGCAAATTTTGTTATATAACTTGTGGCCCATTACAAATACAATCTTTTCATCTACAAAGTGTATCATCAGTAAATCTTTAAATTAATTTTATGTCAACTTGATATGTATGTATGACTGCAATAAAATCTGATTTAAAAAGATTTGGTGAAATGTTCAAACACAGGTGATGCTCTTCAGACTTTTGGTAGAGATTCCCACAATACCAAAATCATTTAAGCATATTCAGACTTATGCATGAATATATAAAATATCGTCACATTACTGTTAACATAATTATTGCAATAAGTGAATATTTACTTTATACATTCTTAATGAAACGTAAGAGATAAGAAGCATGCAAAACTATATATGAAATTTAATGAAAAGTAGACATCATCTAAAAATAATGCATACTTCAATTAATCCTAATCTGTCAGAAATACCCACCATTGCTCTATGCTTACGCCAAGTTACAGTGTAATTTATATATAGCCAATTCTCATATTATCAGGGTTCCATATAATTTATACGCAGGGGTTTTCTTGAGTGGACGCCCACTTGCCCGCGCTGGGTTAAAATCATTGTGGGCAAGTGATTTTTCAAAGAAGATAGCCCGGTGGGCAAGTTTATGTAAATGAAATCTTTTTTTTTTTTTTTTTTTTTTTCTATAGTATATCAGGGGTGAAATGTTTGCAAATTGTCTTTGATACATATTAACTAAAATCTACCTAAATATTACACATATTTAGTTTTAAACATTAACAAACACCAACTATCTTCAAGATCAGGCAACCTATTTTTACTGGAGGCTAGTAGATGTTCAAAGTAATATGCCCCCTGGACAAGTGAAAGTCAAATCCTTAAGTAAACCCCTGGATACGTCATACAGTTCTAAGAATTGATATTTGTGCTATGCGGCAAATTATCCAAAATGGACATAATTTCGTGGTCATCATTTTTTCTGAATATTGCAATCCACTTATAAGATACAAGCATGTTTAAAACAGAAAATTATTTAAATAGTCTGCTGGCAGCCATGACAATTAAATGAATATAAATGATTCCCCTTGCAAAGTCTTTAGTCTCTGATGTGTGTGAAGTATACTGTGCACGGCAGGAGATCGATATCCCCAAAATAATGAGAAAGCATCCATCGATTCAGATTGTTGACCCATCAGTGATTTTTTTCTTGTACTGTGAATGGGTCTAGTACCCCATCAATTGTGAAAAATTTACTTTTTTTTTTTCCTCAAAACTGTGAAAGATTTCTGCTGATATTGTAAAGAGAAAATGTGGGCTTTTCCAGAATACCTCATAATTCTTCTGTAAAATGGTAGAAAATGGTTTATATTTTCAAGAAACTGAGATATTGTGGAAGAGAAACACCTTTGAAATTAATTTAGCTGAGTAGGAAGGGTTTAAACCATAACTCTATCAAAAATACACTTCTGAATTTGAATTGTAAATAAATATGGGTCCCTTCTTAATTGTGAATAGGTCCTTTATGGGTACCATATATAGAGGGAAATCAAAGCACTCAATGTGCTTAGAGATAGCAGCAGGATTAACATGAAATAGCTGTAATTTTAAACCCAGAGTTTTAGAAGTGATTGAAGCAATAGAGACAAAGGTCAATCCACACACTTTCCTGCAACTATAGTTGCTACAGAGTCAGTTGAAATCGCTCTCTGTTTGTTACATAATAATCCAGGGTAAGGGTCATGAACCTGATTTCATTCATAGGTTGCATACCTTAGTATGTCATTCCATTTCTTCAGTACTAGTGAACCTGATGTATGCAGTCTATCTGTTGTTGAGTATGTGTAGAAATTGACAACGTATTTGATTATTTAAGATACTTGAATGTCTGCCTTTTTATTTCGAAGTTAAAAAATGCTCTGGGAGGAACCTACCTTGCCATCATGCAAAATTACGTGTGGACTATTTAGGTTAATTACATACTTTGGAGTTTCTAATAGCGCTGCTATTGTGGCAGTTCTTCACACGGGAATGCAGTTTAGCGCCACTTTTTTCTTTTTACAGGAGTAGATCTTCATGTATGCAAAATGGGTCACTATTCTGATTAAGAAATGTCACAGAAAGTTTGTTCATGCTTAAAATGGATGTTGCCAGTGTAAAATAATGGTAAAAGAAAAATGTTAAAAACAATAAAACATTAAAAGCAGTTACAGTTATGATTAAAACATCTGTCTAACATATTCAACTCATATTCGTTAGTGCAGAATCGCATTGCATGGATATGCACTAAGCGTGGAGAGGTACAGAAAAAATTGCCACGTATAATATGCAAATCAACAAGGTCAGCAAGATTCCAGCTACTAAAGACAGCTGTCGCCGTCTAAAGATCACTGCCTATAATGTTTAAGTCAAAAATATATCCGCTTTGTAAGTCAATTGATGATTTAAAATGATTTTATTGTGAAGAATAATTATTTTAGTGTATTTATGGCATATCAGTTATATTTTATTCTTTTATGCACTGCTAATCTGTCTTTAATCTGTTCATCCCAATACTGTCAAAGCGACAGTAAACTCAAATAGTCAAGTCAAGCCAGTAATAAAATGTCTAGGTCTCCAACAGGGATTTGACATTACTGGAAGATTGAATAGGGACAAACGGGATACACTCCTATATCCATGACTGTAGATAGAAACACGATTGCTGAAGATGCTCAAATTCAAATAACTCTGTAAATCTAGATCTATCCGACAAATTCTCTATCCAGTTTAAATTGTATCCTCAAGTATTGAGTTCTCCCCATATTGGTATTCTCGGGCTATTTACACTATAGGGCAATATTTGACATCAAGTGTGACGTAATTTTACAGAGAAACCATAGACAATAAACAAAATTGATTGATCCTTGTTTCTAAACCTTTTTTTTTATTGAAAATGTTTGGGAAACTGGTAAAAATATTCATTTAATAAAGAAGTACCGATTTTCTACTATTTTCACTGCAGGGGTTTTCTTAAGTGGACGCCCGCTTTGCCATGCCAGGTTAGAATTATTGCGGGCAAGTGATTTTTCAAAGAAGATAGCCCGGCGGGCAAGTTTATTTATACAAATGAAATCTTTCTGTTTTGTTTTTTTCTACAGTATATCAAGGGTGAAATGCTTGCAAATTGTGTTTGATACATTTAAACTAAAATTAACCTTAATATTACAAATATTTAGTTTTAAACATTAACAAACACCAACTAACTTAAAGATCGGGCAACCTGTTTTCAATGGGGGCTTGTAGATGTTCAAAGTAACTTGCCCCCTGGACATGTGAAAGTCAAATCCTTAAGTAAACCCCTGCACTGATGCTTCTTTTTCGTGTTTTTATGATTATTTAAACCACTTGTTAAATCTATCGATAATACTCAGGAAGCATACGATCACTGATTTATGTAAACCAACATCTGTTCTTAAAACAGTGAAGGTTTGATTATGAATACACTTCTCAACAATACTATGTACAAAAGTCATTTAGAGCCATAGATGTAATAATATAATAGTAAACTTTGTACTTGATAACTGTAATACAGCATGCCCATTTAACCTTTGCATAGGGTTTTTACACCCAAAATTGGCCATACACCTCCAAAATTGTGGGGACTCTCTGGTTGAAAGGGTACAAAGTTAAGGAACATTGCTATTGTACCCCTAGTTACAAAACTCGG
>CM037779.1:29870607-29920607 GCA_021229015.1 Solen grandis | reverse complement strand
CAGTGTTTCAAGCATCATGTTTTTAGGCCTTCTTCCCTAAACTATTCACCAATAACTTAAATCTTAGTCCTTAGGAAAAAGTCATCCTACAAACCATCTAAAAATTTCTCATTAGCATAATAAAACAAAAAGAAATGTGACTCTTCTTATCATAAAAAATTAGCAAATCTCTTTTATGGAAAATTCAGATGATAAATGCTATTTTACATGTGCCAAATGCTCACACATTTTTTGTACGTGACTTACTGACATAGGACCCTGAAATACTCGAAACTCCAGTACAGCAATATCATAACTGATATGCATCCTACCTCATTTCTGCCTCGGACTTCTCCTGGAGAAGACTCTCAGTCTGCCTCTCTATCACCTCCAGCTTCCTTTTCATCTCCACCTCAGTCTGTGTCAGCTGCTCAGTCACCGACTCCTGTCGCTTCAATGTCGTCAGTATTCCCTCCTTCTCCTTTGCCAGAGACTGACGTAAAATATGGGAAATACCATTTCAGCAGAACGTTTTGCTTTTTTTGGGGGAGGTGGCGTAGGGAGGGCTTGTTTTATATGTTTTAAGGATAAAATTTACTTGCCTTTTTTTTTTCTGTTTGCATCTACAACATCATTAAACCCTCCCGAATGTCTTGTTTTAGATGGAAATATTAGAAACAAGAGGGCCAAGATGGCCCTGAATCGCTCACCTGAGAAACATTGCTTTCATTGCCTTTTACAACATAGTCATACTGAATACACTAGATGTGGGTGTTCCTCGGAACACTTGTGTCGCCTGCATTTAAGCATGTTTGATGAAAGAATTGACTAGAAAATCGATCTTTTGACAAATTATTGATAAAGCATAATCTATTTTGTGAGGTACAAAATAACACCAAATCACACACACACACACATATATATATATATATATATATATTTTTTTTTTTTTTAAATTTTTTTTTTTGGGGGGGGGGGGGGGGGGGGGGGGGAATACAATATTCAAACAGTGCAATATGTAATAATTTTCCCGAGCACTTTCGACTATACAGTCTTCATCAGAGGAGTGTCAGAATGACTATGAATTCAAAACATTAACTGTAAGAAAAATTATGACGTCATTAAGCACTTATGACGTTAATTATATATATGTTGCAAGTTTGTAGTCATCATTATCATTATTGAGTTATCATTCTTGTGTACTGCACTCAGACCAATGAGATCTATCTACTATAAATGTTTAAGGCAACACTTCAAATACTTTACGAGTTATGCCCCAGACAAAAATTAAGTCTGAAAATCAACAAAGGGAAATAACAGAAAATAAAACAGAGTTATCATTCTTATGCACTGCACTACAAATCCATGAGATCTTTCCATCTATGAAGTTTCAAAGCAATATCTCAAATACTTTTTATGTTATGCTCCTGACAAAAATAAAGACTGAGAATCAACAAAGGACAATAACTCAGGAGAAAAGAAAGTGAGAGTTATCATTTATGTGAACTGCACTCCTCTTCAATGAGATCTATCTATCTATAAAGTTTTAAGTCAGCACCTCAAATACTTTTTGAGTTATGCCCTGGACAAAAATTAAGACTGAAAATCAACAAAGGGCAATAACTCAGAAAATATGAAAGTCAGAGTTATCATTCTTGTGACTGCACTCCCCTCAATGGATCTATCCATGTTTTAAGTTTCAAGGTGAACCTCAAATACTTTTTGAGTTATGCCGGACAAAAATAAACTAAAATCAACAAAGGGAATAACTCAGAAAATAGAAAGTCAGAGTTATCATTCTTGTGCACTGCACTCCACCTCAATGTGATCTATCCATGTTTTAAGTTTTAAGGTGATACCTCAAATACTTTTTGAGTTATGGTCCGGACAAAAATAAAATCTCAGAATCAACAAAGGGTAATAACTCAGAAAATACGAAAGTCAGAGTTATCATTCTTGTGCACTGCACTCCACCTCAATGTGATCTATCCATGTTTTAAGTTTCAAGGTGATACCTCAAATACTTTTTGAGTTATGGTCCGGACAAAAATAAAATCTCAGAATCAACAAAGGGTAATAACTCAGAAAATACGAAAGTCAGAGTTATCATTCTTGTGCACTGCACTCCACCTCAATGTGATCTATCCATGTTTTAAGTTTCAAGGTGATACCTCAAATACTTTTTGAGTTATGGTCCGGACAAAAATAAAATCTCAGAATCAACAAAGGGTAATAACTCAGAAAATACGAAAGTCAGAGTTATCATTCTTGTGCACTGCACTCCACCTCAATGTGATCTATCCATGTTTTAAGTTTCAAGGTGATACCTCAAATACTTTTCGAGTTATGCTCCGGACAAGAAAGTGTGACGCCGACGACGCCGACGACGACGACGACGCCGACGACGCCGACGACGCCGACGACGACGACGACGACGACGGACAAAGTGATCCCTATGTGTCTGCCATGCTATGCAGGCGACACAAAAATCCATGGAGAAGAACAGCAATACAATCTTTATTCACTCAAAAAGTTTACATGTGGTCCAAACCAAGTTAACCCTAGCGTGGGACCAAATTTTGACCCCAGGGCCATGATTTGAAAACTTGGTTCAGGTCGACAAGGCCATGTTACATACAAAATATCTAAACCCACGATCTTGTGGTTTCTGACAAGGATATCTTATAAAAATCTTTCCTATGTAAGCCTATGTTAAATCAAGTGACCCCTTAGGTGGGGCCAATTTTTACCCCAGGACCATGATCTGAACAAACTTGGTAGATGTCCATAAGGCAATGTTATACACCAAATACCTAAACTCCTGGCCTTATAGTTTCTGACAAGAAGATTTCTCTAGATTTTCCTATTTAATGCCTTTGTAAAATCAAGTGACCCCTGGGGGAGGGGGCCATTTTTGACCCCAGGACTATAATTTGAACAAACGTGGTAGATGTCCATAAGGCAATGTTACACACCAATATCTAAATTCCAGGCCTTGTGGTTTCTGTGAAGAAGATTTTTCTAATTTTTTTTCCTATGTAAGTCTATGTAAATTCAAGTGACCTCTGGGACGGGGCCAATTTTGACCCCAGGGCCATGATTTGAACAAACTTGGTAGAGATCCACTACACAATTGCTACACATCAAATATCTAAACTCCAGGCCTCGTGGTTTCTGAGAAGAAGATTTTTCTAGTTTTTTTCCCATATGAGCCTATGTAAAATCAAGTGACCCCTGGGGCGGGGCCAATTTTGACCCCAGGGTCATGATTTGAACAAACTTGGTAGGGGTGCACTAGACAATGCATCATCACAGAGGGCATCATAAGGATGATTCCTGTGAAGTTTGGACAAAATCCATTCAGTGGTTTAGGAGGGAATTTTGTTTAAGGGAAATTGTTGACGCCGGATGGATGCGCAGATGCCGGACAAAAGGTTATCACAAAAGCTCACCATAAGCATGTTGTGCTCAGGTGAGCTAAAAAAAAAAAAAAACTTGGAAAGAACTTACTTATACTCTAAAAACCTAGTTTTTCCCAGCACTGAATTTACATTTTTTTCCTACACCATGAAATATCATCTGAATCAAGTTTTTTCTAATATACTAAAGCCCTTGTGTTAGACCTATGCTCACGTTATCAGCATAACTTATCCTTCACTCAGAAATACCATGAAAATTTAACCCTTCACCAAACCATTTATATGCACCGTTCTACACCATGTCAGACCCAGTGTTAACCCTTTCCCTCATAAAGGACACCATGAAAAGACCTATGCGAACAGCATAAAACCAGATCAGCCTGCGAGTAACTCGCAGGCTGATCAGGTTTTATGCTGTTCGCTGCTCCTCAGTGGTCTGGAAATGAGGATTTTGAAATTAAATTTGGTAAGGTCTGCAGATCAGGCTTTATGTGGTACCTATTGAGTGCGTCAAAATGAGTCTATATGAGGGAAAGGGTTAAGCCAGATCCACACAGAGAGCCATTCTCAATATGACCAGGTATTACAGTGTTACTACTGAAAATATAAAGTATTACAGTCTAAGGATTGTTGAACAGTATAAAACCTGATCAGCCTGCAAATTACTGAGATACTGATCTGGTTTTATAATGGTTGATCTGGTCATAGTATGGGGAAAAAAAGTTATCCATATTTTTACTATAAAAATACATGAAATAAGAAAGGCATATACCTCCAGCTCCAACACCTGACTACTGAGTTGTTCAGACAGTTCATGTCTCTCTGTATCCAGGGCCTTTGTATAGTTCTGCATGTCTTCTAACTCACTGCAGAAAGGTTCAGATGATCTCTTAACAAGTGATATCAAACACACGCAAATAGTGTTGTACAAACAGCCATAATCTTCATAATTTCAAAGAATCCGACATTCTTTTCTACCATTGCTGTACATTTTAATTTAGAAAATCATAACTTTATCTTTATCTTCCATTATATTGTATAAAGAAAAATCTAGTGAAACTGTAAAAGGGGTTCCATAAAAAGTGTTCTCTGGACTGTATTTCTAGAGTGTCTTATGTAAATTGGCTGGTTTTCGAACATGGCCTAGATTTTATACCTTCCCACATTCTCAGCAATTTTGGTGAATATCCAAAGAAAACTATTTGAGTAAAAGAGCAGACAAAAAAAAGCATGATGGACAGACAGGCATACGAAAGTTCTCACATGGATACATATGTGGCTTATCTTTTGTTCTCTCTAGCCACATAAGAGCAAATGTAACGAATGAAATCAAAGGAAATTTAATGTTACCTTTTGCCATCTAAGTATCTATACGTGAGCACGGACGGACAAAAAGACAGACAGGGTGATTACTACAGGACACCCACACCAAAGTGTGGGTCCCTAAAAATGCTTGGGACATCATATATGTGTCATCTGTTCAGGGCCTTTCACCCAAACTTACCTCTTCACTTTATCATACTCTGATTTAATTTCTTCGTTGAAAGATTCCATTTTGGCCTTTTCTTTTTCTAGTTCTTCATTTAATTTTGCCAATTCCTAAAATGGTAAAAAATTAATAAACATTAACTCCTATATCTCAGTACAAAATAATGCATACAGTTTTAAATTTTGTTTCCCCTCATACTGATTTTGCAATTCCACAAGTTTCTACATGGATTCCACCTTTGCTAATAATACACAATAACTAACACTAACTTAATACTGTTTTTGGCATAAAAATGAAAGGTTTTCAAAAGGTAACTCTTGACTTATGAATGGCATATACCACTAATTCCTGATAAGAAACAGGATGCTGGATGATTTTTTGTACAATCATACTTTCTTTCACACATGGTCATAAAATAAAATATTGTTACAAATTGCAGGACCACAGGAGAAAACACATGTATATTCAAAAATGGAAGGAAATGTGATCCATCTTAAAATTTCTATCCATTACCATTATATTCTATTGAAACCCATTTTCTATTTTTTTTTTTTTTCTTTTGTCATTTTGTAATTCCACATGGGAAACCTAAGTTATGCAATATAACTTTTTACTGACCTGACATCATTTATTATTTTTGAAGTCGACTCAGTCAATGCAATGTTAATTCGAAACAATCTCTTACGGTCAAAGATATGATTTATCATTCATGAATGTTCCTTAGTTATTGGATCCCACTGGCACAAGAAACAAGAGCTTGAACTTTAGTGGGTTATTCTTGATAGGAAGGTCTATACAAACAAACAAATGTTTAACCCTTTCCCTCATAGAGGAAACCATGAAAAGACCTATGCAAGCAACATAAAACCAGATCAGCCTGCGAGTAACTCGCAGGCTGATCAGGTTTTATGCTGTTCGCTGCTCCTCAGTGGTCTGGAAATGAGGACTTTATAACTAAATTTGGTAAGGTTTAACTGTGGTTTTCTGCAGATCAGGCTTTATGTGGTACCTATTGAGTGCATCAAAATGAGTCTATATGAGGGAAAGGGTTAGATAAATAAAACAAATAAATAAATAAATACATGTACACATACATTCATATACACACACATTTCACTGAGAGCATGGAATAAACTATTCATACCCAAGTCTTCTCTTTTTCTTCAGACAATTCCAGAACCTCAGACTGCAAGCGATCTGAAATTGATAACAAATCATGTCAGTACTGATGAATCATTGATGTACTGCTTAATTGACACATTATACTGTAAGGCTAATGAAAAATAATAAGTCTTTGTAAAATTTTGAAAAAAGAAATGTTTGTTATATGAGTGTAATATGAGTGTTGGTCAGGACGTGACAGGATGAGATGTGGTGGGAAGTGACATGACGCGACACGACAATTCTGATTCTGTGAAGCTGGTTTCTAATGAGATGAGACTTTTTGCTAAATAGGATACAACGTTTGTTTGTTTGTTGGGTTTAACTTCCACCGACAGTATTTCAGTCATTTGGAGACAATGTCTACTTGAGACAGATATAGTGCTGCCACACTGCAGTATCACGCCGCAGATATGTGGTATGATACAACACCCAGTCACATTATCCTGACACCGGGCCTACCAGTTCCTGGAACTACCCCTATATGCTGAGCGCCAAGCGAGGGAGCTATAATAGTACCATTTTTTACAACTTTGGTATGTCGCGGCCAGGGACCGAACCCACAACCTCCTGCTCCCTAGGCAGACACTCTAAACACTCGGACACCGGGGATGGTTAGGAGACAAAGCCATGGGACAATGCGCATGATTCCAATATATTTCCCTATGTTCTATGTGGATCAGGAAAATAAGATCTTCCAGTATACTATCTGTATAAAACCAGATCTGATAACATGTTCACACTTTACTGTCAGATTAATTGTTTATCATATTTATCAAACTAAAATCACTTGCGATTTGGTTCTTGGTCAATTTCCAAAAGGACAACAGCAACCTGAAGCCTCATCTGAATTTCTGATGGGTAAAAATAGACAGTCTGCACATACAGTTAAGTCTAAATTTCACTCATTATTTCTTAAGGAGATCAACAACTCACAAACAAAACCCATGATCTCTTTTGTGTCAACTACTGTCAGTCACCCCCTGATCGCATGATACCACAGTATTTTTGTTATTGGAAAAAAACAATAATTAATTCAAATTTATCTGTAAATTTTAGAAATGTCCATGGTATAACAAGGAGTTAAGTGAGAGTTATACCGAAGTAATCCTGTTTCTGCTGTGCCATGGCACGACCCTGTTCGTCCAACTGTCTGATCATGTTATCAGACAACTGCTGATTCTCCCACGTTCTGAAATACAACAGCGTACCAAAGTTTTCACTTTATTTTAACCCTTTCCCTTATAGAGGAAACCATGAAAAGACCTATGCGAACAACATAAAACCAGATCAGCCTGCGAGTAACTCGCAGGCTGATCAGGTTTTATGCTGTTCGCTGCTCCTCAGTGGTCTGGAAATGAGGACTTTATAATTAAATTTGGTAAGGTTTAACTGTGGTTTTCTGCAGATCAGGCTTTATGTGGTACCTACTGAGTGCGTCAAAATGAGTCTATATGAGGGAAAGGGTTAAAATGATCGAACAGAAAGCGATATTATTCATCATGTTGACACTGATGATGGTGTTCACAAGATTCTTGATGCAGGAGGCAACCAGAGAACTAAGTCTAAAAGAGCAACTAAATAAAATTTAACATACAATGTCAGGGACCAAGGATCAAACTCATGGTACACTTGTTAAAAGCCAGTGTTTACCACTGCACTCCCCCAGATACCTAAACACTGCTGATTATGTCTGGGACATACATTGGGGATTTCTTCTACATACCATGGTTTTGGTAAGGATGCTGTTTCAGCCAAAAATATTAGTCTCATTTTTGTAACTCACCAACTGCTATTTTATACAGAGAAAAGTCAATGAGTCAATTGTCAACATCTTCACTGATTCCACAGGATCTCCTATTTTAACACTCAGTACATCCTGTTTTTGACCAGCCTGCAATTCTTCCTTTATTATATACCTAATAAAACATCTATCCTTCCATATAGGACTGGCAGAGTTGACCAGGAATGTAAACAATGTTTACTCTTTTTGATTTATTGTAGAGATATTATCTTCCTTGTATCTGAAGACTGTATTCAAACCTGCACACTTACAACATCTTTATTGACACAAGATACGAGGGATGTTCAAATTGAAATGCAATACCTAGCATATCTAGAAAGGATTTGTTAATTTTCACAAACCAACTATCGGATTCCATCAAAGTATTCACCTCTGTGAGCTATGCACAGTTTCAACCTTTTGATCCAATTTTTAAAGGCAGTTTCATAGTCTTTTCTGGGTATACCCTTGAGACACTGGAAGATGGCTGAACCAAGATCTTTTCGTGTTTTGTATTTTCATCCAGTGATGTACTTTTTGAGCCTCGGGAACAGGAAGTAGTCACAGGGGGCAAGGTCTGGATAATATGGCGAGTGCGGAAGCTCAACAACCTTTTCCTGCCTTAAAAAATTGTGTACAATAGCTGCTTTGCGGCTAGACGCGTTGTCATGCAGCAACCTGACCCCCGACAAACCTGTCGCTGGCCTGCGTCTATTGAAATATTTCTTCAACTTTTTTAGAACAGCCCCTCTGTAGAACTTGCTATTGACCGATTTACCTTTCGGAACAGCAATTTGTGTAGCAGGCCCTTGATTTGTGAAGAAAACTGCATACATAGCCTTTCTGACGCTCATTGTGCGTTTGGCTATACATGGCCTTTTCATTACTTTTGTAGCCCATATCTTGTTTTTATGTTTTTGTTTGGGCTCATAGAAATGCACCCATGTCTCGTCGCCTGTGACGATATTGGCAAACAAGCGATTATTGTATTTTGGGTACATTTTCAGCAAAGATTTTGCCATTTTCACGCGAAGCGCTTCTGCTCCTCTGTGAGCAAATGGGGTAACCATTGCACATTTATCTTATTCATTTTAAGGTGCTTTCTTAGAATTGAATGAACTGCCCCTATTGAGATGCCTGCATTTTGGGCTATTTCCCTAACAGTGTATCTTGCATCTGTCGATACAATTTCTCTGACTTTTTCTACCATTCTGGGTCTGGTTGCTGTCTTTCTGCGATGGCCACATGGTGTATCTTGCAAGGACATTATGCCACTTGCAAATTTCTTGCACCACCTAGTAACTGATGCATAGGACAGCTCACCAGGTCCATAAATTGAGCATATTTCATGAATATCTCTTTTGCACCTATACCAAGAAAACGGCGTTTTTTAGTAGGCCCGTATTTGGGCGGCGAACGCAGATTTTTTACCAACCATTTTATCATTAGTATGTACGAGTATGCAATGTTTCTCGTTGTGTAGCCAAGGCTAGAGAGGACAGATTTACACAAAACTGGTATCAACCGAGAGATAATTGATGCCCCTAGGTGATCTAAGTAGGTTTTTTGTGAAAAGCGTGCGTAGTTACATAATATAACCCGAGTTGCATTTCAATTTGAACATCCCTCGTAATCTTTAGCCAAATTGTATAGGTTTTTTACACAGGTAACAAAGCCCTTAGACTTACAAGGAAAAATATGTGCTGAAGGCACAAATGATGTGAAACATTGATTTATAATAGAAACAGGAAACATACTGCAAGCGATTAGCACAATACTGCATATATACAGGAAGCACTTAACATAGACATATAAATGCAGTTCTTTTGTACTCATTCCTACAGAAATAAATAATTTTATGACTATCATTTTCTCACTACAGTTTAGCTCAGATACTGCTGTTTTTATTGGTGTTGTGGTTCATTGATAACATGCATGCTTGACTGCTGATTGTAGATATAGACCCCAGTGAGGGCAAAAATAGTTCATGACTTTTTCAGGCTCAAAGTACTGGTCCAACCCAGGAACTTCCAAGAATAATCAGTAAGAACCATGCTTCCCAGTTGGCATTTAAAAGTTTAAAACAGAAAATAATGTTTGTGAACATCATCAGCAACACAAACAACATAGTCATCAGCCTTAAAGAATACGGAATCAACACAGAATACGGAATCAACACTTCAAATGTTATGACCTTTCCTTACCTCATCATAATTATAAAGAGTATGTGTAAAATTGTATAAATAGACATATAAACAGAGACACATACAGTATGAAGGTATATGCTATTGACTTGACCATAAAAAAAGGTGGAGCCAACCATCATGTCCATTTATGGCTCAAACTTAATCAGGCATGACAGGTTAATAGTACAGAATCATAAGTATACCATTAGATATTCAACAAAACCTATTTATTTTTTTATTAGTCTATTCATTATTTGATCTGTATATATATATGTAATCTGGACATACATTCTCTTTGACTTCTCCAACACAGTCAGCCATTGGGTTCTCTCGAAGTCATTTTCAGCCGCCAGAGTCAGGTTGCCCTGGAAACAGGAGAAGTAAGCACAAAGATAGATAAATATCATTGTTCTTCATGGGCTAAAATGTTAAAACAAGTCATATACAATAACATGTTGGTAGTATTCTGCATTTCAAAATTCAAATACCTCAAGCAATAAAATTAACTGGTATATATAACAATACACAGGCCCTATGTTCTTTATGTATGACTCAATTACATTTGAAATCACCTGAGTATAGGGTTACCCAAGGAACATCTGTACTAAAACATTTTGAAATCTGGCCAGTAGTTTCAGAGGAGATGTTGTTTTTTTTTAAAGTTTTCACTATATACATTTAAGGCAAATTAGCCCAGCCTCTGGCGGCCATGTTTTTTTACAGATATTATTTTAGCAATCTTGGTAGAGGTTTACCAAGGAACACCTGTACTAATCATTTTGAAATCTGGTAGTTTTGTAGTTCCTGAGTAGTTTTGAAGGAGATGATTTTAAAGTTTTCATATTTTTTTTCTTTCCCTTGCCATGGCAACAAGAGTTTTTCATCAAGTTTATTTTAGCAACTTTTGTGAAGGTTCATACAAGGATCATACCTGCCAAGTTTAATCAAATTCTGTCCAGCTGTTTCAGAGGGGATGTCGTTTGAAGCAAATTGTTGACGCTGCACGATGGACAATGCATAACAACGGAGGTAGGGTGATCTTTATAGCTCACCATGAGCACGCTGTGCTCAGGTGAGCTAAAAAGTGACTATCAAGTCACAAGAGCAACACAATTTTTAAAAAAAGATTACGCACTGTTATTTTACAAATTATCACTAACCCAGATAACATCCAAAGTTAAACAAGACTTATCATTTAAGGTAATGAATATCCCTGTTCCACTTCTTTGAATCAACAATATGAGAAGATAATGAACTTTTTGTAATACTGGGGCCTGTTTCATTAAACTTTGTACAAACAAATTTGATCTTACTCATAAGTATGTTGTTTTATAATAATAATGTCTAAATTGAAAAAAAGAAAGTTGACCCATTTCATTGTATTATACAAACACAACTCTATTTATAAAGAAAAAATCACAGGAAAAATACTATTTTACATCTGTGAATTTAAGCTTCTGAAGATTTTTCTTCATACAAAGTTTAGTGAAATGGCCCCTGGACATAACAGGACATGGACAAGGCACTACCATCATCGATCATGCCGACACATTCCTATATAGCCTCCACTTCACCTTGTGAAGCGAAGGATTAAAAATCTAATATAGATAATACTATCACTATAAATTCAAAGAATGACACTGTAATAAAACATTCCCAGACCTCCACTTCCTCTGATGACAAGATGATTGAAAACTGCTGACCCTGTTCTGAACTGGGTGTGATCACACATTGGCCCAGGGGTACTGCTGCCTGTATAACAATTTAATTTTTCAAAAGATCATTAATTTAAATTTGTCCTGTACATACATGTTACAATTTATAATAAAAATATCCTTTTATACAAATTTAAACTAGAGCTATCACTGAAGGTGTTGGATTCTGAATGGATGTGATTAAACAGGATGCAATAAGACAATTAGCTGAATTCTTATATGATCCCCACTTCTCTTTACCACAACCACCATTTTAAATCATTCCTTCATGACATAATGCAATTTAGCTCATTTTCTGACAAGTGAAAAACCAAGACCAATCAGATTAAACAACATTTTTAGTCCTATCAGGTATTACTTAGTTTTTACAGCAGCACAGATATTAGTGAGTTACAAGCAAATTAACCGAATTCACACAGGCTGATTGAATTGCACATATGTCATGGGCGTTGGCCTTCAACTGAACATAAGGTAAAAGACATGGCTTCTTCTTATCATACAGAAAATAACTGACAAATATCTTTACTGAATTTTTAAGATACAGTCTCTACCTTACAGGTATTAAGACAAATGATATGTTCGTTATTGGTGAACAAGTTTTCTTTCATTTATATTTTAGGCTATGCATTGCCCAAGTAAAGGGTTGTGAGAGTGTATTGTCAATACATAACCATCCTATGTGACAAATAGAATAGCAAACTACCAATAATCTAACAAATATTTACAAACCTAATACTTCCTTAAACTATGCTCAGAGAAGAATGTTTAAATGTATACAAAATATGAAACCTGCTCCAGGGGCCTGACCACAGCCCAATACATATCATCCACTCATAATCTTTGTCTTCAAGCGTACTTGTATATTGCATTACAGTATACCATACATATAACCCTGTAATCAAATTAACTATGCACTTCCTGAAAATGACTTACTGTGTACCTCTCTGATCATTAATCTTACAACATAACAGAATACATGTATTGCAAAACCTGATCAGGCTGCATGTCAATCTCATGTATGATCACTGAAAAGCCTAGACTGATCATAATATCTTTATTTTTTACTAATTTTCTGGCACTGAGAAGAAACAAAAAGTATAAAACCTGATCAGACTGTAACTTGCAAATAAAGCTAATAAGATTTTATACCAGTTGCCTATATAGTTCTCCTGATAGTTTACATATGGTAATGGGCTTATTATTTTACTTCCTGTTTAAGATAAAGGACAACAGACTGCGTAATTATCTCAACAAATTTGTTCCCAGACATGATCAGCAGGTGGCATATAAAGGTATGAAAATTTCAGTGTTGTGGACAAATATATCGACCAAAGGGATGCAATATCCAAATTTGTGCCAAATGAAATTAAATTCTGACCATTGATTGCACAGGAGATGAATTTTGAAAAAAAAATATTTAGAGTATTCAAGAAACTAGCTGACCTCCTAGGGCCCTCCTTTTACAAGGGATCACCTTTATTTTAGCAAATATGGAAGACAGTCATGAGGTGACCATTTGTGCTGAATGAAATTAAATTCTGACCATTGGTTTCAAAGAAGACTTTTATAGCATTTTTAAGAAAAATTCTGCATGTATCAATTTTATTTTAGCAATTTTTGTGAAGGACCACCTTAAGATCATTCATGCCAAGTTTCATCAATTCCTACTAATGCAGTCTTTTAAAGAAAATTGTTGACGCCACCTGACGGACAAAGGGTGATCCCAATAGCTCACCCCGAGCTAAAAATGCTAACCTAAAAGAATGGACCTCATTTGAAGTAAAACAGTACATAAATAGGCTATATAACATGATATTAATTCAGCTACTATGATTGGTGATTTACGTGACTGCATTGAATACCTTTGGATGGATATTAAAGAAATTTCTCCGCGGGAATTCCTTCTTCTCTGTCTCAGGGTAGTACAGAAGCCAGCCATCTTTCACAACCACAAACCTACAACATACAATGAAATGTATACCACATTTTCACGAATGGAATTTTCTTTGCAGTGGAGACTGTCTATAATCAGAGCTACAACAGACCTTTACAGAGTTAAGAGATGTATTCAAATTGACTTACTGGCTATCCAATAGCTACAGTGAAAGAAAAGGTAGTCAACTGTTGACCTGACTTACACAAAAGAACAAATGATTTTGTTTATGATACTGCTTGTGAGCAATTGACTCAGCCACTAATTGAAAATCCAGGGCTTACATTTTCACTGCTTAAATAATGGAAAGGTGCATACAGTATTAGCAAATTGAGATGACCAGGTGTACGTTCAGTATAACAAACCGTATGCAACCGTACGCTTACAGTTAGCTATGAAACTATCTCAGTGTCATAAACCACGATGTTGATGAATACCAATGTACAGCATAAGGGAGCACGTGAACAGCATGCTACATGGTCCTAAGACAACTCCAGAGCTGACTGTAAGCGACCGGTTGCATACGGTTTGCCATACTGAATGCACACCTAATCTGATTCTGTTTGCAAAGGCTTCAAAGCATGTAAGGTTAAAGATAATTAATGGAAGGCTCTAAAAGATAAAATGTATATTGTATACGGAATACATCATTATAACCACCAAATCGGTAAGAAACATGCATAGATGGAATTGCTTGATTGTTGAAATTCATGTCAGCTATACCAATAATCATTTGTTACAGCAATATTAATACAACATTTTGCTAACAATTTCTTTTATCTAGACATGCATGTATCTATCAATAAGGTGGGACTTCAACTATGTTTAAATGACAATAACTTACAATATATTTTTGAATTTTGAATCACGCAGACATATTTTAACACAACTTCCTCATATTATATCATGAGTACTACCTTGTTTTAGCATTATACTAGTACCTTGTCTTATGATTTATAATCTGTGTAATAATCATACATGATGTTAGACTTTGTCAGAGATACCACTCATTAATTATTCATTAATTATTCATAACAAATCCTCATTATTAGAAATGTCACTACTCATAATTGTATTGCACAGCATGTGTAGCCTTCAGTCTACATAACTGATTTTAGTGTATATGGTAGTAAGCCTTAGCAACTTTGATTATGTGAGAAAAAGAATCTATCATTTTGAGTTCATTGAATACTGAAAGCATTGAACTCATTACCTGAAACATTATAAAACAAGGATTATAGAGAGGACATGACTGTGTTTATGATATTTAAAGATCACATTTTAATTCATAGACAAGAAACACATCAAATGACACGAAACCAGGTTTTCAAGAGTCGCCCAAGGTAAGCAAAGCTATTTTTAGCAAGAGTGACCTGGACCCTAGAGACTTGAAAATCAATCCCATCTACTAAATCTGATCATCATCCTCACTCATAGAAGAAGTTATTTGATGGAAACGAAAAAATCTATTTTTAGTAAAGTGACCATGACTTTGACCCTTTCATCCTGATAATCAAACCCAATCTTTCTCATGGTATCTACCTACTAAGTATATAAATTGTATTTCTATTCTAACAGGAGATATTCGTCGGAAATGACCTGTTTGATGACTGATCACCCATCCACCTACCCACCCACCCACTTGCTCAACAAGGTACCCCATTTAATAAGAGGGATTTTTGTTGAAATTCTGGTTTAAAAAAAATGTGAAGTAATTGGTTTTACTTCATTGTTAAAATAACATCTATCCTTGAACAAGCTGGTCACATGTTCTGTTTGTGCTGGTTTAACAAGTCAAGCCAACAGTTTGCCGCTAGTCTTGATCACATCCTAACCACAGATCCCATTCATCACTGACCGGCACATCCACCACATACTGGTTTACCAAGCTTGGGAGTTTAACTCTTACAATACTGTGGGCACATGTGACTATCTTTGCAACCAGTGCAGACCAAGATCAGGCTGCACATCCATTCAGTCTGATCATGGTTTGCACTATTCGCTTTCCAAACAATAAGTTTTAAGCAAGCACCCATATACAACTAACAGTACAGTTCTAAATGAAGAAAGGACAAGTCCAATTCAGAAATTTAGCATGGTATGGGTTAATATTATCACTAATGGCTATCAATGCTTCCTGTCCTGAGTTGTACCCATATTCAGCACCCAGGAAGGTTTTCAAAATTTCTTGCCTCAAGAGGGCTTGAACCCATAGTCTTGGATCCATAATAATGTATGCCATCCCAGGTCCATATCGGCCACTTAAGCAAATAAAGTGCAAATACTGTATCCTCGAATAATTATTACCGGTACTCATGTTAAGTTTGTTACATATTATCAACTCAATGCAGTCATGTATCTAGCCTTCAGGAAAGTGTGTAGCTACTTGTGCAATGAATCTATTCACGCTCTTTGTGGCTACTTTCCTTAGGCAGTGTTTTCCGGTCTAGAACTACTTTCAAGCTATTACTGCAGATGATTCATATCCCCTTCTTAAATACCTTGACTTAATCATTTATAAAGCTCTTAGCCATACAAAAAGTCTCCACACACAAACACACACACACACAAATACAAATAAAATCTTGAGTCTCAACTCATGTTGAAACTCTTTTTATTTTTGTCTTAAGGACAGAGATTGCATTGATGTTTTCTGTATAAAACCAAAGTACATGAATATCGAAAGTGATCTACGAATGATTTTAATTCAATCAGAATAGTAAACTTTTTTCTAATTGAGTATTCATGTACATACATACATGTACATTTTTTTTTTATTTTGTGGGTTGAGAGTGAAACTAGGCTAAGTGCATACATTCATATTTGCACTTAGCCTAGTTTTGCTCTCACCCCTTGATTTTTGTTGTTAATATTTTTTTCCCATACATAATTTATGATCAATTACATAATAGTGTTAAATGAGTCAAAAATAGGCTCACATTGCACATGCCTGCACAATGATCTTAAGGAATCAATTTGTCGTTGTTAAGAAATGAGCCGTTTCCTGTTCACTTCTAGCCATGAGGGATATCAATTACATGACGCAATTAAGAAAATATTTCTGCCATATACTTTATTGTATTATTTCCGAATGAAATATTATAATATTGATGGCTTTCATGTTCCACTGACAGAATTTCAGTTTTCCTTGTGTTTGCTCTTGGGTATAATTTATATATAGCATACTGCAGGGCTTTTGGTTAATGACTGCCTTGTAATGTATGGCCCAGCATTTTGATTCTCTTGGATTAATCTGTCAGAATAATCTTTTCTTAACCCTTTCCTTCATATAGACTCATTTTGACACACTCAATAGGTACCACATAAAGCCTGATCTGCAGAAAACCACAGTTAATCCTTACCAAATTTAATTACAAAATCCTCATTTCCAGACCACTGAGGAGCAGCAAACAGCATAAAACCTGATCAGCCTGCGAGTTACTCGCAGGCTGATCTGGTTTTATGCTGTTCGCATAGGTCTTTTCATGGTGTCCTCTATGAAGGAAAGGGTTAACACCCATTGGTAAACTACTTGAGGAGAAAGAGATAGTATATAAGGTATCTAGATACAATACCCTAGCCTTTTGTAAATAGACCCCATGGTTCTTTAACATGCCCAGAGTATAGCACTGATACAGGCAAAGCCCAATAACCACCATCTGGATGAGTCAGCCCTGGGCTTCTAGTTTGGCGGGAGACACTAAAAATGTCCCATAGATTTTCAGATATCCAAAGAGGACTTGAACCCCTGTTCCGTGAAGTGGCAGTCCAATGCATTACCAAAGAGGCACAGCTGCGTCCTTTAGTATTTCAGTCAGATGGGGTTGATGTCTACACAAGACAGGATGACAAAATCCTAATGATTCCTCACTGCAATACCAAGCCAAAGAAAAATGACATTATAGTAATGCATTTTTTTTTTTTTTTTTATTTTTACTTCAGCCCGACCTGAAGTTACCCTTATAAGCCATGTGCCAGAAAAAGGGGCAGCTGGATACTGTAATTGTAGATCAAACCCACAACCTCCTACTCCAAGGACGAGGTCTAATGGAGCATTTATAAATCAAACATTGATACACCGGAGACCTTACAGGAGTACCGTGGGGTTCATCCAATATTAGATCTTCGAGGTTTGTATGAAGGTAACAAGATAATAAATGAATTATTTACTGCAATAGACAATTGCCTTTACCCACTGTCAAGGACGGGCATGCTAGGATGTACCAACAAACATGCTTATGAAGCTATTGTCCTCTGTGTCTCATATGACAGCATCAGGGTCCAGTGTTTGGGTATACATCTGCGCTGGTTGTATCCAGGATATCTTAACATGTCAAACTGTCATTAACAGCAAGGTGTCTTATGAGCTCTAAATCACCTCAACTACTATGACAGTTTTTAGTTACACTAAGGTATCCACACATGTAAAGTTAGATCCAATCAGTGTCAAAAAAAATCATAAAATATTTTTACAAACAAGAAATCAATAAAATGTAAATCTATAACCATGAAATGAACTCAAATTTAAGACAAATCGCCTAAATAAACAGTGTACTAAAGGTATTAAAAAATTAAGTGGAAAGAAATGAAAAACTCCTTGATTTTAAGCGGCACATATCGAAAAAGGTCTACATACAAAATACATTTAAATTTTTTGAAAACAGGGTCACTTAAATACCAGAAAGTGCTCTGACAATAAAGATTTCTTATTTGATCAAACCTTTTCTTTTCAAGTTTACAACAGCTGCAACAACATTTCAGTCATATAGTGACATCAAGCTTATTTCACATTCAGGAACCACCAATTCAACTGAATGACTTCATCATATGAAAAGAATGATCAGGCCAAAACTTGAAACCAATGCAGTGATGGCAGAGCAGGATGACAATTTATTAACACCTCTTTGATTAAGATGAATCATACTTGAGAGAGAATCAGTACGAAAACCTCTTCAGATTTTAGATTTTCCTTTCCCAAAATCAGGCTTTAACAAACCCTTCAACTGAAATCTGTCACTCTTGCATGTGATTTACCTATCTCAGTCATGTTTCATGTGCACCTTGCCTGTAACTGGTATATACATGTAAAGAACAAGGTTATCAATATTTCTGACATCAATGGCGAGGTCTGCCTGATTGACCCAGTTTGTCATTTTTTTTATTGATTTGTGTGCTTTGCTCTGCAAATCATTTAATTAAAACACATTAATCACACCATTTCTTATCTACCTATATCTATAGTCAAATATCAGAAAGTAACACGATAAAGTTCTATTTTAACTTACACCTGCAGATCAGGGACTAATTAACCCTTTCCCTCATAGATGACACCATAAAAAGACCTATGCGAACAGCATAAAACCAGATCAGCCTGCGAGTAACTCGCAGGCTGATCAGGTTTTATGCTGTTCGCTGCTCCTCAATGGTCTGGAAATGAGAATTTTGTAATTAAATTTGGTAAGGTTTAACTGTGGTTTTCTGCAGATCAGGCTTTATGTGGTACCTAATGAGTGCGTCAAAATGAGTTTATATGAGGGAAAGGGTTAAATGTTAAAAAAAAACAAGCAACCATAAAGATACACTTGTAAATTGTGGCCTCTTTTTCATCTGCTATCTTATCCAGACTTACATACAAGTATATATTCCATTTCATCTAGTAAATATAAATCCTTATATTGCAAACAGTCAGGTTTCTGTTCAAAATATTCTTGTGAAACAGCTCTGACCAGCATAATGTAGGATTGTGTATTAGTACTGCCACTTATAGTAATTCATCTATTACAACTGTCCTTTTTGATCCCATGTTATAGCCAATTATTTACTCCTGCTACAGAAATTTAAGGGGCCACCGTGGCCGAGCGGTTGCAGTCGTGGACTACAAATCTCTCAGCCCCTCACCGCTGTGGGTTCAAATCCCGGTAGGGACTTTGGATTTTTCATCTGAGGAAGCCTTCCAGCTGGCTTGCGGTAGGTCGGTACGTGGCTCTACCCGGGTACCACTGTGTACTCGGGGTCTTCCTCCACCTGTAATTATCTGGATGTCGCTATATGGTTGAAATACAGTCAACATCGTACATGCAACCACCTGTATTAAACGACTTTTTTATTAAACGACCGTTATAAATCCCGCCCGAACGTTTTTACTATATCAATTTATCCCATTAAGCGACTTTTTTATTATGCGACCAGCGACCACATAAACCAAGTCCCAGCACGTAAGATTATGCACAAAATCAACTTTTTTGAGCGACCGTGTTTGATTCTGTTGCGGATTATCGTGTACGCTGGAGCATGTGTACATTCATCTTTAACACATCCGAACAAACAAACATTTATCCTAATCATAAGTGCTCACCTGAAACCAATTTGTTTTGACCACGCATGACTGCACCATGTGTAACTAAATTCTAAATAAAGTTGTTCCTGGTTCCCGTTTCAACAGTTACTAAGCATCCCTCAAAATGCCGAATGCTTCGGATTTTGGTAAAACAATATTTGGGAATAAGGTAAATTAATACCTCCGGATGCAATGCGTACCAGTAATAATTCGTACCTATAAGTATGTACGTTGCGTCTTATGATACGCGACCAGGGCGCACGGTTGAAATAAATTAATTGGGGGTTTCTGGATTTATGTTAGACAGAGACATAAAGAAAGCTCATTGCTAAATAATATTTATTCTTGAAATTGTCCGATTCCATCCATGAATTTGATGTCAAATGTTGTGTTTTTTCAACGAACACCAAATGCAAACCTCAGCCAAAGAACCAAGGTATTATTCCATCATAACAGCTAAAAAATCGAAAGATATGACAAAAATAACCATGTTGATGTTTATTGGTATAAAACAACAAACATTTTGTAGTTTACATCGTATTCATGTTGTAATATAATATAACGTTATGATACAATTTAGCTTACAGTTTGTATATATATGACTTATTTGCCTGGATTTCCAAAAATATCTATTAAGAGACCATTTCATTAAGCGACCACTTTTTTGCAGTCCCTTGAGCGGTCTCTTAATACAATGTCGACTGTACTATCGCAGCGATGGTAAACCCCATTACAACAACAACAGAAATTTAAATGTAAGAACTTAGTTCATGATGGCATCTCTAAAATGGTTTAAATCTTATCTCACAAGAAAAGTGTAGAAAGTGTGTATAGCTGGCTCAATATCAGTACAGAAAGAAATAAAAACAGGAATACTGCAAAGTTCAGTCCTTGAACCAATCCTTTTTTCTGAAACCAGTAATTATATTGACCTTCTCACACTCATGATTCCTATGTTGATTTGTTTGCTGAAGATACAACAGCATCAGCCATTAGTAAACTAAATATGTTGTCCATAGTACTCTTCAAAATAATTTGCTTTCTACTGAAAATTGGTACAACCAAAATCATATACCGTATTCCTTAAATCATACAAACTGAAGCTTTTTTTATATGTCAATCCAGAAAGAAATATATTATTTTCACAAAGAGTTTACTGCAGTTTAAAAACTTGTTGGTGTATAATTTGTTCGTTGAAAACCAGAAGGGCTCATCAACATATAAAAAGATAGTCTGATAAGTCCTTCTGACTTTCAATGTGCGACATGTTACCTTGAATCTTAATTGGAAAGAAAAAAGTCAAGAACTCTCTTTTATATTCACTTTATAAAGGATCAAACATTTCCTTGACCTTAACTCAACTCATTAGTGTACATGGGTTTCAGTATTGTTCAATAATGATTACTGTGTTATGAATATTTGTAAGTTGCAAGTATTTGAATATCTGCTGACACCCCCTTGCACTAAAATTGAAATATTTACAGACCTATTAAACACATTTAAAAGGTCTCTGAAGGCTGCATTTCACTGGCTTCACAGATGCCACAAAACCAATCAGAGATGTTCTCTCAAAATAGACCACTCCCTTGACCTTTTCCAATTTGTACTAATTTGTACTCAGTATATACAAAAATTACAACATAATGGTAAAAGGGTCGAAACACTAAAGGGTCAGTGGATCTTGACAGAGGGTTTACCATTACTATGACTGTTTATCACTCATAACTGATTTCAAATTAGGCCACATGCAGTGGAGGCTTATAAAAATATATGAGTTATTTACAGTGGTAGAGTTATCTTTTAAAATCACGTCTTTGTATATTTCTGTTTGATGCAATATCTCTGATTATTTTTTTTCCTAATGGTATAAAATAGATTTTGACCTATTTCTTGAACCTGCAATCTAATCTACTGTAAGCTTGGTTAACAACCAAAGAGTTCTGAAAAGCACCAGTTTCATTGGTTTGCATAAGTCATTTAGGATATTCCATCATAAAATGTGAGTTTCAGGGTGCATATCTTTTTGTATGATTGTCAATTGGCATGCAGATAACAACTGAACCTACCTATTTAAACATGATCAAAGTGAACTATTGCCGAAAGACTGCTGGCAGGATATACATGCTGGACTAGGTATACATTATGTAATTATAATTCCAGCATTTAAGCACAGTTGATCTCAACAGAGGCAAAGTTTATGTGATGCCCTATTCCTGCACCAGTAGTAAGTCTGTTGAATTGGCTCTTTGTGTTCATGATAATCCCATGACAGTCTCTCAATGCCTTGAAAACTTAGATTTGTTTCATAAATTGGATACCTAAGGTCATGACCTTACTAATAATAAATCTGATATACACAATGACCTTGCATTGATTCGCTACTGAGCGTGGAGTGATACAAAACAGTGAAAGTGCCTGTGCCATCAAATTAAGCAAATCTGCAATGCCTGATTTTGATTTACGGATAACCTAAAAACCATCCAGTTAAAAAAGTAAACAGTTGCGAGTCTTTAGAAAACATTGTATTTACCTTTGTAGAGGACTTGTCCCTCTAACTCGCAAAACTCGCAGTGTATAAGTTGGCTAATTATAACATAAGCAATATATAGTAACAGCCTCCATGGCATAGTTGGTTACATACTCTTCTGCAAAACTAAGGGCCCAAGATCAAATCCAACTGACCGTACTTTTTTATGTTTTGCTTATATTACACATTTGTCCCATTCTTTCTTTTTCACTTGGTTGTATATTACATCTCCTAACTTCAGCGACAAATACATTTATAACAATATTTTAAAATCACAGACCATTTAATCATATAATCAATTCATGAAGGATCAGACCGTACATCAGCCAATTCACCAAGCCAATTCTAATGTAGGAGGTGCAAAAAGCTAGTCACATTAAAGCCAAATCAGAAGGCATTCCTTATTAATGATGAATCCCTTTCATGGGCACCTTAAAACTAAATTAATAATTGGACAAATATCCGAGCTCCCAATTTTCTCTCTGATCTATTTATTCTCATTCCACTGTGAAAAAAAACCAGTATTGGGATCTACAACGTACCATGTCAGATACTTATTGCTGGTGTGTGTTGTGGGTTTTTTACCTCATGTTGAAAAAATATGTTTTAGACTAATAACTATGACAGTAATAAAGTGACATCATATCAAATATCTAGAAACCAAATAATTATACAGAAAATCAATTCAAGAGTAGTAAGTACATGGCTGACTTTTATTCTTCCATTAATTAGATTATTTATCCTGAAGTTTCATATGCAGAATAGGCTAAAAATAACAAGATGATTTTTTCCTGGTTAAAGGAAATTCATACTGATCAAGTTATGTGTTATATTTTCTTTTAAAAATATGTTTACAGGGATAGTAAACTCTCAGAGAAAAACAATGTCTGGATAGAAAAAAAATCTAAATTAATGTTTTAAGGAAGACATTCAGACAAGATGGGGAATACATTATCAGTATTCATTTAATGTCGAAAATGAATCAGCTCAACTGCTTTACGTATATAAACACAATACAATCTTTGCATAGTGTGCCTCAACTAAGATAATATTTACAACAACAAAAAAGAAGAAAATCCACATCTTATTCAAAGTAAGATCTATTACAATTACTCATTTGCGGTAAGCATAACAAGAAAATGCTTTTAAATAACAAGATGACGCAAAAATGTGTTTGCAAACAAAAACTTCCCACATTCTTTTACTGTGTGGATTTCTCACATTAGTGTCATGTGACACTATAAATATCAGAAAAGTCGAACTCATTAAGATGTTAATAATCCATAACGAGCAAGATAAATGAACAGGTAGACTACAGTACTGTATAATTGCGGTCGTGAGTAAACAACAAAAACGATTAGCTCAGGTAAGAAAATAATCCACAACAAAAATAAGATAAGGAAGATAATCGTGACCAATGTGTAATCGGGAAGTGTTTACAAGGATCTAAATATTTCGCTTCAGTGAGTCAGAATTGTTCTAGTCAACATTGAAATGCAATTATGCACAAACCTTCGCATCCATTTCGACTGCCCTGTCGATCTCTTCCATAACACCCCTTGTTTCTGCAGACGATCTTTCCAGTCGCCTGGAGTTAAACCTTGTTCGGGCATTCCGTTCATGTCAGTTCCATGATATCCAACATTGAGTTTGTCGCATAAACATGACATCCGTCCACTTACTTGTGTATTGCTTTTATCGCGTCATATTCTCTTCCGGGTTAGAAAATCAGTGTCACTGAAATGATCGCAGCGCCATTGATTTATAGTGATCGGCAAACGCCTGGCGACGGAACGTTCCCTTCTGCTATCACTCTCTCTTTCTCTTCTTCGTTTACTGCCCACATTCAACTTATTGAAAATACTGGCAAAAACGCTCATGGTTTAAAACAGGATAAAAAACAGATATTTTGGGTTTAATTAGTGAGTGATGTCACTTGAGTTTTTAATATTTCAAGTCACGGACTCAGTTGAGTATATAAGTTCGGGGATCTATCGGGGGAATCCCGGATTGCTCTCTCTCTTTCTCTCTCTCTCTCATCAAAGTTGGGCGTTGCGCTAAATCACGAATTGCTTTCTATTTACATGTTGTTTGTAAATTGTTTAAACTTAAAGATTTAACCACCGAATCCACACCTAAGATCCACTTCAATGTACATATCTTTATTTCATACGCCTAGAGTTTCAGGTGTTATCTGCAACCCTGTGAACATATCGCAAACTTTCATTTACTGTAGATCTTTACCTAATCTTTAAAATTCCTGTTAACCCTTTCCCTCACAGAGGACACCATGAAAAGACCTATGCGAACAGCATAAAACCAGATCAACCTGCGAGTAACTCGCAGGTTGATCAGGTTTTATGCTGTTCGCTGCTCCTTAGTGGTCTGGAAATGAGGATTTTGTAATTAAATTTGGTAAGGTTTAACTGTGGTTTTCTGCAGATCAGGCTTTATGTGGTACCTATTGAGTGCGTCAAAATGAGTTATATGAGGGAAAGGGTTAATATAAATGTGTGCAGATCTTTGCTTGATCCTATGTAAAGAGGCATAGATCTAATGGCATTCATAAAGGGGATCTATCAAAAGAAATTAAAAGTTATTATAGGTCTTTGGATATATATATAGATAGAGACATTTTTACTGATACAATAGCACATGTCATAGATGTGAGCTTCGTGCACAGGTATACGTCTAAATAAGCCTTCGTGAAATACTACAAAAATGTATTAATAAGTTGTTTTAATTGTATTTACTTAGACTACGTATAAGAGACGTCAGAATTGACTGAATGACAATTATCTTGTCAATTGATATTTTTTTTAAAATATTTTCATAGACAAGATCTATCTGGTTTAAAACACATCAAATAACATGTACATGTATATGCACAAAATAAATTCACATTCGATAATGTAAATAAAGATACGTTGGAAGGTGTACAGATATCTGATGCCTAATACAACTTATTTCGTGAGGAGTACATAACGTTACATATTGATCAGTATCACCAGGGACTCATGTATGTTATATAGAGTCTCTGGTAATGCATGCAACTTCATACAAGCTTTTTTACGTGCACATAATCTCTATTATTCTGTATAATGGTGAATATGTCCATGGTACACGGGAAGCTTTCAATGACCACAGTTACGAGCCGCATTTGTTTTTTACGTTCAGTCGTTAAAAGGATGTACAAAATCTATAAATCATAGTATATGTATCAATCCGGCCCATTTGAGAATTTACTTAGACCGATTTTTTTCACCTTTTGTTGCATTGTCGAGGGCTTGGTGCAAAACTTGTCACTGAATCTTTATTCATATCAGGGTCGCTTAATACTATATATAGACTAAAAGACCCTGTTTATTATATGTAGTTGCCCGGCATTGTTTCGCACCATTCCCTTGAAATACAAAGGCACTTTGGGCAAAGTTGAGACAGATGATGCGATTTTATATGAAGTTTGGAAAGAAGTTATTAAATAAACGTCTCTCTTCTTTTTTTTTATCACGTGGTGTAATTCAGTACAAACATAAATCCGTTTAGGGCTGTCTCTTGCATCAAGTGTCTTTCTTCTTTATATGGGAGAGTATTCAAATATTTCACAATAATATATATTGTATTGGTCATTTATTTCAAAAGAGAACTCAAATAAGATTAATTAACCCTTTCCCTCATATAGACTCATTTTGACGCACTCAATAGGTACTACATAAAGCCTGATCTGAAGAAAGCCAAACTCAAACCTTACCAAATTTAATTGTAAAATCCTCATTACCAGACCACTGAGGAGCAGCGAACAGCATAAAATCTTATCAGCCTGCGAGTTACTCGCAAGCTGATCTGGTTTTATGTTGTTCGCATAGGTCTTTTCATGGTTTCCTCTATGAGGGAAAGGGTTAAATTTGTATTTAATTATTCTGTAAATTGCACAAGTAATTGCTACAACAGATGTGTCAAACTGTCTCTAATAAAATTAAGTTTAAATGAAACGTTACATAGCGCAAGTACTATTCATTTATAAACAACAATTTTAAAACAAACTATAATACATCAGTTAATGTAATACTCAATATGGAAATAAAACTGTAAAAGAGATATGTATGCTAATAATATATAGGTATAATACATACAGTTTACTCAAGGTGGAACAAAAAATATACAAATACATCAAACAAAACACTTAGGACTGACTACCTGGTGAGCAGTGTTGTAAAAGATGGAAACACAGAGACTGACAGACGGTCACAACTTGTAAGTAAACAATGAACTTTCGGACACATTTTATCTCATGTGCATTATTATCACCATAAGCTTTAACTGTTTGATGTATTCCTGAAACGCTAAACGAGAAAAGATCGTTTTGTTAACTAAATAGAAAAGTAATGAAAATTTGGGTGGGTGATTTTTTTTTTTTTTTTCCTTGGGATTTTCATGGCGGCAATATACGTTCCATTACTGTACAGCAATTAAGTGTTTAACAACAGATTTGTCAAGCAGGTGAATTTGAATACTATGTAATAATACTGAAACAGCACAAAATAAATGATAAATATACCTATGACTTCCAACTCCGTGAGTACATGTGTACAACATTGCATAAAACACTATCATGGTGTCGGTGCAATGTATCCACATTAAAAATACATTGTGCATGTATATACATGCATGTAGATTTTCTAGCGGGTAATAATTTCATAAAAAATTAAAGTCACTCTTTACCAATATTTCGGCAAAACTCGTCTTTATTAAGGAAATAAACATAAATTTTAAAGCTAATGCATTGTAAACGTTTGCAAAACCGCCATATTTTTATTGTTTTCAATACCATTTCCTGTCTAGAACAAAGACAAGTTTTGCAAACAGTGACTTTAATTGTTTATCCAAATTTTATTTAGATGATAGATCTACATATGCTTAATTCGTCATATTTTTCATACTATTTGCAAGAGGAATAACTACATGTACATATAACAGGCATATTAAACAACAAAGACAATGTTCGTATAGAGAAATGACATGTTACTCCAGGACTCTACCATCGCCCACCTGTTCAGTACACCGTTTCTACTATTCAGAGAATAGGACCAGTGTTTTCACCAAGTCATATTTTTGTTTAAGAGTTCACCTAAACCACGATGACTTGACTATTTGGGTTTACCGTCGCTTCGATAGTAAGTGGAAGCATTGAAGACCAACAGTGTAGCGGGACACCCGCGTAGAAGCACGGGTCTACTGCACACCAGTCGAAAGGATTCCTCCCAAGACTGCAATTCGAACTTAAAACGGCGAGGTAACTGGCAATGTCTGTTTAACAACTCCAGACTCGACCCCTTACGTTTGTGCTAACGGCAATCAACCCATAAACAGTTCGTTCACAGATGATCACTAATTAAGAAGTATTTGTGTGTATTAAACCTAGCAATACCCATCTACAGACCCATGGTCACCCAAAGCAACCTACTCACTCAGCCCCTCACCGCGTGGGTTCGAAATCCGGCAGGGTCATTCGGATTTTCATGTGAGGAAGCCTTCCAGCTGGCTTGCGGTTGGTCGGTGGTTCTACCTGGATGCCTCCGTGCATTCGGGCTCTTCCTCCACCTGTGATTAGCTGGACTTCGCTATATGACTGAAATACTATCGAAGCGGCGGTAAACTCAAATAGTCAAGTCCAAAGCAACCTACCGTATTTGTAAACAAGAGGGCAATGAAGGCCCTGGTATCGCTCACCTGAGAATCGAGTACAATGTATTAGTGGGAGGAAACGAAACAGCAAATACCTTACAATAGTATGGAAAATGGGTTCTGCCCCCTGGCAGCCATGTTTTTCGACATATCCATATAATTTTAACAATCTTGGTAGAGGTGACCCAAGGAACATCTGAGCCATGGGTGGTTTCTCCACTAGACATCAATTATGAACGGTATTGAACCTATATTAGCATTTTAAAACCTATATTTAGATGTTATAATTTCAAATGCCGTCACCTGACTGATCACATTCACCCTTCGCGCTACCTTAACTTACGAATTAGCTACCCGGAACTGGTGAAGACGCTATGTCGCGGAACGTGTCACGTGGTACCGCATGCTTCGGGAATACTGAGTTCTATATCAACCCATTTCCCCAAAGAGGAGTTTACGAAAATAGCGCGCTGTGAGGGATAGAAACAATTTTTTTTTCTTATTTCTACCGATAATCTGTGAACGAGCGGCTTTAGGTGAGTAAATAAACCTTAATTCCATACGATATGATAAACTTATTTTTCTAATTTAGCATTTGATTCGTAATACATGAATATACCTGTAATTATTACTACATAGATAATTGCTGAATTAAATTTGCTAACCCTCCCTCAAGCATTTCAGTGTTTTAAACATCTTTGTTCAAAGGGTCCATGACGCAGGCTGTCTTTGCTCTTAGCACATGTCCGATAAGAAAAAATAAGGATACAACATGGTTCAAAGCACAAAAACAAATGAAATAACATAATCTAAAGTCAATTATACATGAGATCAATGACGTTTATATGGTGGAGGTCGTGAAAAATATTAACATTGTAGTAATCTCTGACTGTAAAAAGAAGTCTCAACTCAATGGCAATGTAGTCCTAATAACATAATACAGCATTTGCACGTCCTTGCTATGTAGTTAGCCTTTGTAACCACAAATTAAGATAGGACAAGTCCCGAGTTCGATTTTATTTCATACCATTCAGTTCCGAACTTGAATCGACATTAGGACCTTTTGGTATACCAGTAAGATTCTCTACGTCGTCGCAACGAACATTAACTCTATGGCACTACTATAGTAATACGGGTACCAGGGTGGTTACACTAGGAAGGGAATGACCGCTTTTCTATTCTTCGGGTAGTCCTCAAATTTCTCTAGGTAGTATCTGTATGAGAAAAGAGACATACAAGTTGATAAATATGGTCTAGAATTAATAGCCAACACTGCAAAAACATTTTTAGAAACTTAGTAATCTACAATAATTTCAATGACTTTTTTCTGTATAGAACGTCTTTTGAAATGTGTTCAAAAATGTGTTTCAGTTCTTTGAAATGTGTACAACAATGTGTTTCAAAACAGATACAAATTGTTTATCCCTCCAACCCTCTCACTGGCATTATGTACAATACTAAGTTTGTCAAACAAACAAACATCATGTTTATGTGCACGATTAAAACACAAATGGGAAACATTCATTATGGAGTTAAAAATATAGCATTATAATCCAACGCAAAATATGATCAGTGTCATCCATGCCTTCGGTAAGATGTTAGAAAATGAAACAGGTTATACTCGAACATGTACATAACCGGACCGGTTATATGGTCATTGTGTCATTACTCATAGACATATGTCGCCACGCAATTGACAAAAATATCCACTACTTAGCGCTATGTGATTTGAAAATTCTTAACTCAGGAACACATTTCAACATTCACTGTTTTATCCACTAAATATATTGAAACATGGTAAGTAACATAATCCAAAATCGCTTGATTTATGCTACTATTGACTTCTATGCAGGTTCGATTCGTTTGATATTCAACTAGCAAAGTCTATAATGAATTGAGGGGTTTTCAGACTTGTTTGAAGTACGAATTATGGTGCCTTTTGGTGACTAGTTGAATATCAGACCAATCGAACATACATGGAAAGTCAATGGTAGAAATATATATAGAAATAATAAATGTAGACACATAACCCCAAAAAACTCACAAGAAACCATTGTTTAACTGCCTTAAATTTTAAACAAGAGGGCCATGATGGCCCTGAATCGCTCACCTGATTATAAATGAGCAACATATGTTGGATTTTTCATATTGACCTACTTTTTGACCCCACATGACCCAAATTCGAACTTGTCCAAGATTTTATGGAAACAAACATTCTGACCAAGTTTCATAAAGATTAGGCCAAAAATGTGGCCTCTAGAGTGTTAAAAAGGTTTTTAGAAGATTTGACCTCGTGACCTACTTTTTGACCCCACATGACCCATATTCTAACTTGTCCAAAATTTTATGGAAACAAACATTATGACCAAGTTTCATGAAGATTGGGCCAAAAATGTGGTTTCTAAAGTGTTAACAAGTTTGTTTTTTTATAAGATTTGGCCCCGTGACCTACTTTTTGACCCTACATGACCCAATGTCGAACATGTCCAAGATCTTATGGAGACAAACATTCTGACCAAGTTTCATGAAGATTGGCCTAAAAATATGGCCTCTAGAGTGTTTACAAGCCAAATTGTTGACGACGCACGACGGACGACGGACGAAGGGCGATCACAGAAGCTCACCTTGAGCACGTTTTGCTCAGGTGAGCTAAAAAATCGCAAGAGAGTTCCCCTGGACTCAAATCCAACCGGAACTACACTCTTCTCACGCTTCGGGCAAAGCGGCAAGCCACTTGCATTGTAACTGCCTACATTTTTTTTAGTATTGCGCCCCCGCCCCCTAACCTGAACTCCTAGATCCCGCTCTAGCGGGAAGGGGCGGTGGTATGCGGTTCTAGAGCTAGTGGTTTTTAATAAATATATACATGTAAGTGAAATACTAAGCTGACATAATTAGATATTGAGGCGTTTGTATCATAGAAAAACATGAGACCGAAAGTCGAGCGAGATGTCAGTTTTTCCTACGCTGCTCGTAACAAAATACAAAGCTTCTGCAACATATTTTCCTGTTACCATATACCTATAAAATATTATTCAACACACAAGAAGTCAATTTACACAGGTTTTAATGAGTTTAATTATCAAGTTTTCTTGACGTCACGAAAGTCGAAAGTGACATCACGCTACCACCGTAACTTTAATCAGTTGAGTTGTATTTGCGCTTCATTTTTTGCACGGGAAAACAAGGAACGTCATGTGATAGAATTAATTACATGTTCGAATATTTGAGATGATATAACCGAACCAAGATATGAATTACTTACTGGTGATGTTGGAATGCTCTTGGCCCTATATTTGAGCAGGTGAAAAATGCAAAGGCGAAACCCGGAAGTGACCATGTGGCGACCGCAAAACCAGTCCATTCCAACATTTCACCGAAGAAGTTGGCTCCTGACACATACTCAAACATTCCGCCTGCAATGAAAGAGTTATCGCTGAACATGACATTTTCTTTGATTAATACATATATTTGACATGCGTCAAAAAAGGGCAAACGATACCTTATGTGTTTGCCTAAAGTTGAATACAGGAAACTGTATAATGCATATTTAGATCTACTCAAAATATACAGGTACGTTCATGTTTGTTGAATCACAAATTCTTTCGCTGCAACATACTAAATGATTTACAGGGACACACCACTTCTGGTCAACTCATATGGTTCACAGAGACCCACCAATAGACACTCACCCCGAGGGATCTTGTAGCCCGTCTCGCCTGGTTTCCGCAGGTTACGAAGGATGTGATCGGAGTGTATATTGATGCACATTCCGGTCAAAAACATGACGCTACCTGCAATGAAAAAAAAATCCGTTTGAATGTTCACAAGACTTACTCAGTCACCACTCACTATAACACCACAGCCGCACCCAAGTTTGCGCGCCACTCCGGTAATTTCTTGTGAGCAATGACCTAATAACCTAACAGAGTCTTTGCTTGTGAGTGTGCTGCAGCCCCCGTGATTTCATTTGCAGCGGCATATGCCGTATAACACACGTTTTTAACTTCCAAAAACAGTTTGACTGATTTAGAGTAAAGATTTAGATTTAAAAGTTAGCAAGTACTTTATATAAATGAAGAGAAAACATTTCAGAATAAAAAATGCCATCTTTTTTATCTTTCTTTTTTTTTTCTTTTTTCATAAAAAAGTTACCGTGGGATACTAAACGTTATACACATTAATTTAATCTAAGTACTGCTGTCCTCTATAGTGTCTATGCGTAGTATATCATTTTCCAAAAAGAGCTGTCAGAGGACAGCACGCTCGACTATTCAAAATGCTTGTTGGTAAATCCAGTGAAATCTATTTCAATTCTTGCCCTTCATATCCCTGTATATATTAATAGTAAAAATTAATATACCTTGATAGTTTAATACTCCTAAATAGGTTTATGAAGTCTAAAACCAATCCCATGCCTAGTTACTGAGACATAAGCATAATAACACCGTGCATGCAAAACTTTAACCAAGTATCCAAGTTAGAAAAGGGCCATAATCCATAATTTGTATAAAATTCAGTCGAAGAGTTATCCTCCTTGGTTTTCTGATGCCCCTGAACACATTCCTAATTTTTCTAGTCAATTCCATGAACAATTTCTGAGATATAAGCTGGATAGTAGCTTGCATGCAAAACTTTAACCAAAAACTCTTAAGTCAAAAAGTGGCCCTAATCTGCATTATATTCAGTCAAAAACTATCTGCCACTATAGCATGATACCATTGAACATATTAAAGATGTTTCAAACCCAGAATTGGTTACTGAAATATAAGCATAAAATTCTTTGCATGCAAAACTTTAACAAAAATTTCAAAGTTAAAAAGGGGCCACAATTTGTAATATATTCCATCAAGTGTTATTTTCCTTGATAGTGTGATACCCTTAAACATATGAAAGATGTTTAAAATCAATCACATGCCTGGACTCTGAGATATAAGCATGAAAGCATCTTGCATGCTAAACTTTAACCAAAATTCCAAGTTAAAAACTGGCCATAACTTGTAATACATTCCATCAAGAGTTATCTACCTTGATAGTATGATACCCGTTAACGTATTTAAGATATTTCAAATCAATCGCATGTCTGGTTATTGAGATATAAGGTTGATAGTAACTTGCATGCAAAACTTTAACCAAAAGCTGGAACGCAAACGCCGAAGCAAGGGTGACTACAATAGCTCTCATTTTCTTCGAATAGTCGAGCTAATAAAAAAACAAGAGGTCCATGATGGCCCTGGTTCGCTCACCTGAGTATAGGGTTACCCAAGGAACATCAGTCTGTATTTAAACATTTTAAAATCTGGCCAGTAGTTTTGAAGGTGATGATCCCTGCAAAGTTTTATCAAATTCTGTCCAGCAGTATCAGAGATGTCGTTTAATGATTTCACTATATATTTAAACAAGAGGGTTAAGATGGCCCTAGATCGCTCACCTGAGAAAAGTATCATTCATTGCCTGTACAAAACAGATTGCTTTAGAATTAAGATGATGAGGTGAAACAATGTTCAGGAATTTTCTGACCCCATCCACAAAAGATATCATCATGACAAACATTCTGCCAAAGTTTGAGGATGATTGGACCAAAAATGGTATAAACAAGAGTATAAACAAGATTTTTCTAAGATATGACCTACTGACCTACATTTCTATCCAGTCCCACCCATTTTCAAACTGGTTCGAGATATCATCATGACAAACAATCTGACCAAGTTTGAGGAAGATTGCATCAAAACTGTGGCCTTTAGTGTGTAAACAAGATTTTTCTAAGATTTGACCTATTGACCTACTTTTCGGTCCGGCCCCCCATTTTCGTTTTGATCCAACCTGACCCATTTTCGAAAGGGTTCAAGATATCATCAAGACAAACATTCTGACCAAGTTTGAGGAAGATTGGATCAAAATTGTGGCCTCTAGTGTGTAAACATCAAATTGTTGACGGACGACGGACGACGGCCGACGGACAATCAAGTATCCCAAAAGCTCACCCTGAGCTATGCTCAGGTGAGCTAATAAGGCGTATTAGCCCCGCCCTTGGCGGCCATGTTTTTTTATGGATCGAAATAATTTCAGTAGCTTTTGTGAAGCTTCACCCAAGGATCATCCCTGCCAAATTTAATCAAATTCTGTCCAGTGATTTCAGAGGAGATGTCCTTTAAAGATTTCACCATATACATATAAGGCAAATTAGCCCCGCCCCTCGTAGCCATGTTTTTATGGATCGGAATAATTTTAGCAACTTTTGTGAAGCTTCCCCCAATGATCATCCCTGACAAATTTAATCAAATTCTGTCCAGGGGTTTTAAAGATTTCACTATATACATACAATTTTAGCAATCTTGGTAGAGAGTTACCCAAGGATCATCTGTACCAAAATATTTTGAAATCTGACCAATAGTTTTGAAGGAGATCATTTTTAAAGTTCTCATTTTTTTCTTTCCGTTGCCATGTTAACCAGAGTTCCACATGTATTAAGTTTATTTCAGCAAATTTTGTGAAGGTTCACCCAAGGAACATCCCTGCCAAGTTTAATCAAAATCTGCCCATCGGTTTCAGAGGAGATGTCGTTTTAACTAAATTGTTTACGATGCACGACGGACGACGACGGACGCAGGGAGATCACAAAAGCTCACCTTGCGCAACTCCGTGCTCAAAAAAGGATAGAGCTAAAAAAGGATAAGGAAGTGTGTACCATTTCAATGCATTTCAAAACTGATCAGTTTTTGTGAACACAAAATCTAAAGATCAATAATACTATTTTACAGTTTAAAATGCGAACATACAAATTATTTTCATTCGCAGTTTAGAGAAACGGACCAAGGTGAGTGAACATATTGGAAGGATAGCATGGAAGAATGAGAACACTTAAGAAATATATTTCTATGTTGTTGTTGTTGTTGTTGTTTTTTCTTTTATGCATAACTATCTATTTACCTAACCAAAGATGCGGTCGAGTGAACCAGTTTTTCCCATAATCGCCGTGAAAGAGAAGATATGCCGACTGAAGGTATCCATTAATTAAGCAGAAAACCAGCGCCAGCAGGAAGGGAACCATCGGGGTGGGTTTCCCGCCTTTAATCAGGAACGGAAATATACACGACCTAAAATCGAAATACAAATGGAATTAAAAAGTTTGTATGATTCTAATAAAAGAAACGTATAATGCCCGTATTTCATTTAATTATTAACGGTTACCACACATCGAAATAATTTACTTAAAAGAGTTATTAATACCCAAAACAAGAGTTGTCCTTGAGACAGAACGTTGGACTATTTGCCGCTTAAAAGTTTAAGTTGTGTTTGACCAAATCATTCATAATTTATATTATATTTGGTCAAAAGTTATCTAACTTGTTTGTTTAATGTCATTGAATGTCATAGGTAAATCAGTAAGCATAGCTGCAAACTTGGATGTAAGCATCCTAATAAATTAAAATTTTGTAAATTGATTTGCACGCAAAACCTTGACCAAAATTAAAACAACAAAAATGGCCATTATTACACTAAATTCAGTCAAGAGTTATCTAACTTGATAGTCTGATACCCCTGAACACCTACATAAAGTTTCAAGTCAATCCCATAACTGATCATTGAAATATAAGTATGATAGTATGTTTCATGCGAAACTTTGAAAAAAATACTTAGTTCAAAAAGGGTCATTATTTGCCTTAAAATTGCCCAAGTGTTAATTTTACATGTTTGTTAAATGTCCCTGAAGACCTTAACGAAGTATTAAATCAATAAGCATAGCTGGTTACAAAGATATGTGTAAGGTAGTAACTTGCACGCAACACTATTACCAAGGTGACACGCTACGTATAGACCATTTCACCAGGGGATCGGCAATACCTGGTACAATTTGCTGATTTAAACTGACAATCAATGACTGTGGAAAATCTCAAGTGTATGTTTATTTCCCATTGAACATATGTGAAATTTTACACCAGCATGTGGATTAGGTGTTCGGGAAGTGTTCGTTGATTTACATAGGTTTACGTCACATTTCCGAGTGAAATGGTCTATATACTTCCACGAAGGCAACGGTTATAATTTACCGCAATATTGACAAATTAATTTCTAGCCGTTATGATATGTTTAAGAGGTTTTTGTTCAGCAACGCCGCATGTTTCTATGACGACCATTATAAAAAGCCAAACCCTATCTCGACTGCCTCAATTATGTGGTGTGTAGGTCCAAAGGCAGATTTACCACCACCATCCACCCACCCCATTTTGGCCGGCAGGTAAAAATCCATTGCTTGAACCTTCTGGTAAAGAAAATGAGCAACTAAGAAGCAAATATGTTTTACAGAGCAATTAATATGTGGATGAGAATAGGACCTTTAGCCGTAGATTCGCTGAGTGGCCTCGGTGGCCGAATCTCCAGTCTTTTTGCACCCCTTTTGCAAACATTCCCCACAGACACAAACTTTATATAGTCCTGGAGCATGACAAGGACTAAAATATATCATGGGATAAAACAAAGGATGTCTTAGTTAGTGTCCATTTATCATGTATCCGAATATTTACGCCTGTTAGCTTCCTTCAATGCCCGCCAAGGCGAAGAGAACTAGATAAGCCAGGGATGTCACGAAGGAGTAGTTATTACTAAGTAAAAAAACAAACAAACAACAATTAAATATTATAAAGTGAAAATGTTAAAAAGAATAAAATATGTGTTTTTTATCGAGTTAAACACCCCCTCGACAGTATTTCAGTCAGTTTTAGACTATGTCTACTTGATACAAATATAGTGCTGTCACACTGCAGAATAACGCTATACGTTATAGAATGTATGCATCACGTTTAAGGAGAAAAATACAAATGCATCTTGACATAGATAGTCTCGGGGACCACGGTACGTATGAAATGTTAGAATTCGAAGCCACAAACTTTAGTACTTAGGGGCGTATGTGACAGTTTGCTATATTTTCTTTACAGACAAAAAAAAAAGGAAAAAATTTAAACTGTTCAATAGAATTTTTTAAACTTTGCATGATTATAGAGAATCAAAAAAGAAACATTTTTATGGGAATAATAATCCAAGGACAGATAACTCAAAATAAATCTTACAGATTTAAAGTAACCTTAATGTAATCGCCGTCGTATATATGCAACAAGAGGGCATGATGGCCCTGAATCGCTCACATGAGAAATATTGCCTTCATTTCCTCTTATATAACAGTTATACTGAATACAAAATCCATAAAGAAGTACAGCAAAATAATTGTAATTCCACACAAAAACAGTACCTGCAGTCCAAATTTTGATGGACATGGCCATAAAATTTGTTGACCCCTAGGGCGGGGCCAATTTATACCCTAGAGCCATGATTTGAAAACTTCAGGTCCACAAGGTCATGTCAATCAATATCTAAACCCATGATGTTATAGTTTCTGACAAGATCTTTTGAAGACTCTCCTATATAAGGCTATGTCAAATAAAGTGATCCCTGGGGCGGGGGCTAATTTTGACCCCAAGGCCATGATTTGAACAAAAGGCGATCACAATTGCTCAACATGAGCACGTTGTGCTCAGGTGAGCAGACACCCATGTTACTCCGATGAAATCGATACTAATGGATTCCATTGTACAACTTTATTTAGGAGATGAGATGCACGTGGACACTCAGCGTCGGATACCCACGGCTGCCTATTAGATCTGTCGGCGATGTATGGAGTATTCGTGGGTTTCCGACGCTGGTGGACAGTTTGGGTATGGAGATTGGAAATGAATGCCATCGAGGGTGTATGGATACATCTAGTTAGTCCTGTCTGTCCTTGTCCTGGACTAGCTGCACCTACTTTCTGCATCTGTTAAGACCACAGAAAAATTTGCTCCAACCATTTCAACTCAAAGAGTTCTTACACGAAATGTACGTAGGTCTTTCGATAGATTGTTAGATATAAATTTATAGAGATCTATATCGATCGGATCAAGTTCTGTCTTTTAATTCACTTCATCCTGTTTGAGAGATACTTTTCAAAAACAAAAACATCATATCAAAATCTCTATTAAACACATATGCAGATTAACTGCCCTGAACCCCTGTCACGGCCTTATATCCTATCGGAGATCGGGTGCCCTTTCATCCCTAGCACACCATACAGTTACATGTATATACATGGGATATACACATACATGTATTAACACGTGTGCACATCGTGACATTTATTTTATATAGAACCTCTTAAGTAAGTAAAATCATATAAAAGTTACTGGGAAAGTAAATGTATACTACATTTATGTATACTTTTGAGTTTCAACTATGACCGGCGACTTACTCATTGAATGTAGGTCTTGTTTACATTTACGTTACGATGTTACGCAACAAAATTCTGAATAACGTTCACTTACCTTTGGAAATAGTGGATCAAATACAGTGACAATAACAACATGTTTGGCGTCTGGTGAACTTTAGGTGGATCGGTGTAAAGTATTATAAAGAGAGGTACTACGAATGATGGTATTTCTTGTAAAAACCATGCCAATTTTCCGTTGACATGTGTACCCCACCCGCTTCGTGAGTATCTTCCATAGGGTGCAGTTATCCCCAACACAAGTAAACAAAACACTAAAATTGACGTTGCAAAGTATGTATATGATATAATGTTCATAACTGATACATCCATATTTAAAGTCATGTTAATTATGTCCGACAAAAGGAACGATGCCATGGTTACACGTTGAGTACTCTATGGTTTGTGTGTATACCGCATGCAAACTGATCTATTTATAGCAACACGGTGTCCCAGCTAGGAGGTGCGTCATGGGGGTCACTTTTTTTATCGTGTTTCAATTTTATTTATTTATTTATTTTACTTTATTTTATTTTATTTTATTTATTTATTTATTTTTTTGCTTGATACGATTACTCTTAACTGTTATTAACTATTCGAAAAGCTTTAATTATCAGATCTCTTAATTAATACTAATTAAGACCCTCATATTGTAGAGAATATTATTTAATCGGAAGATCGAGTGAACTTCGAAAAGAAAAATTGCATATTCCACAAAAAGGAAAAAAAGCAAATTTTCCATTTATTTCATGTTATAAAGAGTGAAATTATATATTTTTATAATTTTCACTTTGATGTAGAGTTCCATATTATAGTAAAGAGATGGGAAACACCACATGCAGTAATCAAGCCCTTGACTAATTGGGGTTGGGACTTAAATAGACATGTTTAATGAATTTCATCAACAAAATACCAAACACAAAAAAGAAGAAAAGAAAACATCTGCAAAAACATGAAATCAATTGTACTTAATGTATTATTTCATGTTTTATCAAATAATTATTAAAACATTATTTCGATACAGGTAAGTTACGGTGAACCTACTCCATGTATACAACCCATTTAACATTTTAATGATTAATGAATAATTAATGCTTTTGGGCCTCTTGAATCATGATCATTTACAATGTCTCCTGACTGAGCAAACTGATAAGGTATCGAACTGTATCAATACACTAGCACTAAATGTATCCATGTGTACAAAAGGAGACGTGATTTCGACATACGGCTTTGTTTACAAATATCTTCCCAATGTGCTCAAACAGTTGTTGGAACTATATGGCTTTTGAGTACTGCATTACGCGATACAAAACGGTGTTTGCTTTCGGATACAGGGGATGGGATGACATGCCTTAGTCCCTAGGAACTGTATCCCAGAAAGGTATTCAGACACGTCACAGTCTCCAGGGGTTAATACAAACGGAAACAGTGACCAGGGACTGTTTTTAAAATAAATAAATACAGCTAAATCATAACAAGAAAAGATTAAAACAAAATGTTTTAATGGACGGCTTATAATAAGTCTACTGCACCCCTCTCTTTCTCTTTTCTACTGTTTTGACCTTATACTCTTACCTGTCTACGCACAGGACCTTCATATTAAAAATGATAATAGTAATAATTAATGACCTCTCTATATATTAGGCCTATTTATATAGAAAGAGGCAGTTATTATTTTATAAATTCTCTGCACGAGTCCAGGGTCTCACTATGCTAAAAAAAATATGACTCCCAATTCAGTAGCATTTACATCCATATATTTTATGCATTGAAATTTAAACTTTGTATCCTGACAGCGAAAATATTGCATCTAAGATGAAGAATGCATGGGTAAAAAAAACACTAGAGTGGTCGATTTTTTTAAACTAGGAATTAAATTTAAAAAAAAATCGACCTCTCCATATATTATTTATACATAGAGGTCGACTTTTTTAAGTTTTTATTTATTATTTTTTTTTTTTTATTTTTTTTGTTAATGTTTATGTTTAAATCAAAAGGAAGCAAATACAAATTAACAAATGAAAAACATTGGATGTATAAAACTAGTACTTAAAAAAACATTGGATGTATAAATCTAGTACTTAAAACAAACTGTTCTAACTGGTATAGAACTCATGACCTCATGGTGGGAAAAAGTACTGATCGACGCTCTTACCGATTGAGCTAATTCTACAAGGTGCAAATAAGGCTATTTATAGGTAATTACTGTATCAAAACAGCAGCACTACATAGACAATTTTACTGTATTAACTACACCAAGCGTTCTTTATATTACGGTTACATATTAACAAGATAAACATAACGCATTACTTATCTCACCCATCATGTAATAGTTTAAACTACTATGTATACTTTCAAGACATGAAATGTACAATGTCCAGACCAACGAGCGAAGCGATAAGTAGGTCATAGCTTTTATGTATAAAACATCATTAAAATACAAACATCTACTGACTAATAATTTATCTAATATGATCAATTACACTGGAAACTATTTAAAATAAACACAAATCACATATTTGATATCTGAAATGATGATGATAATAATGATGATGGTGATGTGGAGGATGATGATCGTTATCGTCATGACGATGGTCATGGGGGACACGATGATCATGGTAACTTAGAAAAGATGAGTGATAATAACGGTGTTGCTGCTGATGAGAAGCATGACAGTGGCTGCATAAATGACCATGGTGGTCCAGCGCACAAAATACAATTCATTGATAGCGTTGTTGTTTCTAATAATGAGGTAAATGTTGTTGTTGTTGTTGTTGTTGTTGTTGTTGTTGTTGTTGTTGTTGTTGTTGTTGATGAGGATGATGATGATGATGATGATGATGATGGTGATGATGTTAATGATGAAGTGAAATATCCAAAATGATCATGATAACGATCATTATGATAATAATCTATATGATATTGATATAACAATGAATGTAAAAGATGGAGAATTTGTTTATGGGATTGAAGGTGATGATCAGGATCGTCGTGATTCAGGTGATCATATTTATTCTTCTGATGGTGATGTTTCTAATGATGTTGAAAATCTTAATGAAATTGAAGATTTAGTTTTCAATTCGCCAATTACAGACGTGGAAATTATTTCAAGTATTAAAGAATTAAAGGAGTTAAAATTGTATTACCTTATTTAGAAAATTTTTTAACCGTTTATTTAGCAAAGGAGAATTTCCGTCTAATTGGGCGAAATCAATTATACCTATCCATAAGAAAGGAAGTAAACACTGCCCCGGAAATTACAGAGGAATATCATTACTCGATGTTCTTAGTAAAATCTATATATCAATTATTACAAAATTTAAAATGTTTTATTTTATATTTAAAAATTTTAAAATATGTGTAAAGATATATTATATGGCATTAGCATTTTGAGGAGTAATGGATTAAAGGCAAATTTATATGAGGCTATTTTATCAATCTACAACTCTGTTAAAACCTGTATATAATAATGTATCAGATATTTTTCTTGTCCATTGGTTTGAGACAGGGATGTAAATTAAGCCTGATATTGTTTGACTGATACATAAATGAGTTACATACTTACTTTGAAAACAATAGCATACGGGGTATTTAACTTTTTCCAGATTTAATAGAAGTTATTCTTTTAATGTTTGCAGATGATATAGGTCTTACAATATTTGGTTTACAAAATCAGTTGGATACTTTAAAAAGTTTTTGTGATAACAATAGACTAACTGTAAACATGGATAGGTCAAAAGTTTTAGTTTTTTTAAAAGGTGGTGCCCTGTCTAGAAGAGAAACATGGACATACAATGGCAATATATTAGAAGTTGTAAATCGTTTCACATATGTTGGTGTATATTTTAATAATAGTTTATCCTTATATAAAATGGCAGAATTTATGGCCGTGAAAGCAAAAGGAGTACTCGCACAACTGTTCTCATCTTTCTCTGAATGATCTTACATTTCTGTTAAAACATTTTTATTGTATTTGATACAAACGTAAGTGCAATCTCGGAAATATGGGGCCTGAAATAAATGAAGTGTGTAGAAAGTGTACATATATTTGTATGCAAGAGACTTTTGAATGTAAGTGTTTCATTTTGTAATAATGCCGATATGGGTGACCTTGGTTGATATCCCTTGTACGTTAATACTTCTAAAAGGTGCATAAAGTTTTGGTTGAAATTGCCAAAGGATAGATTTCCGAAGTTATGTTACGAAATGTTGAAATGTTTCGATTCTATTGGTAATACAAACTGGGTTACTGAAGCCAGAAAACATCTTTATAATAATGGATTTGGATATATATGAGAAGCACGAGTGGTTCAAAATGAGAAATTGTTTTTTTAAAAAAATCAGTTCAAAAAAAAGTACCTTTAAAGGTTTTAAGATGAATTTTTATAAAAGTATTATAGATGTTGGTAAATTTAGAAAATGTTTTGCTTCTTTTAGGTTTCCAAGATATAATCTAATGGTTGAACAAGGTAGGCATCATAATATCCTTTTGGAAGATGGACTTTGTGTATATTGTGAGATGAGTTTCATTTTGTCCTAATTTGTCCATTATATAATGAGGTCCGTGAAAGATATAGAAGCAATTTTTATATATCAAATGCAATTTATTAAGTTTCTGCAATCTTATGTCATCAACAAACGAAGTTACTATACGAAATCTTGCAATGTACATCTACTATGCATTTGAGAAAAGGGCAGAATTCTTATATGAAAGACAATAAATTGCCATAGCAAATAATAACTATATATAAAAAAAGGTAAAATATGTTGTTGCACATTATATTACAGTATAGTTACTTTAACTTTTTTTGTCATACATTAATATTTCTTGTATACATAAGTGTATGTTATACACAAATGGAGTACAAATGGGAACTTCAATCTGTGTGTGTGTGTGTGTGTGTGTACATACATTTAATTGAACATTTTTCTATTCATAATTACCATTTATGCATTTTCATTTATCTCCATTTATCTTTTATGAGCAAGTTATCTGTATACATATGCCATATACCTACACATTTGTCTAATTATTAGTGTTTCCCTAGCATCTGCATGTATACCTGTGTGCATACACCAACGCAAACATACATACACGTGCACCGTACACACATATAAACACCCACACTTATGCTTCTCTTACTTTTGCTTTATATTGATGTATTACCACTGCATCCATGTAGTTATCAAGTATAGATATTCAAAGTTTCATTATTTGAACATATGATGTCACATTAATCCAATTTCATTCATATATATGTATCTATTTTAAATGTATCTTATGCTACGAACATCGGTATTTATTCAAATATATATACGTAGGTAATTTATATGTACTATAGCATACATACACATAAACACACAAGAATGTACACACATATACATCCGTGTCCATGTATACATATAAGCATACACACATACATACATACATACATACATACATACATACATACGCACTTTTACATAAATTATTATTGATTATGGTATTTTTAATTTTAGTTACATAATTCTAGGGTACACACCATCTGACTTATTGGCATTCATCCATTTTACATATATATATTCTGTTTACACTTACACATATCTATTAATACTACATGTTTAATTATGTGTTTGTTCTTTTCAAATATGTCACATGCATTTTAGCTCACCTGAAACGCATGTAACTTTATCATAAAGCGTGTAACTTTAACGTACGAACTTCGTGTGACAGTTTCCGTGAGACTACGAAGATTCATATGATTAAGTGAAACGAACCCGAGAGAACAATATGCCCAAGGTGAGCTATTCTCCTCTGAAACTGCTGGATAGGAATTGATGAAACTTAGCATGAATGATCCTTCACAAAGTCTAAAATAAATATGATCAATGTCAACCAACAAAATTTTAATATAAAAAAAAAACTTAAAAAATCTCCTTTCAAAACAATGGTAAGAATGTTCACCTCATGGCCATCTACCATAATTGCTAAAATTAAGTTGATCCCTTGAAAAATGATGTCCCTAGGGGGTCAGTACTCTAGATTTATATATAAATATTAATTTTCCCCCTAATTTAAGTCAGATAATCCTTAAGACGGTGGCGAACCGCCGTCTGTTGTAGCTGGAAATCCAAAACAGGCCTTGCTGACCTTGCTGATTTCCATATTTTCCATCTGTGTGTTTCCGCGCTTAGTGCGTATCCATGCAATGCGATTATGCACTAACGAATTCGAGTGAAATATGTTACACAGACGTTTTAATCATAACCGTAACCGCTTTAATGTGTTATTGTTTGTTAACATGTTTTCTTTTACCATTATTTTGCACTGGAAACATCCATTTTAAGCGTTAAAAATACCCGTGACATTTATTAATCAGAACAGCAACCCATTTTACATACATGAAGATCTACTCCTGTAAAAAGAAGCAAGAAATATCGATAAAAAAAGATATTCGGCGTAAAAAAACAACAACAACAAAGATATGACAGTTAAAATAAAATGAAAGTGTGACAATATGATACATCATAATAACGCTGGCAAGTTTTAAGTGGTCTGTTGTTTTAAAATAATGCTAGAAAACGTATTTGTCGCTACAATTATAATATGTACTATACTTGGCAGTAAGAAAAAAAAGAAAGGGGGGATGTAATATAAGCTAAATATAAAAAAAAGTTCCGTTTGTAGGATTCGATCTCAGGGCCCTTAATTAAGCAGACGAACACTTAACCAATTGCGCCACTGTGGCTGCATGTTACTGTTTATAGCTTATTTTGGGTAATTTACACACGAGATCACTACCAAGGTAACTACGACTTTTTCAACTGGCTGTTTTGAATTTTTCAGCTGGATTTTTTTTTAAGTTAAACTAGGTAGATTATCTTTTATCTGTCAATTGCCAAAAGTTTCGCTTTAGAAACTCCGATGTTATTTGTATGTAATACCTAAAGTAGTTCACACGTATTTTGCATGATATGGCGAGTAAGTTTCCTCCATGCTTCCAGGGCATTTCTTTACTTTGAAATAGAACAGGCTGAACAGTACTGAACAGGCCCGGATGCAGATTTTTTTCCGCTGTGGTGGTTGGGGGGGGGGGGGATGAATGTGATGTGAGTGCTAGTGGGGGGGGGGGGGGGGAGTCCGGAAAATGTTTTTAGTATGATGAGATGCATTCTATGGGTATCTAGGAATAAAAGTTTCTCTCTTTTTCCAAATACGATATATATATTGTTTTTAATTTAAAGGCCATTGATCTAATGCCTAGGCCCCACTGAGGAAAACCATTGACGAGCGATGCTTCGGGGATTCCTCGGAGGAAGAAGATTTTCGCGAAAGCTCCGTGAATGCTTCCCCTTCACAGCTTTAAATTTAAAAAAAATCGCAGGCGAGTTCCCCCGGATCCCCTACACCCTTCTCACGGCTCGGACAAGCATTGTCACTGCCTACATTTTTTTTTTCGGCGTAGCTGTATAATTTCGATTTCAACTCGCATCTTAAACCAATCAAATGTACGCTAACAGCGGTAAATAATTCTAAGCTGAATAAAAGGACTCCTGTTATTGGTTAACGCATCGTTATGGACTATAAAATTACTGTAAATAAGGGGTGCAGCTTGTATATATCATTCAGCTTGGTGTTATTACTTTTCTTTTTGATGTAAACATGAAAGTGATTTCAGTAAGTTAAAAACAATCCTTTTCCATCAATTGAGGAATGCTACTTTGTGAAAATGATTTAAAACAACAAAAAAGAATCCACCGTGTTATGACATGAAACCCCTCAATTACTATGTATATTGAATTCTTCCAGCCTGCCGAGATGCTCTCATTGAAAATTAATTCGCCAAAACCAAAACAACTAATAACGCTTTTATATCATAATTGTCATATGCAATAATGATATGAACAAATATCAAACAAGTCTATTTACAGATATAATGTTTTGTATTACCGTCTATAAATAAGTATATTTCATAGTAAAAATACTGAACTATTTCTAGAGCGTACTAAATTTGTTGTGTGTCGGTCTTTCGCGCGCTTTTCCTCGGAATGTTCTAGAAGACTGGAAATCTCGTTTTTCTTTCATTCTACGCCGAATATCTTTTTTAAAGATATTTCTTGTTTTTAATAAAAGTTGTCCCCCTTAACCTGAACTCCGAATTGATATTATGAAACAAACAGAGAGCGAGTAGCTACAATTGACCCACTGGCAACTATAGTTGCAGGAAAGCTGGAGTTTTTGACGTATTATGACCTTTGCCTCTATTGTTTCAATCACTTCTGAAACGCTGGGTTTAGAATTATACCTATTGCATGAGCGCTTTGATCTTTATGAATGCCTTAACGCCAAATCTATATAAACGCAAAAAAATTTTAAAAATATTTAAGATATAAAAAAATATTTGAAGATATCAACCAATGATTTGGAGAGATCTTCAACTGAATTAATGATATCAACAAATCACTTCAATTGTAGATCTCTTCAAATCATATGTTGATACCATTAATTGAATTATTGATATCAACAATTCGTTTGTTGATATCTTCAAATAAATTACGGATAAGTATTCATTTCAATTAATTGTAGATCTCTTCAAATCATTTTCCATTACAAAACATTTGATATCAACAAATGATATTTCAACCCACAAGATGATATAATAACCCAACAAGATGACATTTCAACCTCAAATGTTGATATTACAACCTCACATTATGACATAATAACCCAACAAGATGACATTACAACCACACATGATGATATTACAACCCGACATTATGACATAACAGCCCCACATGATGATAACACGATCCCTCAAAATGCTATTTGGACCCTTTTAAACATCAATACCGAACATAAGACAGCTGTGGCTTCCATAGTATTACTTTCAATTGATATCATATTCTTAAAATAATATTTATGTTTAGCACATTTCATTTTCCTCTCGTCCAATCAGATGCTAGAATTTGTTCATAGTGACCGGGGCTATAACGCGTAGTCCAATTCACACTTTTGTGAAGTTTTGTCGCTAGTGGAAGGAAAATGCCATGTGCTGAATAGGTTAGTTCATGGTTGCCTTTAACTACACGACTATATCGTGTAGTTATACATCTGACTTCATTCTGTTGAGAAATTATGTCCAACAAAATTGCATTATATACTATATCTATTTTCTTCAGTATTTATTTTAGTATTTTAATGGCATGAAACATTTACAATGTCAACATAGTTACCAAAATTATTCAGTTGTATATGTAAGGATTATGACCAAGAATCCAAGATGATTACCAGTAAACCATGCACATATCTAATTTTAATTTTGAAATTCAATAAACTTAGGACTCATAGAAGAAATTAAATATACATAAAATTTACCAGAATTATTTTTAAAGTTTAACTTAATATTTAGTGATATTCAATTAATCATAAAATTGTCAAAATTTGCGAGCAATTTGATATGGATTATCGGGACTGATATGCAGTTTGTGGGGATCATAAGTAGATCTTGCTGTGAGAAGCGTTATTATAGTTTCATGGCCAATAAACATTTGCACGGTTGGTGCTTGTAACTGTATAAGAAAAACTGGGATGATTATGTAGAAAGCCGTCGTTATAAGTATGGTTGTATTCTTTGCTTCTCCATTTTACGGCTGTGCAATCTTCTGGGCAATGTTCATAAAATGCTCATATTAAAACAAGAATAATTAATTGCTGTAATTCAAACCTTGAAACATGCCAAACTATCCTAGACATTTTCTATTTTCGAAACATTCAAGACACATACATGAACCGTTCAATCCACGATGATTTTATCAGTCTGAGAAAAAAAAGAATATTTATATACATGTATATGAAATAACTAAATATTGTGGTTGTTATCTATGTCTTGGACGAAATAATACCGACATTACATATCAAAGGGCTGATAATTTTGATGATATTGAAGTGCGTTGCCACACTGCAATATCACGCCGTAGACATTTAGCATGATGTCACATCAAGTAACATTATCATGACACCGGGACAATCATACCTGGAAAGACAAATAAATATGCTTAGCGCTAAGCAAGGGAGCTACACTGGTATAATATTTTGCGACTTCAGTATGTCGGACTAGGGATCAAAACCACGACCTCCTGAGTGTAACAATGAATTTGCATCACTGTTTTTATCAATCTGAAGAAAAAAAAATAGAAGACATTGTGTGTTTTTGTCTTGTGTGAGTCTTATACTTTTGCATAAATTTAAAAATAGAATTGGATAAATGCACGTTTTCTGATTTGATACTTTTTGAGGTTATGCTCCGGACAAAAATTGGGACAGGCAAACGAGCAGACGGACACTCAATATATTCAACCCCCCCCCCCCCCCGGGAAGAGACATAATTAAAAGGAAGTACAATATAAAAGCCAATATCAGCTTGATATCTGATCATAAGCAGCATGCTTTACATCGAGAAAACCACCGGCACATATTTAATGGGCTGTTGTGTACCTGTGTCAAAGCGACACCCTTTATATTGCTGATGAGAAAGTCATATTTTAATGAACATTTCGTCATTCTAAGGCATGCATCGCTACGTTTGGAGAGTATTTCAGTCGTATAGCGACCTCCAGCTAATGACCCCGAATGCACGGAGGCATCCGGGTAGACCACCGACCTGCCTACGTCACACTTAACGTTGCCTACAAATGTTTGTATGCGTTCCACGGCCATTATATCTGGACAGATTTTTATTTAAAAAAAAAAGGAAAAAAAAAAAAAAAGATCAGAGAATGTATATGCTACATTCTAAATATGAAAAGGCAAAGAGTCTTTGGTGAATCCAAGATTCGAACCAATGACGTCAAATTTCAAATAAGTATAAAATCTCTCTGAGATGAGTTAGAATGGAGATATTTGATGTGAATGTAAGTCACTACGTGAATTTTACATTCTGTGAAGAAGAACGTCATTTGACATCATATGACGTCATAAGGTCAAAACGAATTTCTTAATTCTACGCATAAATTTTTATATGTTTCTTAGGTCCCATGACCATGATATTTAATGGCATATATTTCAGATACAGACATTTTCATTCAATAATTTTCTTATGCCTATTACTTCATATATAAGTTTGTACGCGATCTATAGCCATTATTTCTAAACCGATTTTCATAAAAAAAAAGAATGTATATGTTACGTTCTAGTTATGCATCTCTGTGACAGTGTTTCCAAATTCGAAAGGCAAAGGATCTATGGCGGGTCCGAGATTCGAGCGATTGATGTCAAATTTCAAATACGTATAAAGTCGCTTCCAGATGATTTAGAAACCTGATACTTGGACAGAATATAAGTATCTTAGTCTTTCTTATATTTTGAGAAGATGAAAGTCATATGACATTATTACACGTCTCAAGGTCAAAAAGTCTTGCTTGTTAAAATTTAACGTTTTGAAAGGCCTGTAGGCTTTATGTTTAGTTTGATTTGCATGAGATTTTAACTGAAGGTGCATCATAAGTTCCTATGG
>CM037779.1:29854476-29870507 GCA_021229015.1 Solen grandis | reverse complement strand
GACGTCACGATTCAAAATATTTGTAGAAATGCTGCAGAACTGCAAACTGTGTAAGTTTCAACTTTCTATCTCATCCTGAAGCTCTTTAATCCTAAAATGAAATTTTTGGTCCTATGTTCGAATATTACTTCAGCCACAGAACTTCGGTTTTTCGGAATTTCGGTAAGCTGGCAGGATATGTACACCTTAGTTTCAAGGTGTACCATCTGTGAAAATTAGAAGAAAATCCGACCATAAATGGCCGCTGTAGAGCGCGAACACCATTTTTCAATATTTTTAGCTCTGACGTCACATGACGTCAGTAGGGTGCTGAAGATGCTTTTGTTCAAAAGCGCATACTTTACTGTCATAAATCTAAAATTTTCATTATTCTGAACAACTGGCATCATGTTGAAATCATTGCCCTAAAATGAAAATTAAGAAGTATGCTTATGACGTCACATGACGACATTTGACGTCACGACTCAAAATATATTGAGAAATTCTGCAGAACTGCAAACTGTGTAAGTTTCAACTTTCTATCTCATCCTGAAGCTCTTTAATGCTAAAATGAGATTTTCGGTCCTATGTTCGAATCTTATTTCAGCCACAGAACTTCGGTCTTTCGGAAATTCGGTCAGCTGACAGGATATGCACACCTTAGTTTCAAGATGTACCATCTGTGAAAATTTGAAGAAAATCTCATCATAAATGGCGGCTGTAGAGCGCGAACACCATTTTTCACTATTTTTAGCTCTGACGTCACGTGACGTCATAGGGTGCTGAAAATGCTGTTGCTCAAAAACGCATACGTTACTGCAATAACTCTGAAATTTTCATTATTCTGAACAACTGGCATCATGTCGAAATCATAGCCCCAAATTAAAATTAAGAGGTATGCTTATGACGTCCTCTGACGTCACGATTCAAAATATTTGTAGAAATGCTGCAGATCTGCAAACTGTGTAAGTTTCAACTTTCTATCTCATCCTGAAGCTCTTTAATCCTAAAATGAAATTTTTGGTCCTATGTTCGAATATTACTTCAGCCACAGAACTTCGGTTTTTCGGAATTTCGGTAAGCTGGCAGGATATGTACACCTTAGTTTCAAGGTGTACCATCTGTGAAAATTAGAAGAAAATCCGACCATAAATGGCCGCTGTAGAGCGCGAACACCATTTTTCAATATTTTTAGCTCTGACGTCACAGGACATCAGTAGGGTGCTGAAGATGCTTTTGTTCAAAAGCGCATACTTTACTGTCATAAGTCTAAAATTTTCATTATTCTGAACAACTGGCATCATGTTGAAATCATTGCCCTAAAATGAAAATTAAGAAGTATGCTTATGACGTCACATGACGACATTTGACGTCACGACTCAAAATATATTGAGAAATTCTGCAGAACTGCAAACTGTGTAAGTTTCAACTTTCTATCTCATCCTGAAGCTCTTTAATGCTAAAATGAGATTTTCGGTCCTATGTTCGAATCTTATTTCAGCCACAGAACTTCGGTCTTTCGGAAATTCGGTCAGCTGACAGGATATGCACACCTTAGTTTCAAGATGTACCATCTGTGAAAATTTGAAGAAAATCCGACCATAAATGGCGGCTGTAGAGCGTGAACACCATTTTTCACACTATTTTTAGCTCTGACGTCATATGACGACATAGGGTGCTGAAGATGCTTTTGTTCAAAAGCGCATACTTTACTGTCATAACTCTGAAATTTTCATTATTCTGAACAACTGGCATCATGTCAAAATCATTGCCCTAAAATAAAAATTAAGAAGTATGCTTATGACGTCACATGACGTCATATGACGTCAGGAATCAAAATATATGTAGAAATTCTGCAGAACTGCAAACTGTGTAAGTTTCAACTTTCTATCTTATCCTGAAGCTCTTTAATCCTAAAATGAAACTTTCGGTCCTATGTTCGAATCTTATTTCAGCCACAGAACTTCGGTCTTTCGGAATATCGGTAAGCTGACAGGATATGCACACCTTATTTTCAAGATGTAATATCTGTGAAAATTTAAAGAAAATCCGACTATAAATGACGGCTGTAGAGCGCAAACACCATTTTTCACTATTTTTAGCTGTGACGTCATATGACGTCATAGGCTGCTGACAATCATTGAAATCAAAATTTCCTCACGTGACTGATAACCCATAAAAAATTTCATGGTCCTTGGACTATTGCAACATATTAAAATAAGCGTTTAGTTAGGAAGAAGAAAAGAATAATAATAATAAAAAATGACGTCACGTGACGTCATATGACGTTTATTTTCACATTATTGTTAGACATCCAGAGACCTACTAACTGACAAAATTCCAACTTTCTATCTCAAATAGGACAGTTTTTATAAGCATTTAAAAATTGACGTCCTTGGTTCGAATCTTTGATCCGCCATAGATGCTTGGACTTTTCGAATTTTGTAAAACGGACACCGGTATACACAATAAGAACGAAATATACACATTCTGTGAAAATTTGATAAAAATCGGCCTATTAATAATGGCTCTGGACCGTGTACAAACTTTCGTAGTCAATTTCAAATGTGACGTCATATGACGTCATAGGCTTCTGAAAATCATTGAAATCAAAATTACTGCGTCTGAATCATTTGTCATTAAATCTTCATTGCCCTTTGACAATTTCAACATATAGAAATACTCTTATTAATATTAGAAATACATTATCATATAATGACGTCACGTGACGTCATGTGACGTTTATTTTCACAAAATGTTTAAGACTCCCAGAGACCTATATACTGACCAAATATCACTTTTCTATCTCAAATAAATCCGATTTTATAAGCATTTAAAAATTTACGACCTTGGTTCGAATCTTGAATTCGCTATAGAACCATGGACTTTTCGAATTTTGAAAATCGGACACCGGGATGCACAACTAGACCTTAATATACACATTCTGTGAAAATTTGATGAAAATCGGTTCATAAACAATGGCTGTAGACCGCGTACAAACTTTTGTTGCATATTTCAAGTGTGACGTCATATGACGTCATAGGCATATGAAAATCATAGAAATCAAAATTTCAGCGTTTGAAGCATGCGGCATTAAATTTTCATTGCCCTTCGACAATTTCAACATATAGAAATATTCTTGTTAATATTAGAAATACATTATCATATAATGACGTCACGTGACGTCATATGACATTTATTTTCACAAAATGTTTAAAACTTCTAGAGACCTATAAACTGACGAAATATCAACTTTCTATCTTAAATAGGACAGATTTTATAAGCATTTAAAAATTTACGACCTTGGTTCGAATCTTGGATTCGCTATAGAACCATGGACTTTTCGAATTTTGAAAAACGGACACCGGGATGCACAACTAGAGCCTAACATACACATTCTGTGAAAATTTGATGAAAATCGGTCCAGAAATAATGGCTGTAGACCGCGTACAAACTTTTTCACCTGACGTCAAATCTGACGTTATATGACGTCGTATGAATATAAAATTCATTGCATCCGAAAGCTCATGGTTTGAAATATATGCCATAAAATTTTCATTGTTCTGAGTCAATGGCAACACCTCGAAATTAACACAAATATAAGAGGAAGAAAAAAAGAATAATAAGAAGAAGAAGAAGAATAATAAAAAAACAGTACAAACCCAATATGACTTTCTGCCTGTAGGCAGAAAGTCCTAACTAGATGTCATTCGTTTAAACGAATGATAGGACTTTCTGCAACATCTGCTTTATATAGTATATATAGAAGATGACATAATAGATAATCTGTCCAAATTGCAACTTTCTATCTCCTCTATTTCTATATAAAATAACACAAATAGAACACATTCTGTGAATTTTAATAAAAGTCCGCCCTTATCTTGCACATGTAGTTTACATACAACATTTATACTATGTCATATGACATGAAAGAAAAATGAAACAGTGTTCAAATGTAAGTTTCTAACTTTCATCACACATAGAATTTCATCACTCCAGCTCAGTTGTAACCTTGTTTAATTTTAGCCTCATTAGGAAGAAGTATTGAATATTTGTATAGTGCTATATCCTTTCGACACCTGTAACGTAGTTAATCGTATTTAGCGATTTTGGCGTGTTTGGGCTTCCGTAGTTTTGCCCGTTGTAACCTATCAGTTTTTAGATGGTCTAAAATGTGGGGCTGCGTGTGAATTTTTCAAGGCTTGCAAACTGCTCGCTAGCTACATAGTGTTGCAAATACGGATTTTTGTCTTGTGCCGTTGTACATGTATTAACTTCAATGCTTATTTTGGAAACAGTCAACATTCGACAAAAAACAACAACAAAAAAACAAAAAACAAAATCAAGATATAGCCCATCAATTACAATTTGATATTTTTTTTTTTTTTTTTTTTTTATGTCGTTGCGCAAGTATTTAAGCCTGGTGACCCCTGCGCGTGACCTTTTCCATATTTTTATGATGCATGATTATGAAATATCTTATTTTCCATGTAACTTTCTTATATGAAGTCCAATTTCAAAAATTTTCATTCGTTCTGAGATATTGACTGTTAAACCTCAAGAAAACAGCATATTATCAGCAAAATTAGCTTCATTTCATTTAGTTTTTTGACGTCACGTGACGTCATATGACGTTTATTTTCACAAAATGTTTAAGACTCTCAGAGACCTATATACTGACCAAATATCTCTTTTCTATCTCAAATAGGACAGTTTTTATAAGCATTTAAATATTGACGTCATTGGTTCGAATCTTGGATCCGCCATATATGCTTGGACTTTTCGAATTTTGAAAAACGGACACCGGTATACACAGTAAGAACGTAATATACACATTCTGTGAAAATTCGATGAAAATCGGCCCATTAATAATGGCTCTGGACCGTGTACAAACTTTTGTAGTCAATTTCAAATGTGACGTCATATGACGTCATAGGCATATGAAAATCATTTAAATCAAAATTTCAGCATCTGAATCATTTGTCATTAAATTTTCATTGCCCTTCGAAAATTTCAACATATAGAAATAATCTTGTTAGAATTAGAAATTCATTATCATATAATGACGTCACGTGACGTTATATGACATTTATTTTCACAAAATGTTTAAGACTCCCAGAGACCTATATACTAACCCAATTTCATCTTTCTATCTGAAATAGGACCGATTTTATAAGAATTTGAACATTTACGACTTTGGTTCGAATCTTGGAATCGCTATAGAACCTTGGACTTTTCGAATTTTGAAAAACGGACACCGACATGCACAACTAGAACTTAATATACACATTTTGTGAAAATTTGATGAAAATCGGTTCATTAATAATGGCTCTGGACCGCGTACAAACTTTTGTAGCTTATTTCAAGTGTGACGTCATATGACGTCATAGAGATATGAAAAATCATAGAAATCAAAATAACATTTCTTGGAGAATATGACATCAAAATTTCATTGTCCTTGGACCATATTAACATATATAATTATGTGTTTAAAAATTAGAAATTTGATGACGTCATATGACGTCACAAGACGTCCATTTTCACAAAATATTTAAATCTATCGGAGATCTATATACTGACAAAATATCAACCTTCTGTCTCTTTTAGGGACGATTTTATGAGCATTTATCAATTTGACGTCCTTGGTTTGAATCTTGCATTCGCCATAGAACCTTGTGCTTTTCGAATTTTGAAAAACGGACAACGAGATGCATAAGTAGAACTTAATATACACATTCTGTGAAAATTTGATAAAAATCGGTTCATTAATTATCGCTCTGGACCGCGTACAAACTTTTGTAGCAAATTGCCAAGTGTGACGTCATATGACGTCATAGGCATATGAAAATTATAGAATTTTTTAATTACGCATATGAATAATATGCCATCGAAATTTGGTTGCAACATATGAAAATCCGTGAGGAAGAAAAGAATGATAATAATAATAACTAGATTTCATTCGTTGATACGAATGATAGGACTTTCTGCTAACATTGAAAAATATAAAGATTAATTCCGTTAGAAAGAATATATATTAAATTCCCTACCTTTTACTCTTTTTTTTCGTATGGACTTCTCATGCATGAACTTTTTGAAATAAGCCATATTCCAAAAATAAACAAGTAACTGGTGTTGCAAGCAACACTTGAGTCCCCTACCGGTGAGGTGCATAATTTTTCCATTACCACAACAACCAGAATTTTGGTCCAAGAAAAACAAGACTTTGGTTAAAGTAAATGTAAGGGAATATTTAAGTTATGTCCATTTAAGCAAGACTTACATGTAGAGTTGTTGTCTCTGCTGTGCCCACTATACAATTCATGCAAGCAAGACAGATGCAAGAAATAGAATTAATAAAAGTTAGCTTGCCTGATCCAAAATGTTTTTCTTTAGTCTTTAGTCTTGTTGATGAGAAATGAGAACTTTCACTCTGCATCACCACCCTGACTATATACATGCCTTATAAAATTTATTATAAAGTTATCGCGGTCGCGTGATCCCATTTTTTGCCATATTTTCACTATTTCCGTTACCATAGCAACAACAATTTTAGTCAAAGAACAAAATTAAAATGATGTGCATAATCTACATATTGCCATCTAGTCATATACCAAGTTTCATCAAGTTAGCTTGCTTAGTTATAAAGTTATCATGGGATCCCATTTTTGCCATATTTTCACTATTTCCATTAACATGGCAACAACAATTTTAGTTGAAGAACAAAAATAAAACAACGTGCATAATCGACACATTGCCATCTAGTTCCAAGTAAGTTTCATCAAGTTAGCTTGCTTAGTTATTAAGTTATCGCGGGATCCAGATTTGAGCGGACAGACAGACGGACGGACAGACGGAGGGCAAACCTATAGTCCTCTCCGGTGTGAACACCGGTAGGGGACTAATAAATCTTTATTTTGATATCACTTTCTTATAACTTGACCAATTTTACTATTCTAGGTACCAAAATAAATGGCCTGAAATTCCATTGTAGCATATTTGGGTCTAGTTTTATAGGTATTCAAAATATAAACAATTAAACTTAAACCTCTTAATTCTGCATATCTTTTTTTTTTTTTTCATTTACAGTCGCGGGAATGAAATAGTAAATGCTACCATGCAATAGAATCGTCGACGCGTGTAGCCTCGTGAGTAAAATTCCAATAACACTTGTACATACGATCGAGACGACTGTATTACACAAAGTTACTAAATTTTGCGCTTTTAGCTAATGCCTAGGCACAGGGACTAGCTCCCATACACACACACACACCACACACACCACACACACTGTACATACACTATCAACAAGGGTGGACATCTTTTCAGGGGTCGACTCGCTTCAACTCCGTTTTTTCAAATCATTCAAATAAATCTATGAAGTTAACATACGGAATCACTCAAATATATATTTCTCTATCGAAATATACAAAATTGTCGTGAAAATAATCCTCCTTTGTATGTTTATTTGTTTGAAATATATGCGAATCCGAGAAAAGTACATTTCGGGATGATTCGGATTTTTACGCTGCGAAATTGGTCAGCGATATTGCGATTATTTTCCCGCAATCTGTCAAACCGTTAAATTTAAATTATTAAAGGGCTGACTATTCGGGCGTTGAAAGAAAAAAAATACCCAGGCAGTATGGAGAAATCAGCTGTTTCTTGGTAATTTTCTTGTTGTAAAATAAATTATTTAAAGACTTAGATATACATTCACTTGTCTGTGAGTGTGTGTTTTTAAATTGAAATAAATATCACAGGGATTTGAAGTTCAGTAATTTAAAATAAAATTCTGAAAATAATAGTACCCCCTGTGATATTTATTTCAATTTAAAAACACACACAAGTCTTTAAATAATTTATTTTACAACAAGAAAATTACCAAGAAACAGCTGATTTCTCCATACTGCCTGGGTATTTTTTTTCTTTCAACGCCCGAATAGTCAGCCCTTTAATAATTTAAATTTAACGGTTTGACAGATTGCGGGAAAATAATCGCAATATCGCTGACCAATTTCGCAGCGTAAAAATCCGAATCATCCCGAAATGTACTGCGCTGCTGGTCCAGGTTGTTGTCCTTTTCTCGGATTCGCATATATTTCAAACAAATAAACATACAAAGGAGGATTATTTTCACGACAATTTTGTATATTTCGATAGAGAAATATATATTTGAGTGATTCCGTATGTTAACTTCATAGATTTATTTGAATGATTTGAAAAAACGGAGTTGAAGCGAGTCGACCCCTGAAAAGATGTCCACCCTTGTTGATAGTGTATGTACAGTGTGTGTGGTGTGTGTGGTGTGTGTGTGTGTATGGGAGCTAGTCCCTGTGCCTAGGCATTAGCTAAAAGCGCAAAATTTAGTAACTTTGTGTAATACAGTCGTCTCGATCGTATGTACAAGTGTTATTGGAATTTTACTCACGAGGCTACACGCGTGATTCCGTATGTTAACTTCATAGATTTATTTGAATGATTTGAAAAAACGGAGTTGAAGCGAGTCGACCCCTGAAAAGATGTCCACCCTTATTGATAGTGTATGTACAGTGTGTGTGTGTGTGTGTGTGTGTGGTGTGTGTGGTGTGTGTGTGTATGGGAGCAAGTCCCTGTGGCCTAGGTCACACATTCAGGATTTTTACTGCCGTCCTTGATAGGACCATTTCCGATTAAAATGTGTCAAAAGTCTGATCAAGATCCTGTGATTCGTGGCTGGAAATTCAAACTTTTATTAAAATTTGTAAAAAACATTTATTTAATCACGACAACAATCAGATATTGTTCAGGAGGCGTCCCGATCCAGCCGTTTCCAGCAGAATTCGTCCCGATTATCCCGTTCTCAATCCGATTCTGATCCGATACAGCAGAATTTGTCACGACATAGTCACGATTGTAATCCGACTAGACAAAATCGGCTGAGTTTCCCGAATGTTACGGGACGCACCTAACTGTCAGGAGTGCTTGGCCGACCTCTCCGGACCATTCCCGATCCGTAGGACTCTGTTACGAACATATACGACTGCGTTCAGACAATGATAGGACATTGAGGATAGTAATCCGACTTTTTCGCTTTTCGTGTCGTAGCGCTGTCTGATCTTAAACGGGAGCCATAATCGACACTGTGTGAACGCCGCATTACAGACAAATTAGCTTGCAGCGTCTTGAACGGATGACATGTGTTGATCATTTTGTTTAAAACGTCTACACTTATACACGCTCATGGTATCTCAAGCTGGCAATTAAATTACATTGTACTATAACATATATTTTCACATAGGTTATCATTTATCATAAATTTGGAATATAGCTTGTACATTTATCGATTGATGCAACAATAAAGTCGGGAAATTGCAATGTTTCAACAACGGTCTAAAACGCTCAAAGGATTATGGGTAACACAAAGCTGCAACTGATATTCATAAGTAACGTAAATAAAATGATTTGACAAAACATTAAATCATTGTCAACACTTGTTTAATTTGTTTGTTTGTTTGTTCGGTTTAACGTCCCACCGACAGTATTTCAGTCATTTGGAGACGATGTCTACTTAATGCAGTTATAGTGCTGCAGCACTGCAGTATCACGTCGTAGACATGTGGCATGATACCACACCCAGTCACATTATCCTGATACCGGGCCAACCAGTCCTGCAACTACCCTTATATGCTAAGTGTCAAGCAAGGGAGCTATAACAGTACCATTTTTTACGACTTTGGTATCGAACCCACGACCTCCCGCTCCCGAGGCGGACGCTCTAAACACTCGGCCACCGGGAACGGTACACCTGTTTAGCTAGTAATATCAATATGATATAAGTAAAAAGTTGTTTTTTTTCAATTTATATGACTAATACATATCTGTAAACTTACATTCAATTAAGGTGAAAGCGAAAGTAGGATATTTTATGAAAATTCTTATAAATGGCTTTATATTCGTATTTTTTATGTAACTTCCTTATTTCTTGATCAATTTCAAAACTCTAGGTGCCAAAATAATCGTCTTAAAATTCTCTACATCTCACTTGCTTAATGTAAAACTCATTTCTAATGATTCTTAAGATATAAGTCGTAAAATTCTGACATGACGGCAAAATCGCTGAAATTCTACATATTTAAATTCTTATTTTTGAATGTAACTTCCTTATACTTGGATCAATTTCAAAACTTTAGGTACCAAAATAATCGTCTTAAAATTCTCTACATTTCACACGCTTTATCTATAGGAATATTTTTAATACTTTTTGAGATACAAGCTCTTAAACCTCTTGAAAAATGAAAAAATCACCCAAAGCTATATGCACGAATTTCGTTTTTTCCCCATTACTCCATGAATCTTAGGTCAATCATTAAACTTTAAGCATCAAAAGAACGGCCAAACATTGTTCTACAAATAATATTCATCATCATATTTTCAAAAATCAAAGGATTTCGAGATATAAACTGTTAAACACACTGAGGGTTACCGAATTTTGTTTTTTCCGCCATAACTCAACCGATTCAATCCCGATCATCAAAAACTAAATATCATCTGAAAGGTCTTTCTAAGCACTACAAATTATACGCATAGTGTCTCGATAGAATATTTACCGTTTTTGAGATATTTAAGGCCGAAGAAAAACCCGATAATTGATATATGACCTTGACCTTTGGGATTTTCTGGAAACGGAAGTGACATGGCTCTATAGATTCTAATACTGCATCTTCAGACAAAATTTCAAGTAAATCATGCAAAAAATAAAGCCTACAGGGCTTAAAAACCGTTAAGTTTTAATACGAAAGTTTTAAGAGCATTATGACGTCATGTGACGTCATATGGCGTTCATCTTTTAAGAATGTATAGAAGATCTGGAAACTAATATTCAGCCCAAATCTCAGCTTTCTAGCTTTTCTGGAAGCGATTTTATACGCATTTGAAATTTGACGTCATTAGTTCGAATCTTGGATTCGCCATAAAACCTTTGCCTTTTCGAATTTGGAAAAACGGACACCGGGATGCACAACTAGAGCCTAACATACACATTCTGTGAAATTTTGATGAAAATCGATCCAGAAATAATGGCTGTAGACCGCGTACAAACTTTTTCACCTGACGTCAAATCTGACGTTATATGACGTCATATGAATATACAATTCATTGCATCCGAAAGCTCATGGTTTGAAATATATGCCATAAAATTTTCATTGTTCTGAGTCAATGGCAACACCTCGAAATTAACACAAATATAAGAGGAAGAAAAAAAGAATAAGAAGAAGAAGAAGAAGCAGAAGAATAATAAAAAAACAGTACAAACCCAATATGACTTTCTGCCTGTAGGCAGAAAGTCCTAACTAGATGTCATTCGTGAAAACGAATGATAGGACTTTCTGCAAGCTGTGTTAATGCAAAAAGCAGGAGATAGAAGTTTCATGTAATGACTCACCTCTGGTAGTATTTCATGTTCATGCTGAACAATTGACATTATATTCCGAAATTAGTGCAAATGATAAGAACTAAGTATTAGTCTGTGACGTCACATGACGTCATATGATATCATAACTCTAAACATATGTAGAAATTCTGCAGAACTGCAAACTGTTAAAGTTTCAACTTTCTATCTCATCCTGAAGCTCTCTAATCCTAAAATGAAATTTTCGGTCCTATGTTCGAATCTTATTTCAGCCACAGAACTTCGGTCTTTCGGAATTTCGATTAGCTGACAGGATATGCACACCTAACTTTCAAGATGTACCATCTGTGAAAATTTGAAGAAAATCCGACCATAAATAGCGGCTGTAGAGCGTGAACACCATTTTTCACTATATTTAGCTCTGACGTCACATGACGTCATAGTGTGCTAAAGATGCTTTTGTTCAAAAGGGCATATTTTACTGTCATAACTCTGAAATTTTCGTTATTCTGAACAACTGGCATCATGTCAAAATCATTGCCCAAATATGAAAATTAAGAAGTATGCTTATGACGTCACAAGACGTCATATGACGTCAAGACTCAAGACATATGTAGAAATTCTGCAGAACTGCAAACTGTGTAAGTTTCAACTTTCTATCTCATCCTGAAGCTCTTTAATCCTAAAATGAAATTATCGGTCCTATGTTCGAATCTTATTTCAGCCACAGAACCTCGGTCTTTGGGAATTTCGGTTAGTTGACAGGATATGCACACCTGAGTTTCAAAATGTACCATCTGTGAAAATTTGAAGAAAATCCGACCATAAATGACGGCTGTAGAGCGTAAACACCATTTTTCACTATTTTTTGCTGTGACGTCATGTGACGTCATAGGGTGCTGAAGATGCTTTTCTTCAAAAGCGCATACTTTGCTTTCATAACTCTGAAATTTTCATTATTCTGAACAACTGGCATCATGTCGAAATCATTGCCCAAATATGAAAATTAAGAAGTATGCTTATGACGTCACATGACTTCATATGACGTCACGACTCAAAATTTTGTAGAAATTCTGCAGAACTGCAAACTGTGTAAGTTTCAACTTTCCATCTCATCCTGAAGCTCTTTTATCCTAAAATGAAATTTTCGGTCCTATGTTCGAATCTTATTTCAGCCACAGAACTTCGGTCTTTCGGAATTTCGGTTAGCTGACAGGATATGCACACCTTTGATTCAAGATGTACCATCTGTGAAAATTTGAAGAAAATCCGACCATAAATGACGGCTGTAGAGCGCGAACACCTTTTTTCACTATTTTTAGCTGTGACGTCACATGACGTCATAGGGTGATGAAGATGCTTTTGTTCAAAAGCGCATACTTTACTTTCATAACTCTGAAATTTTCATTATTCTGAACAACTGGCATCATGTCGAAATCATTGCCCTAAAATGAAAATTAAGAAGTATGCTTATGACGTCACATGACGTCATATGACGTCACGCCTCAAAATATTTGTAGAAATTCTGCAGAACTGCAAACTGTGTAAGTTTCAACTTTCTATCTCATCCTGAAGCTCTTTTATCCTAAAATGAAATTTTCGGTCCTATGTTCGAATCTTATTTCAGCCACAGAACTTCGGTCTTTCGAAATTTCGGTTAGCTGACAGGATATGCACACCTTTGATTCAAGATGTACCATCTGTAAAAATTTGAAGAAAATCCGACCATAAATGACGGCTGTAGAGCGCGAACACCATTTTTCACTATTTTTAGCTGTGACGTCATGTGACGTCATAGGGTGCTGAAAATCATTGAAATCAAAATTTCCTCACGTGACTAATAAGCCATAAAAATTTCATCGTCCTAGGACTATTGCAACATATAAAAATAAGCGTTTAGTTAGGAAGAAGAAAAGAATAATAATAACTAGATGTCATTCGTGAAAACGAATGATAGGACTTTCTGCAAGCTGTGTTAATGCAAAAAGCAGGAGATAGAAGTTTCATGTAATGACTCACCTCTGGTAGTATTTCATGTTCATGCTGAACAATTGACATTATATTCCGAAATCAGTGCAAATGATAAGAACTAAGTATTAGTCTGTGACGTAACATGATGTCATATGACGTAAGGACATGACTGCAAACTTGATTTCTAGTTTAAAGGTCCTATGTTCGAATCTTACTTCAGCCACAATACTTCGGTTTTTAGGAATTAAGGTTAGCTGACAAAATATTCACACCTTAGTTGCAAAATGTACCATCTGTAAAAATTTGAAGAAAATCTTATCATAAATGGCGGCTGTAGAGCGCGAATACCATTTTTCACTATTTTCAGCTCTGACGTCAGGTGACGTCATAGGGTGCTGAAAATACTGTTGCTCAAAAGCGCATACTTAACTGCAATAACTCTGAAATTTTCATTATTCTGAACAACTGGCATCATGTCGAAATCATTGCCCCAAATTAAAATTAAGTGGTATGCTTATGACGTCCTATGACGTCACGATTCAAAATATTTGAATAAATGCTGCAGAACTGCAAACTGTGTAAGATTCAACTTTCTATCTCATCCTGAAGTTCTTTAATCCTAAAATGAAATTTTCGGTCCTATGTTCGAGTCTTTTTTTCAGCAACAGAACTTCGGTTTTTCGGAATTTCGGTTAGCTGACAGGATATGAACACCTTAGTTTCAAGATGTACAATCTGTAAAAATTTGAAGAAAATCCGACCATAAATGGCGGCTGTAGATCGTTAACACCATTTTTCACTATTTTTAGCTCAGACGTCACATGACGTCATAGGGTGCTGAAGATGCTTTTGTTCAAAAGCGCATACTTTGTTGTCATAACTCTGAAATTTTCATTATTCTGAACAACTGGCATCATGTCGAAATCATTGCTCTAATATGAAAATTAAGAAGTATGCTTATGACGTCACATGGCGACATTTGACGTCACGACTCTAAATATGTTAAGAAATTATGAAGAACTGCAAACTGTGTAAGTTTCAACTTTCTATCTCATCCTGAAGCTCTTTAATCCTAAAATGAAATTTTCGGTCCTATGTTCGAATCTTATTTCAGTCACAGAACTTCGGTATTTCGGAATTTCGGTTAGCTGACATGATATGCACACCTTAGTTTCAAGATGTACAATCTGTGAAAATTTGAAGAAAATCCGACCATAAATGGCGGCTGTAGAGCGTGAACACCATTTTTCATTATTTTTAGCTCTGACGTCACATGACGTCAAAGGGTGCTGAAATTTCTTTTGGTCAAAAGCGTATAATTTACTTTCATAACTCTGAAATTTTCATTATTCTGAACAACTGGCATCATGTCGAAATCATTGCCCTAATATGAAAATTAAGAAGTATGCTTATGACGTCACATGACGTCATATGACGTTCCGACTCCATAAATTTGTAGAAATTTTGCTGAACTGCAAACTGTGTAAGTTTCAACTTTCTATCTCATCCTGAAACTCTTTAATCCTAAAATGAAATTTTCGGTCCTATGTTCGAATCTTATTTCAGCCACAGAACTTCGGTCTTTCGGAATTTCGGTTAGCTGACAGGATATGCACACCTTTGATTCAAGATGTACCATCTGTGAAAATTTGAAGAAAATCCGACCATAAATGACGGCTGTAGAGCGCGAACACCATTTTTCACTATTTTTAGCTGTGACGTCATGTGACGTCATAGGGTGCTCAAGATGCTTTTGTTCAAAAGAGCATACTTTACTTTCATAACTCTGAAATTTTCATTATTCTGAACAACTGGCATCATGTCAAAATCATTGCCCTAATATGAAAATTAAGAAGTATGCTTATGACGTCACATGACGTCATTTGACGTTCTGACTGAAAATATTTGTAGAAATTCTGCAGAACTGCAAACTGTGCAAGTTTCAACTTTCTATCTCATCCTGAAGCTCTTTAATCCTAAAATGAAATTTTCGGTCCTATGTTCGAATCTTATTTCAGCCACAGAACTTCGGTCTTTCGGAATTTCGGTTAGCTGACAGGATATGCACACCTTTGATTCAAGATGTACCATCTGTGAAAATTTGAAGAAAATCCGACCATAAATGACGGCTGTAGAGCGCGAACACCATTTTTCACTATTTTTAGCTGTGACGTCATGTGACGTCATAGGGTGCTGAAAATCATTGAAATCAAAATTTCCTCACGTGACTAATAAGCCATAAAAATTTCATCGTCCTAGGTCAATTGCAACATATTAAAATAAGCGTTTAGTTAGGAAGAAGAAAAGAATAATAATAATAATAATAATAATAATAATAAACATAACAAACCCAATAGGACTTTCTGCTTTAGGCAGAAAGTCCTAATAATAAACATAACAAATCCAATAGGACTTTCTGCTTTAGGCAGAAAGTCCTAATAAGAAGAAGAAGAATAAACAGTAACAAACCCAATAGGACTTTCTGCTTTAGGCAGAAAGTCCTAATAAGAAGAAGAAGAATAAACAGTACAAACCCAATAGGACTTTCTGCTTTAGGCAGAAAGTCCTAATAATAAACATAACAAACCCAATAGGACTTTCTGCTTTAGGCAGAAAGTCCTAATAAACATAACAAACCCAATAGGACTTTCTGCTTTGGAAACCAAAAAAACTTAAAATCATGATCTCTGTACGG
>CM037779.1:29798941-29848941 GCA_021229015.1 Solen grandis | reverse complement strand
CAGGGCCATGATTTGAACAAACTTGATATATTTCTATAAGGCTATCTTACACACCAAATATCTTACTCCAGGCCTCTTAGTTTCTGACATAATTTTTTTTTTACAAAACTATGTAAAATCAAGTGATCCCTAATTTTGAGCCCGGGCCGCGATTTGAGCAAACTTCGTAGATTTTTCAAGGCCATGTTACACACAAAATATCTAAACTAAAGGCATTTTATTTTCTGAAAAGAAGATCTTTTGAGCCTATGTGAAATCAAGCGACTGCTGGCGTGGGGCCAATTTTGAAGTGCTTAAGGTGAGCTTTTGTAATCGCCCTGCGTCCGTCGTGCGCCGTCAGCAATTTACTTTAAACGACATCTCCTATGAAACCTATGGGCAAAATTTGATTAAACATGGCAGGGATGTTCCTTGGGTGAACCTTCACAAAAGTTGCTAAAATAAACTTGATCCATGTGGAAATCTGGTTATCATGGCAACGGAAAGAAAAAATATGAACAATTTAAAAATCATCACCTTCAAAACTAGATTTCAAAATATTTTGGTATAGATGTTTATTGAGTAATTATCTACCAAGATTGATAAATTATTCTGATTGGGAAAAAACGTGTCCGTTCAGGGAGCGGGTCTAATTTGCCTTATACTTTATGTATAATGTGAAATCTTAAAACGCATTTCCTAAAAAAAAAAACAAACGCTGGACAGAATTTGATTATATTTGGCAGGGATGATCCTTGGTGAAGCTTCACAAAATTGCTAAAAATATTCCGATCCGAAAAAAACATGGCCGCAAGGGACGAAGTTGATTTGCCTTATATATGTATATAGTGAAATCTCTAAATGACATCTCTGAAACGCTGGACAGAAATTGATTTAAATTGGCAAGGATGATCCTTGGTAAAGCTTCACAAAAGTTGCTAAAATTATTCCAAGCAATAAAAACATGGCTGCCAGAGGCGGGGCTAATTAGCTTTATATGTAAATAGTGAATCTTTAAGCATCTCCTCTGAAACCGCTGGACAGAATTTGATTTAATTTGGCAGGGATGATCATTGTAAAAAAAAAATGGCCGCCAGAGGGCGGTGCTCATTTGCCTTATATAATTTATGTATATAGTGAATTCTCTAAATGACATCTCTGAAATCAATGGACAGAATTTGATTTAAATTGGCAGGGATGATCCTTGGGTGAAGCATCACAAAAGTTGCTAAAATTATTTCAATCGATAAAAAACATGGCTGCCAGGGGCGGGGCTAATTTGCCTTATACTTTATGTATAATGTGAAATCTTAAAACGGCATCTCAGCTGAAACTGCTAGGCAGAATTTGATTAAATTTCGCAGGGATGATCATTGGGTGAAGCTGCACAAAAGTTGTTAAAATTATTCCGATCCATAAAACAAGAGGGCTAAGTTGGTCCTGTGTCGCTCACCTGAGTAAGATAGCTGTGTTAGGCATGATGAAAAAAAATGTGGCATGTAAAGTGTTTTTCTAATATTTGAGTAAGTGACCTAGTTTTGATCCTACCTGAATTTGCAATCAATTGGGAATTCATGCCGTCATCATTCTTATCAAGTTTAATGAAGACTGGTACATTAATGTAGGGCCCTAGAGTGTTCACAAGATTTTTCTAAATTTACCCTGGTGTCCTACTTTTTGACGCATTGTGACCCAGTTTTGAATTCATTCGAGATTTGATGTAAACAATCATTCTGACCAAGTTGCATAAAGGTTAGGCTGAAACTGTGGCCTTTAGAGTGTTCACAAGTTTTTTCTAAGATTTGACCTAGTGACCTAGTTTTTGACCCCACGAGATCCAATTCAAAACTCATCCAAGATTTTATGTAGACACACATCCTGACTAAAATTTCATGAAGACCGGGCCAAAACTGTTGCCTCTAGAGTCTTCACAAGGATTTTCTAAGATTTGACCTAGTGACCTAGTTTTTGACCCCGTATGACCCATTTTCGAACTCGTACAAGATATAATATAGACAAACATCCTGACCAAATCTAATGAAGATTGGGCTAAACCTGTGGCCTCTAGACTGTTCACAGGGTGTTTCTAAGATATGACCTTGTGACCTAGTTTTTGACACCAAGTAACCCATTTTCAAACTTGTCCAATATATCCTGACCAAATCCTATGAAGATTGGGCTTAAACTGTGGTCTCTAGAGTGTTCGCAAGAATTTTCTAAGATTTGACCTGGTGACCTGACGACAGACGACGCACGACGGACAAAAAGCAGTCACATAAGCTCACCCTGAGAACAAGTGCTCAGGTGAGCTAAAAACATGGCCACCAGATGCGGGGCTTATTTGCCTTATATGTATATAGTGAAGTCTTTAAACGACATCTCCTCAGAAACCGCTACACAGAATTTGATTTAAATTGGCAGGAATGATCCTTGGGTGAAGCTTCACAAAAATTGCTAAAGTTATTCCGATCCATAAAAAAAAAACATGGCTGCCAGGGCCGGGGCTAATTTGCCTAATATGTATATAGTGAAATTTTAAAACGACATCTCATTTGAAATCACTTGACAGAATTTCATTATATTTTGCAGGGATGATCCTTGGTCGAAGCTTCAAAAAAGTTGCTAGAATTCTTCTGATCCATAAAAAATATGGCCGCCAGGGGCGGGGCTAATTTGCCTTATATGTATATAGTGAAATTTTTAAATGACATCTCCTCTGAAACTGCTGGACAGCATTTGATAACACTTTGCAGGGATAATCTCCTGCAAAACTACTAGTTAAACATGTTTTAATACAGATTGATGTTCCTTGTGTAACCCTATACTCAGTTGAGCAATCCAGGGCCATCATGGCCCTCGTTTTTTTCATCGAGCGGCCGAGATTTTCATATCATTGTTTCATATCATTTTTACTGAAATTCGTATTTACATTGTATCTATTTTCATTGCATATGAGTAACACATAATTAATGGAATTGATCGGTAAAATGATTATGAATTCAGTGGCAATTTGGTTAAGGTATATTTTTTCTTGCAAAATTCCGATCTTACTGATTACCACCGAGTGTCACGGAATGTGTCAGAATAAGCCAAAATAAAAACAAGAGGGCCAATATGGCCCTGTGTCGCTCACCGGGGTAAGATTGCTGGGTAAGGCATAATTACAAAAATTGTGGCATCTAAAGCGTTTGAAATGTTTTTTCTAACATTTGACTTAAGTTACCTAGATTTTTAATCCTACCTAATTTTGCTCTCATCTGGGATTTCATGCATTCATCATTATTAAGTTTAATGAAGACTGGGACAAAAATATAGAGTCTAAAGTGTCAATGTTTTTCCAAAAGTGACCCTATGTACTTTTATGCAGAACTCAGATTTGTAATCTAAGATTTACCAGTGACCTATTTTTGACCCCACCCTGACCAAGTTACATGAAGGTTAGGCCAAAGGTTAGATTTACCCAGGTGACCTACTTTTTGACCCATATTCGCACTCATCCGACATATCTTAAGACAAATATCCTGAAATTTCATGAAGATTGGGCCAAAAATGTGGCCTCAAGAGTGTTCAAAAGGTTTTTCTAGATTTTGAGCTGATGATCTACATTTTGACCTCACGTGACCCAATTTCGAACTCATCCAAGATATCATTTAGACAAACATCCTGACCAAATATTATGAAGATTGTTAAATCTATGGCATCTAGAGTGTTCACAATGTTTTTTTTTTTTTATTCTAAGATTTGACCTAGTGAACTAGTTTATGAACTCACATGACCCAATTTCGAACTTAACCGAGATGTCATGCAGACAAACATTCTGATCAATTTTCATGAATATTGGGCCCAAACTGTGACCTCTAGAGTGTTAACAAGCAATTGTTGTCGACGGACAAAAGGCTGTCACAAAAGCTCATCCTGAGCACAAGTGTTTAGCTGAGCTAAAAAAAACTACGTGATTAAACTCTTAAAACCTTATAAAACTACAATATATACTGCGTAATTATTAAACTGAATAATTGCCGTCCATGGGGAACACACCGACAACACAAAACAGATGGAAAGTTTTCAATCGTGGTAATCGTTTACTTTAAACACTTGACTTGTCTGAAACTCAATCAATCAATCAAATAATCAATCAAAACTGCTTTACTCCATATATACCTATTACACAGAGTGGTATTGTGTGGAAAAAGGGGGAGTATTTAAAGAAGTCTGATCAGACGTGTGGTTGGCGGAGACTATGGGGATGCATATGATAACCTACATGGTCTTCTAGGTATGGGTGGAGAGAAATCGCTACAAGGTTATGGTAGATCATGTAAAACATGATCAGCCTGGCGTCTAGACGCCTCCCCTCCAGTGTACACCATCCAAGTAATAGTTAAGTGTTTATGTAGATAGAAAGTCAGAACGAGCGTAGCGAGTGACGGCGTCTTAAATGTTAAATTCTCTCTAAATACACTGTGTGTGTGTGTGTGTGATATTCCTAGATTACGTTGTCCTTGTCAGGGAACATTTTGAAAATCGAAAAATACACCTAAGCCCCTTTTGTGTGGTTCAGGGTACATGCGATACATCCTTGTATAGAAAATATTATAGTCAATCAGAAATGTATTTGCGAAACACGAAAAATAGCCCAAAAAAGGCGCCAGGATCTGGTCTTGACATCACCGAAAGAATACCTTTAGTCAACTCGTTTAATACTTTTCGTGAACAATGGCCGCGCGTGCTAGATCTTCTATATATACGTAGTGTATGTTAATGCTATTTATTGCAATCTCACTGGATATCAATTTACTTTTATATAAAACGCCCACATAACCATACACACCAAAACTAATAAATGCACACACATCGAGGGCGGGGTATGAAATTCTTCGAAACGAGGCAAATAGCAAAATAAATGCATTATATCATGACGCTTTCAAACTCCTACATGATCTTTTTTGGCAAAAAGGTCTTTTGAGTTTCTATCATGTTTTTTGTACAGTCTTTATAAAACTGAACTTCCCATGCGTATGAAATGACAAAAACACAGCTTTAATGACAAGACATAAACATTTAACTTGAAATACAGTTTGGCGTATTTATCAAAGTAACAGAACTTTAAATATGCAGTTTCACAAAGACCAAAATAATGAAATTAAGTTAAAGCTCACGATTTCAGAGTTTGTTGTTTGGTGTTATTCATTGCCTGTTCCCGCATTCTATGAAAAATAATATTACAGAAATGAATGACAAACTGTTTCATACTTTTTAATGATGACAGACAGACGACGGAGTAGAGATTGCTAGGTGACTCATGTGTCACCGCTGCTTATAACAGGCGATACAATAAAAACTAGAAATGTGTCAATAGCACACAGATACGCTCACAACCGCTCTTAAGCTCACCTGAGCACGTAGTGCTCATGTATGCTTTTAGAATTTATGGCTGTCCGTCGTCCACAATTTTTAGCTCACCTGAGCACTTGTGCTCGGGTGAGCTTTTGTGATCGTCTTTTGTCCGTCGTGCGTCGTCAGTCGTCAACAATTGCTTGTGAACACTCTAGAGGCCACAGTTTTGGCCCAATCTTCATGAAACTTGGTCAGAATGTTTGTCTAAATGATATATTGGATGAGTTTGATAATAAGTCACGTGGGGTCAAAAACTAGGTCACCAGGTCAAATCTTAAAAAATAAATTTTTCTAGAGGCAACAGTTTTGGCCAAGTCTTCATGAAATTTAGTCAGGATGTTCGTCTACATGATATACCTTGGATGAGTTTAAAATTGTGTCCCTTAGGGTTAACAAGGCCGGAAATTAAAAACCTTAAACAGTTTAAGACTAACCTTAATGTTACTTGGAATTTTTTTCAAATCTCGGATGAATTCAAAAACTGGGCAACATAGGGTCAAAAAGGGGGTCACCAGGGCAAATTTTAGAAAAAATCTTGTGAACACACTAGAGGCCTACATGTTTTCCCAGTCTTCATTAAACTTGATATGAATGATGACTGCAATTCCCAGTTGAGTGCACGTTCAGGCAGGATCAAAATGTAGGCCACTTAGTCAAATGTTAGAAAAACATTTTAGATGCCAGATTTTTAGTCATTTTGACTAACACAGCCATCTTAATCAGGTGAGCGACACAGGGCCATCTTGTTTTCAAATAACATCTTCGAGACCACTTGGCCAAGTTTATGAAAATTGCCTGTTATGCTCCTTGCATAAAGTTCTACCAAATCGATTTTTAAAGTGAAATCTTTAAATATATTCTTCTCTAGAACCGCAAGGCCTAGAGCTTGATATTTTGTGTGTGGCAGTGTCTTATGAACTTTTACCAAGTTTGTTCAAATAATGACTCTGGGGTCGAAATTGGTCCCACCATTGGGGTTGCTTGATTTTACACAGACTTACATGGGAAAATCTAGATTTTTTCCTTGTCCGAAACCACAAGGCCTAGAGTTTAGATATTTGGTGTGTAACATAGCCTAGTAGACCTCAACCAAATTTGTTTAAATCATGGCTCTGGGGTCGAAATTGGTCCCACCCTAGGGGTCGCTTGATTTTACATAGACTTACATTGGAAAAACTAGATTTTTTCCTGTCAGAAACCAAAAGGCCTGGAGTTTAGATATTTGGTGTGTAAAGCCTAGTAGACCTCTACCAAGTTTGTTCAAATCATGGCCCTGGGGTCAAAATTTGCCCCGCCTCAAGGGACACTTGATTTTACAAAGAATTACATTGACCCTACCCCAGGGGTCGCTCGATTTTATATAGACTTATTAGAGCCATGACCTTCAAAATTTGGATGGCAGGTACAATTTTAGTGTGGAATTTAGATGATCATGCTGTACTTCTGCTTGGATTATGTATTCAGTATGACTCATAATACCATAATTGGCAATTCAGGGCCATCTTGTTTGTTGAATGATAGCATGTCAAGAACCTTCGTCCAGTCGGACAAGGATTTCATACTAAAGGTTACAATGACCATGAACTTTGACCTAGTGACATCAAAATCAATAGGGTTCATCTTTTGGTCATGGCAAATGTCCCTTCCATGTTTCACAAACCTTGGCCATGCGGTTCTCCAGTTAATAATCGGAGAAAGATTTCATACTTATGTACACAGTGACCTCGACCTTTGACCTAGTGACCTCAAAATCAATAGGTTTCATTTACTGGACATTACCAATGTCCCTACCAGGTTTCACCGACCCAGGCCCTGCGGTCCTCAAGTTAATGATCGGACAAGGATTTCAAGCTTGTCATGGCCAATGTCCCTATCAGGTTTCACAAACACAGGCCCTGCGGTTCTCCGGTTAATGATCGGACAAGTATTGGTCGTACGGACGTGCGAACGGACAACAACGATGCTATATGCCGCCAACTTTTCAAGTGGGGGCATAAAATATGAAACTTCACAGAGGTCTATAGTCAATGACTTTTACCATTGGATCACGGCGATCTAAATCTGCGAAATACTACCAATTCGTTTATCATAGTTTTTTTTTTTACTTTAGTTCACATTTCTGAAAGATTAAGTCGCCAATCGACCGCAATAGATATGACCAGTTAATGATTGTTACATTCAGTATCAGTTCTTTTACCGATACAAACGTGTAGACCATTCATCCATGTTCAAGGAAAAATGTTTATTTAAACAGGAATGTGGGCTTCATATTATGTATTTATTTAAGAAATTTATTTTAAGAAATTTGAAATGCAGAAATACCATATGAATTTGAATACCATTTCAAATTTCAAACTGTATTAAAGAACTTGCATTAAGATATGTACATGTATGTATGTTCCTTTCTCATCTTTGTACAAATTAGCACATATAGTCATATAACACTTACAAAGTTTGTTTGGTGGATTTAACGTCCCACCGATAGTATTTCAGTCATTTGGAGATAGATAGATGTAGATATATGGTTGCCACACTGCAGTATCACACCCAGACACATTATCATGACTCGTTGGTTCTACCCGGATGCTTCCGTGCATTCGGGGTCTTCCTCCACCTGTAATTAGCTGGACGTCGCTATATGACTGAAATACTGTTGAAGCGACGGTAAACTCAAATAGTCAAGTCAAGTCAGTCCGTTGCCATGGCAAACAGAGTTCTGCATGGAATCAAATTCTTTGAACAATAATGGAAGGGCTTCACCCAAGGAATATTTCTGTGAAGTTTCTTTAAAATTGGCCCAGTGGTTTAGGAGGAGATGCCGTTTTAAGTTAAATGTTAACAACAGACGCCGGACGGTCATCAGTAACAATAGCTCACCTTGAGCACATTGTGCTCAGATGAGCTAAGAAATCATCATCATTTGCAGCAGCAGCAGCAGCAGCAACAAGACCAATGATAATGAAACAGTCAGCTCAGATAAGTTTTTATTTGGTAAGGGATTTAGGTACAGGTCTCGGTATTAATTAACGATCTTCCCGATAGTTATTGCTTCTCTTGATAACGTAGCGTGACGTAGGAGTATTGCATTCTTTTTGTATTGATAATTTGTAATAAATTAAATATATATTCACAAGAAAAACATACGCTATGTAATGTTCAGTTAAATCTATTACCCATTTCAAGCACTATACATACTGGGACCGGAGATAGGGCCAGGAGCCTTAAATTAGACATGTCTGCTTCGGCCATATGTATAGTGTGTGTGTGTGTGTTTTGATAGGTCTTATAATACTTCATTTATATACAAATACAATAAAGAGTCAATGTATAAAGCCTAGCACGAAAAATTATACACAATAGGACATATATATACTCTGCCTACAGTAACACACAATCCAATAGCAACATACAAAAAGTATGTATGCGCGTAGTCTCAACCCTGGAAATAGGTGAATGAGAATGAAACAAGATCAGGAAAAAACTGACCCCGTATACACAGGGTAGAGAGATAAGGTCACATTCCTGGCTGGCCGGGGCAGCGCGCATATGAAAAAAATAGAATATTTCACTGTCTAGACTACGCTGAGGTTGCACAATACAAAAGTAACAAACAATACGAGCTGGCCATTTTAGGGAAGTGATTCTGCAGGCTGCAAACCATTTTTGGGAGGCAATTCTTAGAACCACAGACCAGTTCGCTGAACCCATGAACCTAATTCATTGCCGCGGTGCGGGCGGTCAGTATAAATACAAAGGCGGGATGATTTCAGTAAATACTGAAAAGATATTCTCGTCTTCTAGGTAAGCTAAATTTATTAATTTAATGCCGCACTTTCTAAATTATCTTTTGGGTTTTAGCGTATTTATGTTAGCTTATATTTAACTGACTGGTTATATTATTTATAGGGATATTTAAGGTTATTCAAAAGATTATTATTGTCTCTTATTACTAATTAAGATTGTGTTTTTGCAGGGAAATATTGTTATTAATTGTATTTTGTATGCTGAATATTTTATTGATAATTGTCACTTAATTTCTATGTAAATATTCTTTCATGATATTATTCATGCTAAGAAATGGTAATAATTTTAAAATGATATTTCATATATTTATATGCAATTTAGATATTATTTTTAGTGTAAAATGTTTTGCTGTGTGTGTAGAAAGATAGAAAATACTGAAAAGATATTCTCGTCTTCTAGTTTTCAGATGAATCCCTGAAATTAATAGCTGTCCGAGGAGTCCTCTAATTCCCCAGGACTACCTCGCGACAGTTTACACGTTTTACACTTTCTTCAATATGCTGTAATACTTAAATTTAAACTGCTTTTTCACTAATTTTTCAAGTGAACGGTTTGTATCTAAAATCTGAATATTTTAAGATCTCAAAAGATCTTCATTTTTTTCTGAGCTTTAATGAATCAGGTTGCTTGCAAGGTCCGTTAACCAAGTTTTAAAACCCGTTGCTTATGAGTTCTCAGATACACATTGTATGTGTTCATTTTCTTTTTAATAACGATAGAAGACTTGCTCATTTTGAACCTTTTTTTCATCAGTTATTGCAAGTAATTGATTCATAAGGTGTTGTTTTAGCCCACCTGGCACAAAATGCCAAGATGAGCTTTTGGGACCAGCCTTTGTCCGGCGTCTGTCGTCGTAAGTCATTAGTTGTCAACAATTTACTCAAAAATCTTCTTCTTTGAAACCACTGATGGAAAAGTGATCAAAATTTGCAAGGATGTTCCTAAAGTGATAACCTATAAGAATTGTTCAAGTAGTTCCGGTCTGTTGCATAATTAGGTCACAGGAACTAAAAATAGATTTTAAAAGTGAAATCTTAAAAAAATCTCTTCTCTGAAACCACAAGGCATAGGCTTAGATATTTTGGTCTAGTAGACCTCTTCCAAGATTGTTCAAATCATGACTCTGGGGTCAAAATTGGCCCAGCCCCAGGGTCACTTGATTTTACTTGGACTTTATATAGGAAGAAATAGAAAAATTTTCATGTCAAAAACCACAAGGCCTGCAATTTAGATTTTTGTTACGTAACATGGCCTAGAAGACCTCTACCAAGTTTATTCAAATCATGGCCCTGGGGTCAAAATTGACCAAGCCCCAGGGGTAACTTGATTAAACATAGACTAATATAGGGGAAAAAAATTCTTGTCAGAAACCACAAGGCCTAGAGATAAGATATTTGATGTGCAGCATTGTCTAGTAGATCACTACAAAGTTTGTTCAAATCATAGCCCTGGGGTCAAAATTGGGCCCGCCCGAGGGGTCACTTGATTAAATATAGGCTAATATAGGGAAAACCTTGAAAAATCTTCTTCCCAGAAACCACAGGGCCTGGAGTTTAGATATTTGGTGTGCAGCTTTGTCTAGCAGACTACTACCAAGTTTGTTCAAATCGTGACCCTGGGGTCAAATGTGGCCCCGCCAAGGGGTCAAATGATTTTACATAGGCAAATATAGAAAAAAAAACTTGAAAAAATCTTATTATCAGAAACCACAAGGCCTGGAGTTTAGATATTTGATGTGCAGCATTGTCTAGTTGATAATACCAAGTTTGTTCAAATCATGGCCCTTTGGTCAAATTTGGTCCAGCCCCAGGGGTCACCTGATTTTACATACTGGCTAATATAGGAAAAAACTAAAACTAGAAATCTTCTTGTTTGGAAGGCCTTCCTCGCCAAAGGGAAAACCGCCCCAGAGGTCACTTGATTTAACAAAGGCTAATAAAAACTTGAAAAATCTTCTTCCCAGAAACTACATGGCTTGATTGATTGATTTGATTATTTGGGTTTACCGTCGCTTCGACAATATTTCAGTCATATAGCGACGTCCAGCTAATTACAGGTGAAGGAAGACCCCGAATGCACGGAGGCATCCGGGTAGAACCATCGACTTACCGCAAGCCAGCTGGAAGGCTTCCTCACATGAAAATCCGAATGACCCTTTTACATGTTTTTATTTTACAATAACAGTGGTTGCTACCTGTTTTTGTTATGCTGCTCCAATGGCAAAAAAAAACTATTCCATACTAAATAAACATTTTTTAGGCTACTCAGTGAAGGTGAGAAAATAAGGGGAAAGTAAAGAAATAAACGAAGAGAGTTTCTAACTTGAAATACACGGGAGAGTATACCCGCAATAACATGAAAACATACATTATTCATAGTAACAATTAAATATGCATAAACTTTCAAAGGACATAATTTTCAAGATAAGTATGATGTCATTGAGTATATTTCATAAGGGTTTCTTAAATAAAGAAAAAAAATATACATCACTGAGTTACTTGTATTAATTTTGACATTAAACATAGTTTGGTTATTATAATAAAAATATGTTATGTGATTTTAGAAATAATGTAGTCCGGAGCAACAGTTAGTTTTAGAGACTTAAGTAAAATAAATCCACAATTATTATTTACTTAATACTCGTAGTTCATATATTCATCACCATACCCTTTTAAATTTATGAGGTACGAAGACAAGAAATAATCCTTTATTCGAAAACAGAAAATAAAATGCTTCAATGTGTTACTGTATTTAGTATAGCTATAGCAATATAGCTGGTGTCGAGAACAGGAACATATCTCGAATAAAGCGTGGTATTTATTTACTTCCCGTAATATCGCCATTTTACACAAAGCTTTGTGATATAGTTCATACACTCTCTGTAACTTCACTGAGCGAAGTTCGAGTGGAGTTGCACAGCACAACTATATGTAAACACATTTTTATTTTAATGCTCTTCGAGATGAAAACAACAACACCAAAGCAGCAAACTTTTAAGCTTTTATCTTTATCTGAAAGTGTTTAAATCCAGATTAGATTATTGATATAAAGACACTTCATGAGTCGGAACACGTCATATGTTGTTGTCTGAATGATCAAAATTGCCGAGAACACCTATGGCATGTAAAATCAGTATACGGAAATTTAAATTCATGTTCTTCTAAACTGAAAGCTGCTTCAGCAGCTATTGATAGCATAACAAAGCGCTGTTTGTCGCATAATACCCCCGTCCTGCCATTTAATCAACTCAAGGGTCATAACTCTAAAGTGGAATATTCAGACTGGTTTTCAGACTCGATTGAGATTCTGTGCCGATACACATTATGACAAAGGTAAAGACTGGTCCACGTTTGTCGGTGTTAGAGAGCAGACACTTTTAATTTTGCAATTTTTCATCAATTAAAGGGCCACAACTCTAGAGTGTTTCACATATTTAGGCTTGTTACCAAACCTAGTCACCATATTGTGCACATTCAAATTGAGACCAAGTTTTGCAAGAAAAGTCCATGTTCGTTTTGAGTAAAAAAAGGAGTGTCTGGAAAAATATGGCTGTTATCGAAAGGAACCTAGCCGAGAATGCCCATAAACATTATGGCCAAGTTTAGTAAGGATCAGTCCACGTTTGTTTGAGTAAGAGAGCGGACACTGTCAATTTTACCATTTTTCATCAATTCAAGGGCTATAACTCCTGAGTGTCTGGGGCAATATGGCTGGTTATTGGAACCGATATTGTGCCCAAATACATTACGACCAAGTATGGTTAAGATTGGTTTACGATTGTTCAAGTTAGAGAGCGGACACTGTTAATTTGACCATAAGTATCAAGGGCAATAACTGCAGAGTGTCTAGGGCGATGTGGCTGGTTATCAACAGATACCAAGACAGCGTGCCCATATACATTGTGCCTAAGTATAGTTAAGATTGGTTCACGTTTGCTCTAATTCGAGAACGGACATCATTGGACGCCGCCCGCCAGCCCGCAGGTGACCGTCTTTGACGGGAGTATAAAAACGTATCATGTTTCTCATTAACCAGGACATATTTGACGATATGACAGTTAGAGGGAGGATAAGAAAATTACAGGGGGTGTATTGAAAATACCCCATTTTCACATGGCTGGTACTGACCGATCGCATATCGGCATTTTTGCAGGAGGTTAACTACAGTCTAACCCCAGTTACTTCACCACCTCTCATTCAAATACCCGGCGTCATTCGAAACACTTCGTTGGTCCCAATCACTCTCCTTCTTATTTCTATATAAAAATATCTGGGTTATTCAAATTTGTGCCATTCGAATACCTGGCCTCATCCGAAAAGATTTTTCGACCTGTGCCAATAAATTCGTAAGAGTTTCGCACCTCCATATCCGAAGACGCTGACGAACATTAATTACCGGCGACATTTTGAAAACAAACAATGGAAAAGCGCAAACATCAATTAATTACCGAAATGGGTAATTTCGAAACGGCCGCTTACAGTTTGCATAAGTTGTTAATTGATTGGATGTTTGTGCAGTTCAATCATAAAGATAAAGGTGATGATTGATGATTTTTTAGGTATGCGAAACGTATTTCGGATACGCTTGGAAAGGAAGAATTAAACAAGTGTAACAAGCAGACCACGATTACATCCTTTTTTAAATGAACATTTCGAGATGATGTTGATATCACGTTGATACATGTAGTTTCTTGTGATTAGTCAGCTGATAAATGTATGTTATCTTTGTTATTGACGTATGCATTTATTATATATGCATCGTATCATTTATGCATAAAAGATGAAAGTTAATTATCTATAGTCGTTTTCATTAACGTTCCTAAATCAAAATAACATATTTTGATATAAAATACATTATATATTACGTTCACTGCATGAAAAAGCATGGCTGGGATGGGCTTTTGTTCCAACGGTCGACGTGATTTGGTTTATTCGAATACATGCCTTACTCGAAATAAAACGCCGATCCTCAGGACTTCGAATAACCGGGATTCGACTGTACATGTTTAGTATTATGATCGCATGTGTGCACGAATCAGGAAGTTAATGGACCTTTAATTAACTTAATGACATTACGATTAGAAAACCATATTATTCATAGACAGCAAACTATTACAATGTACACTTGGTAGCATTCATCTGTTTTATTTCTTCAATACTTATGTAATTGTTTCATGAACCATGTGTAACTCAGTACAGACACAATAGATATGTATATCATATTAATAACAATAGAGTTCTCATATAAACTATTAAAATATTGCATCAAAGCAATATACATGTCGCTTTCTTATTTTAAACATTATACAAGTCCGTGTTTTACTTAACCTCACTGTTTCCTTGTTTTCTATTTAATAGTAAAAAAATGCATATACCATACATGTATTCAATACTTTTAAGTAGATATTAAGCGTCGAATATGCTTCAGATAGAAAAACAATACAGCCATGTTATATAAATTTAGTTTCATACTAGAATGACTCAATCATAGGGGTTGTCGAGTGTGCCTGGGCAAGTGGTAATGTGTGAATGTTAAAATTTAGAATTACTCATACTACATGTGCAAGTCTTCTTTATATTCCCATAATCATTGTTTACGAATATAATTCTAATTTTCTTGTTTCTCTTGAAGCGGAGTCTCAAACTAATTAAAATGTTCCATCTTATGTATTTAGATGTTTGGTTAATAAAGTTAAACTAGGAATCTGATCACTTTGATTTGATAGTGTATCAATACGAATACTTTCAAGTCGTAATAAAAATGTTCTGCTCTGTCGGTGGTGACGTACATGCCTGCGGATCTGAAGGTTGAAACGTTTAACTTGGTTAATAAAAGAAAATATCAAACATGTGATATTTCAAACAAAATCAATACACTACGTATACGCCGGGTAACTGTATATGAAATAATGATGTATATAAAATCATTGGATTATCATGAGACTGGAACATCCGAGAACACAAGATTTATAAGTTTTATGTAAAGTATCAAGCTTGTGTCGGGACTGGGAAAATGTGTCGGGATATGCATGTTATTCGGATAATAAATTGCCATTTTACTGTATATATGCTTGTTCTATAAACATGTCAAATATAAACAGATATAGAAAGTGAATTACTTAAAAGAAGGTCTCACGTACCTTTCTCCTGTTGTTGGAGTAGAGCCATGAGAGAACGGGGAAGCCGACCAGACCCAGGAGTGACCAAAGGTTCTCGGGGTTCCGTATGGCTACCGTGACAACCACGTACACTATCATAAACGCGGCCATAGCGACATACAGCAACCTAAATAAAAGCGATCAAGATATATAAGTTAATAACTATATAGTGGTAAACAGGTCGATTAAATTTCGAGGATACATGATTTTAGGAATTTTCATAAATAAACATAATAGAATAAAATGATAGCCTATTTTGACTCGACTCGACTATTTGAATTTACCTACGCTTCGACAGTATTTCAGTCATATAGCGACGTCCAGATAATTACAGGTGGAGGAAGACCCCGAATGTACGGAGGAATCCGGGTAGAACCACCGACTTACCGCAAGCCAGCTGGAAGGCTTCCTAAAATGGAAATCTGAATGACCCTGGCGGGATTCAAACCCACGCGATGAGGGACTGAGTAAGTGTTAAAGTCAGCGACTTTATCCTCTCGGCCACGGAGGCCTAAAGCCTACTTTGAAAAAAAAAAGATGTGTATGGATATTTGATTAGTTACAATTAGGTTTAAGAGTGGACTAAAACTATCTTGCACATTTAATATGTATAGTAACGTGAAATTAGACTAGAACTATCACTGAAGGTGATTAATATCCCCGCAAAATGATTTGATACAGGAGAATCCAGACTACAGGCAGAGCACAGATTAGAACCTGTATACATTGTATATTTGTTATAATAGTAAGTAATAAGTAAGTAAAGTCTTTATTTAAAGTGGACAGAGAGTAAGTTATGGTTGTTTGGCACAGTAGTTTAAAAGTGTAGAGTTACAGTTCTTGGACACTGCACTTCTAAGCACCATCTGTTTACATTCTAAGTTCAAGTAATTACCTTGTATAATTTTCGAATTATGTTCCGGACAAGAAAAACAGAATTAAGCAAAGGGAGATAATTCAGAAAAGGGACCAGGGCAATAACTCTTGCCATCCTTGAAACAACTCAAGTGAAATTAATGACACGCACTTCTCCTGGGGATTATCAATGCACACACAATGAACCGAATCAGTTCAGAAAGGTAGAAGTTCGCGTCTCAAGATATTTAGAGTCAAGCACCTCTTCACCTGATTAGCAATTCACACAAAATTTGAACCGAATCGGTTAAATAATGTAGAAGTTTGCGTCACAAGATATTTAGAATCAGGGGAAAAAAATAAGAGTCGAATAAGGGGCAATAACTCTGTAATCTTTGCGATAACTTAAGTGAAATTTATGTCACGCATCTCTCCACCCGATTATCAATGCACACACAAAATTAGAACAGAGTCGGTAAAGAAATTAAGAAGTAGTTCACGTCACAAGTTTAGGGATGGACGGACAGACCGACAAACCAACAAACAATGCACCTCTATACCTGATTATCAATGTACACACAATATTTTAAAGGAATCGGTGAAGAAACGTAAACACTTAATCATAAAAGAAATGTAGAAGCCATTCGCGTCACAATAAAGTAAGAGTCGAATCAGGGGCAATAACTCTGTAATGCTTGAGATAACTCAAGGGAAATTTATGTCATGCACCTCTCCACCTGATTATCAATGCACACACAAAATTTGAACCGAATCGGTTAAGAAATATAGAAGTACTTCGCGTCACAAGTTTTGGGATGGACGGACAGACCGACAAACCAACTGACCGACAGACTGACTCCTATATACCCTCTCTCAGACTTCGTTTGCAGGCGTATAAAAAGATAATTTGGTTTTGTCCGTGATACTTTCTGAATTTTCAGAGCTTTTGATTGGCCAGAAATTTAGGGTGACATCTAAACACATAAGGTTATGCGAAAATGTTAGAACCTTCATGCATTCAAATGAAGCCGAATTATTCCCATATATATATATATACATATATATATATATATATATATATATATATATATATATATATAAACTGCAATCATGTCACTAGCTTGCAATCATGTCACTAGCTTGCACTAGATTTTATACTAGACCGTAGGATTTACCCCAAAACTGCGAATTGTGCTTCCGCAAACAGACCCAAATTGTAAAGACAAAATGAATATGACCAAAGGTTAGTAACATGAGCATGTCTAAATACCACTAAATGATCTTTTATCATTGTCAACGCATTATAATTCCAACAATTCTATTGCAAATTGAGCAATCGTGTAAATTAGAAACAGTTCATTCAGACCATGTTGACATAATGTATATACTTGACTGAATTTGATAAAATTTGAGAATAGTACATATTCCTAAACAAGGAACGGATCATAATTAGTTTATGATCCTATCGAATTTTTAATTATATGACACTGTGGCATTATACCGGGTGTTGTTTCATCAAGCTGCTCCTTACTATTGTGAAAACAAAGTGAAAAAGATGTAAAGATGCGGATAATGGTAATTCTGTATTGACTGGTAATTTTCTTCACTGAGATATTTTTCTAGGGCTAGTTGAATGATTACGTGTCCCAGCATTTTATATTCATAAGTTGTCAACCTCGGTAAATATAAGGTAGGTCGGTGGTTCTCAGTGCATTCGGGGTCTTCCTCCACCTGTAATTAGCTGGACGTCGCTATATGACTGAAATACTGTTGAAGCGACGGTAAACTCAATCAATCAATCAATCAATCAAGCGGTAAATATACAATGCAAATATCTAAATAAAGTAAACTTAAATGATAAATATGTTGGCAAAATCAGGACAGGGTATGTGTGTGTGTTTTTTTAATATCACTTAAAAATACAGTTATCGATATTTCTTTATAATATTCGTGCTTTTATTATAAAGCACTTGTAGTTTTTAAATACCCAAAATACTGTAAGCTAACTAGGTTACAATACATAATCCTAAAGATTCCACATTTATCAACAAATTAGGTCAGAGGACAGAACGTTAGATTATTCCAGCGCCTTGACAGTATTATTGAATCCTTATCATGATATGCATGTTTAAATCCCAACAGTATCACAATGTCCTTAAAAAAGTTTACCCTTCTTTTTTCATATTGTAACATGAATTCCCAAAATGGGACCAGGTAGTGTTATGGTCGCTCCTACTCACCAGCTATATATATATTTTTAGTTTCAAGTTAATACTTTTCTAGTTTTTGATTAATACTCCGGACAAAAAATCATTATAAAATAAAAGGGAGATAATTATACAAGAGGATTATAAAGGCTCTGGAGAACCAGAAATAAATGGGCGGAAAAGAAGCAGCATAAATCTTAAGATATTTATAGAAACCCTGCCACCAATATAACATTCTTGGTAAAGAGTGGTCCTTGGAACACCCGTGATTTGAAATCCAGCCAATACTTTTGGACAAGACGATACTATAACGGGCTCCGCCCCTTGTCGGTTATGTTTTTCGATGGATCACAATAGTTTTAACAATATAGATAGTGAAATAAGGACCATATCGTCCATTGAAAGCCAGAAAGGGCTATTAGCATATGTGAAAAGAAGGCTGATAGCCCCTTCTGGATTTCAATGGACGATATGTGCCATATTATTTTGAAATCTAGCCAGTACTTTTGGACAAGAAGATTTTTCAAATTTGTCTTAAATACATAAGTATAAGTCTTCGCCCTATGATGGCCATGTTTTTCAACGGATCAAAATAAATTTAACAATCTTAGTAGAGGGTAACCAAACGAACATCTGTGCAAAAAAGAACGCAACTTTAAAATCCTGTCAGTATTTTTCGACAAGAAGAACATTTTTTAACAAATTGGTACTAAAAAAGGACTAAGTCCTCTGGCGGCCATGTTTTTTGAGGGATCAAAATAATTTTACATACTTAGTAGAGAGTAACAAAAGGAATATCTGTGTCAAAATACTTTGAAATTAAGTCAGTACTTTGATATTATTGAAGTTTTGAAATTATTCCGTTTAAGTTTCCATGGCAACCAAATTTCTCCATGAAATGAACATTTCTGTAAAGTTATAACGAAATTGGCCTAGAATTGTAGTAGATGTCCATATAAGTTACATTTTGACGGTCAAAATAACTCAACTTTGAGCAAGATGAGCTAAAAACTGGGACCAGGTAAAATATGGTTCTGGTCTCTGCACTTTTCCGAGTCACAATCTATGTATATTTTAATTTTCAAATACATGTACCTTGTCAAATCTTTGAGTAATGCTCTTGTAAACTAGAAATGTGTCCAGAGGACACAGATGCCCCCACCTGTCGCATTTTCCAAAAACAAACCCAGGAGCGCAAGTCAGGTCCTGAGTAATATATCTATGAAGTTTAAAGTCTGTAGCACGAATACCTTCAGATTTACCTGTGTCACAGTTTTGGGATGGACGGACGGACAAAGGCAAATCTATATGCCGCACTTGTTGGTGTGTGTGGTTGGGGGGGGGGGAGACATAAAATACCCAGGTGCACAAGTTCATGTCCTGAATAATATATTCATGAAGTTTCAAGTCTCTAGTACAAATACTTTTTAAGTTACATGCATCACAGGCATAAAATTCCGCATTTTCCAAAAAAATAAATAAAAAAATCAAAGACCATTAACTCTGTCAACTTAACAACGGTTCAATGAAAATACTTAAGTGCACAAGTCCATGTTCTGAATAATATATCCATGTCCAAGTTTCAAGTCTGTAGTACAAAATTTACGTGAGTAAAGTTACGTGAGTCACAAGCATAAAATTCCATATTTTTCAAAAACAAAGGCCCATTACTTTGTCAACTTGACAGCGGTTCAATGAAAATACCCAGGTGCGCAAGTTCATGTCCTGAATAATATATCCATGAAGTTTCGATTCTGTCGTACTGTAGTACAAATACTTTCAGAGTTACGTGCGTCACAAGCATAAAAATCCATATTAAAAAAGTAAAACAAAGGCCCATAACTCTGTCAAATACAACGGCGTTTCAATGAAAATACACAGGTGCGCAGGTTCATGTTCTGAATAATATATCCATTAAGTATAAAGTCTGTAGTACAAATACTTTCGGAGATATGCGTGCCACAAAGATTCGGGACGGACGCACGGGCGACGGAAAAAAGGCGATCACTAAGGCTCACCATGAGCACGTTGTGTTCATGTGACCTAAAATAGGACCAGATAAAGTATGTTTATTTCGCCTTGTCGCCATCTATGTACTTTTTAAGTTTCAAGTCAATATTCATTGTAGCATGACTCATTATAAAATAAAAAAGAGGACCATGATGGCCCTGAATCGCTCACCTGGTTTCATAAGGCAATGTAAAATCAAATGACCCCTGCGGCAGAGTCAATTTTGACCCCAGGGCAATGATTTGAACAAACTTGGTAGAGGTCGAGTAGACAAAACCACTTTTTTGGTCAGATTCCCCGAGTGGGCTACTAGCTTTTGGGATTCAGGGGCCCACCAAATTATTTAGTGGCCTACCATGTGAATATGACAAAAAACAACAACAAAAAAAACAAAAAAAAACATAAAAATAGCATCATGTGTTACTCTCAGGCTAAGAAATAGTTTTGCAACAAACAAAGCATAGAGCCACTCAGGATTTTTATTCCATCTTTGGGGAAGCCGCCCACCGCCCTTCAGAAGGGGGATTTTCGAAAATGTAAACAATGAAAAAAAACAACAACACCTGCAGTGCAGTTATCATCGGAGGAAATTTCAATTGTTCAGTTAGCGAGAATTTGCATAAAGGCATTAAATTGATCCTATTGTTTATATATTGCTTTCATGTAGTTACCTGTAAAATTTCGCTCCTAAACTCATAGGGCAAACCGATCAGTCAATCAAATTGATTTAAAAATACAGTGGCCATCAAACTTTGTTGATGTTTATCGCAAATGGCGATGATTACGCAACTTAAGCAGTAAAACAAGGTGAAAGATGTTAACTGACATAATGAAGGATACTATCCGAGTATTCCACATCACTGCATAATTAGGAAGCATTAGAAAGCGTTTTGATTGGATAACTTGCATCTTTTCATTGGTTGTTTTTTATCTGCCCACAGCAAGTGCTATACAGCGTAGAGCGATATGTGTTCTTTACTTTCGCTTTTGTTTTCTTTAAAGTTAATGGGTGTGGAAATCGTATTCTTAGGGGAATTTTTATTTCTTGACGGGGAAAAATATTGTTTTTCTTACCAAGTGGAAGCCGCCTTTTAACGGCGGCTGTTATATAGAAGGGAAAAAACGTGGCCACGGTTATAAGCTAGTCGCCAAGATGGACTACCAACCTTAGAAAAACACTCGCCCACATCGAAAAATGGTCGCCCTAGGCGAGATGGCGCCCGTTAATTTCCATCCCTGGTCTACTAGTCCATGAAACAAACCAAATATCTAACCTTCAGGTCTTGTGGTTTCTGAGAAGAAGAATGTTCAATCTCTTTCCTATATTAGCCTTTGTTAAATCAAGTTACCCCTGGGGCGGGGCCAATTTTGACACCAGGGCCATGATGTGAACAGATTTTTAAGATTTCACTTTTAAAACTATCAGAGAAGAAGATTTTTAAGTAAATTGTTGACGACTCACAACGACGGACGCCGAACAAAGGCTGGTCTCAAAAGCTCACCTTGGCATTTCGTGCCAGGTGAGCTAATAAAAGGAAAAAAATCAAGATTAGGACGAGATAGACTTATGGTTCTTGGTCACTGCACTTCCATTTATTGACCTTTATCCATATAGTTTCATATGCATATTTCATGTGGAAAGAAATCGTTAACGCGGACGCCGACGACTGGGTGACCGCAAAACTCAGACTATTCTATGAATAGTCGACCTAAAATAAGTAACTTCAGAAGAAGGTGCAAGTAATGGTCAAAAAATTATTGAGTATACTGGCAAGATTCACCATGAAGACCACTTTGATATGAATATCTTTAGAATCTTTGGTGGTCTTTTTAACTAACTTTTGCTGTACGCTAGCGGTTTCCACTCACCATTTGATTACGATGCTTGATCTTCCAGTCCTGATATGTCCGAAAGCATCGGATGCCTTGGAGATACATTCGTTGTAAAAGTTGGATCTTCTGAGAAAATGACGGACGATCATTAGGGCTATAACAATTGTCATAACAACCAGTCTCCAACGTGGTTCTGTTCCAGCATCCTCAGAGTGTAGCATAGCAAACACAAAATACACAACATACCCGACAAGAAGAAGAACATTTCTTAGGAACTTGAAATGTGTTTTGTGGTCTTGAAAAAATGTCCTCGATCTTTCATAAATGCCGTTGTCCTGGTTGCTGCTGCTTTTACTGATTGTAAAGACGGCGACATTTCTGATAGGAACGTCATTTTTCTCTTCCTGACTGGTGTCAAGCTCTTTAAGCTCCATGATAAGAAATAAACCGCCTCCCCGCTCACACAGAAACACACAATTTTATTAACGTGTATATGTAGGATTGAAGTATTCGTTGCTAGAAGTATATCACGCTTATTGACATTCACGGTCCATAGAGTTCTAACAATTTATACCAGTATGGTATACCTTTGTGGATAAAAATAGCAATACATTTGTTGAAAATCTATTTAAAGGGTCCGATCCCCGTCCCCACTAAGAGGCACCAGTATAACACCAATGATGTGAATAATATATTATTAGTTTCAAGACTAGTTAGCTAATTTTACCAGACGTGGTAAATTCAAGTTGCATGTATTTTGTCACCGCCGTGTGGCAACGCTTTATCTACCCCCAAGTTAACTGCTATATGTGGAATAGTGAAACCAAAACAGTCATACATACCCACCATTTCACCCCCCCCCCCCCAAAAAAAAAACAACAAAAAAAAAAACTCCCAAAACAAAAATACTAAAAAGATTTAGTAGTGTCGTACATATGAGAGATGAATTGAATGAAAGCAAAGGTTAAAAATGTTTATCAAAGCGCCTAAAGTTCTTGGGTACTGCCAAGCATCAGAAAACAGGAGAGAACAATCATAAATAGTGTATTTTATACATATGTAGGCTGTTTAGTAAAATACGTTTGTTATGTAAATGCTAAGGTAAATTTAACTGTCGATAATTAAGCATAATTCGATTCTATCAAAGATTTTGCAGTTGACGAGGGAGTCTGTTATCTTGATGCGTGAACAAAGCAAATGAAAAGAGCGCTGATTATCGCAAAATACGCCCGTCCTGCAATTGTATCAATCCAAAGGACTCTAGAGTCTGGGGTATTCTGACTTGTTTTCAAACTATATTGAGTTACTGTACCAGTACATAATGTTTGGTAAAGCTCAGTGAAACAAATTTATGGGGAAAATTGTTTCTAGTGTAATTCTCTATAATCATGCAAAGTTTAAGAAAATTCGCAAGGCAAGTTTTAATTTCCCTTTGTCTATATAATAAACAACTGTATCAGGCGCGTATGCCCTTAAAGCATGAAATAAATGTCAACGTTCTAAATTATTCTAGTTTACACAAGTTAAGGTAAAATATAATCTAACAAATACCCTATTGCTTCTGACTTCAGATTTCGACATAAAATGCATGCAAATGAACACAAGGTAAATATAATTAAAAAAGGTTGACTATAGAATAGAATGTCGTTCAAATCCATGCACAGATCCAGAGGGGGCGGGGATGGGACCCCCTGAGATTTGGCTAATGCCTAAAATATGCATACAGGAGGAGGGGGCGGGGTATGACCGGCCTGCATGTACTGTGATTTCCAGAAGTCCCCCCCCCCCACACACACACTTACAGTAAGTGATTTTCAGAGGTGTCTGCAACCCCCCCGCCCCCCCCCCCCTCCCAGTTTGTGATTTTCAGAGATGGCATTTTATAGTTGGAACAGGACACAGTAATATCCCTGTCGGACCCCCCTGAGACAAATTGCTGCAGGATCCGTGCATGAAAGCTACACACACGCAGGAGACCACAATCATACACAATATATCATCTGTTTAGGTTTTCGCACCTCGCAATGCCTATTGTTCTTCTGCTGATTGTTTTTTTTTAATTCTTCCACTCATTTTTTGTACACGCCCTACCATCCAGATGACGAAAGCTACAGTAATGAAATTTTAGACATGCAATTCACCTGTTTCTGAACCTGTGCCTAATGGGTCAAACTTTTCTCTTTTGTTTCTGATTCTAGGGAGCGCAACATATGAAATCACTCTTTTGCTAATAACTCAATAAATATAAAAATATGTAAATATGCTTCAACTTGTGATATATAAGAAATAGAATGTTCGACTAGTGTGACTTGTGTACTTAATTGAACTATTTGCTGCATTTCTAGGTTTGTAATCAATTTTGTTTCTCATTTTGCCGCTAGATGGCTTTCTGATAAAAAATCACCCTCTTTACTTATAACTCAAAAAGTTGAAGTATGATTCAAATGCGTTTTCAGCATTTTGTTCCTTGATGACAGCACAACAGAATATGGTGGATCACAAAGTTTCGGGTGCGGAAAAATATTTGCGCTAGAAGAGGTTGAATGTTCGAACCTAGGTCTATGAAAAACCTGCCCATTTTTGTTTGATATTAGATAGAAGAAATTCTGTTTGCTGCATACGATTTGCAAGACGTATACGCAAGACATATATGGGGTGGCGAATTTGAGAAATGTATGGTTTGTCCTCTAGAAACGGTCAAACTTCACTAAAATATTGGAATATTTAAAAATTCAAAAACATGTTTTTTTCGCTCCTGACTTTATTTTTGTTTATTCTTCACGATTTCTTCACAGGATATGTATTGTTATATTTGAAAGGGTCTACCAATTTAAAAATTAAAAAAAGTTGTAAAGGTCAAGGTCATATTACGATTTTTTTTTCTTCAGCTACAAAACTGAAAATATTTTATTGAGAGTATATGAACAAGAGTGTCAGTTCTAAAAAAAGCTTTTTTCCAGTGATGTGTAGTTTGACTAGTGCGACTTGTAATCCTTGATTGAACTATTTGCTGCATTGCTAGGTACCTAATTGTAAACTTTAATTCTCTTTGTTATGTACCACATACAATATCCGGCTTGTTATTTATAGACATCCCCTTTACCTTGCGGTTGGCGCAAAATAAAACTTTTGTAAAGATTTGCAAAACAAAAATCCATTACTTGCATGCTTTTACGTGTTAATGCACAATGTGTTTTTCTGCCCACATAACTGTTAAAATACTCTGGCAGTGTCACCCATTTTAATGCTCCTGTTCCAATTCAATTTATAAATCTCAGCTAGGGGACTCCGCACTGGATTTAATATTAAACTTGAAAATAATGACAAATCCTTACAATTCAACAGATTGTTGGTTATTTGTTCTCTGTGGTGGTTAAACGTTCAAATGTTCCAAATTACTAAAACGTACAGGTAAAAAAAAACAGTTTTGTTCGTTTACACATTTCTTTTTTTGTAAAGCCTGTCCATTATGAAACCAATGACACTTCAATATTATGTTATCGCAATTTTATGGAATGTTTATGCTATATCAGTGTATGTCGCACTGACATGCTCGGGTACATAAACATGTCCTGTTATCATTATTAATGCACCTTGCGCGTTCAAATATGTACATGATTTTGCATTTTATTGCGTAATTTGTAACATCGATTGCTTAGCACAGGCAGGAACGCACTTGTTGCGGATGTAACCAGATCATCATTAAAACATGCTTGCACTGTGGACTTATTGCACATCTACTGTACCAGCGCTGTGAATCAAATTACATTTAATCGTGACTGCTTTCAAAAGTTGGTGTCATATATATCCTTTATCTCAGTTGAGCTATATCATTTCTTTCTTTAATTTCACCTCGTGTTTTGATATTTTCAGTTATAAGGGACTTTTTAGTGGACATGACAAATAATCATAAACACTTTCGTACACTTAATGGTCACGTAATAATAAAGTGGTGCATTGATTATTGCAAGCCTAGTCCAATCAATGAGCCGCTTGGCCCGACATGCTATTTTAAGCTAAACTTTTCGAAGACTAGGATGAGCTATTGGAGATACCCCGCGTCGGCGTCCCAAGAAATGTTAAGGTTTTGTTTAACATTGCCATTTTCTCCACTCACTGGTTGTCCCTCAAACTTCACTTGTATGTGTTTATCATCAGACAAACCAGTGGAAACAGGGACAGTAACTCTTCCAAATATTCTTTGCATATTTATGGCCCTTTTTAGACTAGACAAAAGGTTATTTTTTTCTTTAGCATTACCATTATCTCCAGTATTACCTAATGGATGTCCCTTTAACTTCACAAATGCTGTATATCATCACCAGACCTACCAGTAGAAACAAGAAACAGTAACTCTTCCAAACATTTTTACATATTTATGGCCAATTTTGGACTTAGAAAAAATGTTCAACTTATGTTTAACATTGCCATTACCTCCCATTTTACTCAGTAGATGTCACTAATACTTCACACATACCTTGGTCATCATCAGACCAACTAGTAGAAACCGAAACAATAACTCTTCCAAATATGTTTGCATATTTATGAGCCTCTTTGGATCTACCTTCTAACTTCTTTACATTGATGTTTCTCATAATTCACACATAAAAATGCACGAACTACGAAGGTGAGCTTTGGGACCAGCCTTTGTCCGGCGTCCGTCGTCGTAAGTCGTCAACAATTTACTTAAAAGTATTCTTCTCTGAAACTACTGACGGAAAAGTGATCAAAATGTGCAGGGATGTTTCTAAGGTGATCCTCAATAAAAAATGCTCAAATTGTTCCGGTCTGTTGCATAGTTAGGTCACAGGAGCTAAACATAGATTTTAAAAGTGAAATCTTAAAAAAATCTTCGTCTCTGAAACCACAAGGCCTAGAGCTTAGATATTTGGTGTGTGGCTTTGTCTAGTAGACCTATACCAAGTTTGTTCAAATCATGACCCTGGGGTCAAAATTGATCCCGCCCCAGGGTCTCTTTATTTTACATGGACTTTATATATGAAGAACTAGAAAACTAAATACGAAGAACTAGAAAATGTAACATGGCCAAGTAGACTTCTACCAAGTTTGTTCAAAGCATGGCCCTGGGGTCAAAATTGGCCACGCCCAAGCGGTCACTTGATTCAACATAGGCTAATATAGGAAAAAACTTGAACAATCTTCTTCTCAGAAACCAAAAAACTGGAGTTTAAGTATTTTGTGTGCAGAATTGTCTAGTAGACCTATACCAAGTTTGTTCAAATCATATCCCTGGGATCATAACTGGCCCCACCTCAGGGGTCACCTGATTTAACATAGGCTAATATAGGGGAAAAATTGAAAAATCTTCTTCTCAGAAACCAAAGGCTGGAGTTAAAATATTTAGTGTGCAGCATTGTCTAGTAGATCACTACCAAGTTTGTTCAAATCATGGCCCTGGGTCAAAATTGGCTCTGCCCCAGGGGTCATTTGAATTTTACATGGCCTAATGAAACCAGATGAGCGATTCAGGGCCATCATGGCCCTCTTGTTTATTTAGAATTTCGATAAAGGTTTTCACACCACCTCATTTTTTTCACTTAACAGTTTGAGGTATTGTTTTGAAACTTTGATAACATATTTATGACCCTCAACTCTACTTGTACATGACAGGATTTCATAACTCTGTCTTGGATTTTGACATAATTATTCCCCTTTTCTGACTTGATGAATATGTTTGTACTAACTCAATTTTTCACTGAACTCTTTCACGGTGCATAACCATATCGGCGGGCTCTTTGCGGAAATCGCTATATCGGCAGGCTGTCTGCGTTCGCACCGGTTTTTCTCTGCCAAAAACACTAGAAAACGCTGGACGGAAGGGAAAGAAACAGACCAATGGTCACTTTACAAAGGTGAGTTGCTCAATATTAAGTATTGCACGGAATATAAGAGTATCTTAGCTATGTATATACGTGTAAACTTTTCAATTATCAGCGACTGCGACCTGAAACTCGGCCGAACAGTTTAGTGATATACCAACATAAACACAACCTCGGCACTTTCTACAGGCTTCAGCAGGTTATTGCTTTGATTATGTCTATAAAATAACCATCGAATGTATTCTTTTAAGTATATTCTTCAAGGAGATACCGATAATTCCAGCTGGCTTGTGGTAGGTCTGTGGTTCTACCCGGGTACTCAGTGTACTCGGGGTCTTCCTCCACCTGCAATTAGCTGTACGTCGCTATATGATTGAAATAATATCGCAGCGACGGTAAACCCCAATACAACAACAACCGATAAATTGGGCGATTTTAATAAGTTGTTGAAATATTTCGCAACAAACTGACAACCTATCCTACTTTTTACATAGGAGAGAATGAACGGTGTGTATTGGAACAATTGAATACAGTGATTTTTTCTTTGTTCAAAATGTTCAGAGAATATAGGCGGCATCCCCCATCCCCCATTTTCTATTTTCTTTCATTCCCCCGCCCCCATTATTATGACAGTTTACCTACCATGTTGTATCTTTGGTTTATTATATTTTATGCAATAAAACATCATTAAATAAGAGGCTTACATAATACATAGAAGAAAAATCCCCCTTTTAAGCTCACCTTGGGCCCGGACTCCTTTCCCCCCAACAGTGAAAAAAAAAACACTGGAAGGGCAGGAAGCATGAAGCTGTTATTTCACAACAATAAAACACAAAGTACACTAGAAGTATGTTTTAAAAACAAGAGGCCCATGATGGCCCTAAATCGCTCACCTGAGATAAATAGGTTGACCCAAAGAACATCTGTACCAATTTATTTTAAAATCTGGCCAGTAGTTTTGAAAAAGATGATTTTTAAAGTTTTCTTTTTTTTTTCTTTTTGTTGCCATGGCAACCAAAGTTCTACATGGATCAAGTTTATTTTAGCAACTTTTGTGAAGGTTGACCCATGGATCATCCCTGCCAAGTTTAATCAAATTCTGTCCAGTGGTTTCAGAGGAGATGTTGTTTAAAGGTTTCTCTATATACATATAAGCCCCGCCCCTGGCGGCCATGTTTTTTTACGGATCGGAATAATTTTAGCAACTTTGGTAGAGGTTGACCCAAGGAACATCTGTACCAATTTATTTTAAAATCTGGCCAGTAGTTTTGAAGAAGATGATTTTTAAAGTTTTCATTTTTTTTTCTTTTTGTTGCCATGGCAACCAGAGTTCTAATGGATCAAGTTTATTTTAGCAACTTTTGTGAAGGTTGACCCATGGATCATCCCTGCCAAGTTTAATCAAATTCTGTCCAGTGGTTTCAGAGATGTTGTTCAAAGGTTTCTCTATATACATATAAGGCAAAAAAGCCTCGCCCCTGGCGGCCATGTTTTTTTACGGATCGGAATAATTTTAGCAACTTTGTTAGAGGTTGACCCAAGGAACATCTGTACCAAATTATTTTGAATCTGGCCAGTAGATTTGAAGGAGATGATTATTAAAGTTTTCAAATTATTTTTCTTTTTGTAGCCATGGCAACCAGAGTTCTTCATGGATCAACTTTATTTTAGCAACTTTTGTAGAGCCTCACCCAAGGAACATTCCTGCCAAGTTTCATTAAATTCTGTTCAGCGGTTTCAGAGGAGATGTTGTTTAAAGCAAATTGTTGACGACGGACGACGACGGACGCCATACGAAGGGCGATCACAAAAGCTCACCTTGAGCACTTTGTGCTCAGGTGAGCTAAAAACAATCGCTGGCCTGTCGTAATTGCAGAGAGTCTGCCTGTGCTTCAAAAAGTGATGTGCGGAGAGACCTCCCGTGCAACGACAAAACAGAACGTAGGGGTTTTTCCAAGAAATTTACATTAAAATCGGCTAATTTATCGGTATCTTCTTAAAGAATATACTTAAAAGAATACATTCGATGGTCATTTTATAGACATAATCAAAGCAATAACCTGCTGAAGCCTGTAGAAAGTGCTGAGGTTGTGTTTATGTTGGTACATCACTAAACTGTTCGGCCGAGTTTCAGGTCGCAGTCGCTGATAATTGAAAAGTTTACACGCATATACATAGATTAGATACTCTAATATTCCGTACAATACTTCATATTGATCAACTCACCTTTGAAAAGTGACCATTGGTCTGTTTCTTTCCCTTCCGTCCAGCGTTTACTAGTGTTTATGGCAGAGAATGACCGGTGCGAACGCAGAGAGCCTGCCGATATAGCAGTTTCCGCAGAGAGCCCGCCGATATGGTTATGCACCGTGTCTTTGAGATATTACTTTAAAACTTCGAGCACATTTTTATTGCTCATGTGTATATTCTGATAATACAGAGATACTCATTTTGTCTTTAATGGCAATATTTTTTCGGCGTAGCTGTATAATTTCGATTTCAACTCGCATCTTAAACCAATCAAATGTACGCTAACAGCGGTAAATAATTCTAAGCTGAATAAAAGGACTCCTGTTATTGGTTAACGCATCATTATGGACTATAAAATTACTGTAAATAAGGGGTGCAGCTTGTATATATCATTCAGCTTGGTGTTATTACTTTTCTTTTTGATGTAAACATGAAAGTGATTTCAGTAAATTAAATACAATCCTTTTCCATCAATTGAGGAATGCTACTTTGTGAAAATGATTTAAAACAACAAAAAAAAAATCCACCGTGTTATGACATGAAACCCCTTAATTACTATGTATATTGAATTCTTCCAGCCTGCCGTGATGCTCTCATTGAAAATTAATTCGCCAAAACAAACACAACTAATAACGCTTGTAAATCATAATTGTCATATGCAATAATGATATGAACAAATATCAAACAAGCCTATTTACAGATATAATTTTTTGTATTACCGTCTATAAATAAGTATATTTCATAGAAAAAATACTGAACTATTTCTAGAGCGTACTAAATTTGTTGTGCGTCGGTCTTTCGCGCGCTTTTCCTCGGAATGTTCTAGAAGACTGGAAATCTCGTTTTTCTTTCATCCTACGCCGAATATCTTTTTTAAAGATATTTCTTGTTTTTATTGTCAAGCTTCAAGCTTTCGAATAGTCGAGCATGCTGTCTTACGGACAGCTCTTGTTTGCACTGGCTGTCACGCCTCTGCGTCTCATGTCAAAACCACCTTAGTGGAAATCAGAATCGGTGATTTGTATGGAAGGGCATTTACGTAAATAATCGGTTGATGTAACTTACACATGCATTCATCTAAAGGAGAAATGCTTGTGTATACATGCAATGATTATGCATTCTATTGACTATTTCATTTGTGTTATGATGTTGTTTCTTCTCACTACTTATAAGTCTATGTATACAGCTTTAAGTTGCCTCAAAGTAAGTTTATAAATTGATGTAACTGTAATCAAAATTTTTCCGATCTGGCCAATGGGTTTGAAGGACATGATTTTTATAAAGTTTTTCGTTTTTTTTTTTGTTGCTGTTTTTTCATTCCGTTGCCATGGCAACCAAAGTTCTACATATACCGTTTATTTTAGCAAGTTTTGTGAAGTTTCACCCAAGGAACATCCCTGCTTAGTTTAATCAACTTCTGCCCAGCGGTGTCCCAGAGGAGACGTCGTTTAAATTAAATTGTTGACGACGGACGCAGGGGATCAAAAAACCTCACCTTGAGCACTCAGGTGAGCTAAAAAAAATCTTGTTAGAAACCACTAGGCCTAAAGTGTAGATATTTTGTGTGTAACGTGGCCTAGTCTCTACAAACTTTGTTCAAATCACGACCTTTGGGTCAAAATTGCACCAACCAAGGGATCACGTGATTTTACATTGGCTAATATAAGAAAACAAACTTGAAAATCTTTTCAGAAACCACAAGGCCTGGAGATTTGATGTTTATTATGTATAATTGTTTAGTTGACATTTTCCAAGTCTGTTCACATCTTGGCCCCGCCCCAAGGGTCACTTAATTTTAATAGACCCCTTAAGAAAATAAAATAGATAAACCACAAGGCCTAGATTAGATATTTGGTATGTTACGTGGGCTAGAAGACTTCTACCAAGTTTGTTCAAATCTTGACCCAGGGGCAACTTGATATTACATAGCCTAATGATACCAGTTGAGCGATCCAGGGCCATTATGACCTCTTGATTTATTTAGCCTCCAGTAACCTATACAGAATTTGTATTATGGCCAAGTCTCTCTCAAAGCGTACTCATTAAAAATACATATATTACGCACATTACATTATCAAATTAAAATACAAAAACAAGAGGGCCAAGATGGCCCTGAATCGCTCATCATTGCCTTCATTGCATATAATTGTATTATGAGTCATACTGAATACACAAACCATGAAGAAGTACATCAAAATCATCTAAATTCCACACAAAAACTGTACCTACCATCTAAATTTTGAAGGTCATAGCTCTTACAAGTCTATATAAAAAATTTTTAAAAATACCCCAAATTTTGAATGGTCGAGGTCACAGTAAACATCTAACTCCAGGCTTTGTGGTTTCTGAGAAGATCTTTTGAGGGTTTTCCTATGTAAAATCAAGTGACTCCTAAGGCAGGGCAAATTTTGACCGAGGGCCACGATTTGAACCAACTTTGATCGAGGTTCACTAGGCAATGTTACACACCAAATATCTAAACTCTAGGCCTTGTGGTTTTTGACAAGAAGATTTTTCTAGTTTTTCCTATTTAAGTCTATGTAAAATTATGTGACCAGGGTCAAGATTTGAAAAATAAAATTGGTAAAGGTTCATAAGACAATACCACATACCAAATATCTAAGCTCTAGGCCTTGCGGTTTCGGAGAATATTTTTTTAAAGATTTGACTTTTAAAATCTTTTTTTTTTTTTTTTTTTTTTTTTTTTTTTTTTTTTATTAAATATTTTAATTTATTCCGAAAGAAAAAAGTACAGATGACAGTGAAGCTTAAAAGCCATTGAAAATAGTACATATATTTGTATCTAAACACGATCAGAAAAAGTACATTTGCACCAATTATATGGTCCAAATATTAATTGAATGGATGCATTTGAATCATTTGATGTAATGGCGATCTTGTTCAAATGTATAAACACTTGTCAAACATGTGAGACACACGTTTAATGTGGCGCCCAATACTTTCCCATCATCTCACTAACTTCTGTCTATGCGATGGGACCACCAATTAAAGATTTAAAACAATTGTAACATCTCTATCACAGGTTAAGATATAACAATCTGACAACGCTAATCTTCATTTTCTTTGTAACTTATTTCTTTTTACGTCGATTCCCAAGGTACACTAATCCCCTTCCCTCAAAGGTTCCAGGGTTGGATCAATACTTTGCACCTTGGAAGGTCAATTAAATGTCCTTGACCCTGACAATGTTTGAACCCTCAAACCTCTGATCCGTAGTCACCCATTAAGTATGTCAACTTGACGGTATATGTAATACAATACCAATGCAATATACGTGTTTGATACTGTAACAGTGCAATATGTAATACAATACCAATGCAATATACATGTTTATACTGTAACATGCAATATTTAATCACAATATCAATGCAAACTGACTTATTATCACCGAACATAAATAGTTGTCAAAGTAACTCTGCCAGACAGTATTGTGCAAATACCTTTAGGAGAGGATTCAATAAGTCACTAGACTTTTTCCAAATCCTTGATTATTATTCTTTGTAATTGTTATTGTCTAATTTGTAATTACACTGAAATAAATATGTTTAATAATATCAATGCCATATTTAACACATTCAATGTAATATTTAAAACAATATAAAAGCAATATTAATAGATACCAAATCCAATATGCAATACAATACCAATGTAATATTTTAAATTCAATGCAATATAAATTTTATCTACAAACTGTGACCGATATGCAACAGACCGGAACTATTTTAACAACTTGGTAGAGCTTCATGCAAGGAACATCAAAGGCAATTTTCATCAAATTTGTCCCATTGGTTTAGGAGGAGATGTTTAAAGAAAATTGTTGACGCTGGACAAAAGGTGATCACAATTGCTCACCATGAGCACGTTGTGGTCAGGTGAGCTAAAAATCAGGAAAGCATACGTTGTTTTCCGCCATTTGTCCAAGTTATGAATGGTGGCTGTTAAATTTCCGGCCTCGAAGAAACTAGCCAAGGCTCATAATGACCAATGAAAAAAATATTTCGACACGAGGTTTGAGGTGATGACAAGAGTGTGACCTGATGGACAAACCTGTATTGGCCCCAGGAATTGGCCAGGCAGACCAACAACAAAATGTTCATCATTCTCTTGTTATTTCATAATACATGTGCAATAGACATATAAAAAAAATATCAAAGACTTCTTATTTCGACTGCTTATTTCTTTTTTTTTTATCAGGTCATGACTGCCGACCACATAACAGCGCATCCTAGTGTCTCTGACATAGGCGGTTTCCCACATCGAAACACCAGGTATTATAAAAACACACGAGTATGTAACTAATGTCTATATACATTTATGCACAATACATGCTGCTAAACTGTTAATCCAGGACATTTTCCATGGAGTCCGTGCTCCATTGAACGTTTGGTTTGTTGGAACAAAATATTTTTCTATATGCGACGGAAAACTCCTCCCAATATGATATATATATAGGATCTGACTTAAATTGTCATTTCATATCAAAATTTACTAAACGAGTAAATGTTATGAAGCGAGCCTCTTCATGTCAGATTATTTTTATCATATGACCTATAGTGACAGTAAAAAACGATTAAACAACTAACAAACAAACAAATGAAGGCACGGACTGTGCAAGAATTATTTTTGTAAATCTAACACCAAGAAATAGATTCAAATAAGAACCTGAAAATAGCGATTTAACGTGTGTATGTCTCATACAGTATGTCTCATACATTTTAAACATCATATGAATCATGAATCAAACACATTTAATCCAGCTGTTCGAGTTCAGCACACTATGCATATATATAGAATACACGCGCGTTGAGGCGGAGTGATGTAATTCGGCCTAAAAGTTATAAGTAACGTGTTTATATTTAAACAAAACGTGTGATGGGTATACGACACCGGAAACAGCTGTTTGAGCACAATGTCATATGATAAAATGCAATATTTTACTGAGATTTTTTTTTCTGTTCCATACTTTCATATTTTCTCAATAAAAAAAAAGTCTAAAGAATTTTATTTGGAAACAAATGTGTCACCTGATGCGTGACGGAAAAAGTGTGACGGACAGACAGACGACGGAAAAGTGGTCCTAAAAAACAAAAAAAAAACAAATCCAGCGTCCGTGATACTACTAGTCATGATATAAGCTTGTTTCAATGGTCATTTTCATGCGCTGTGTTTATTTCGAGTTCATGGCTGTTTGCGTGCACGGAATCAGGATACCGTGTTTCGAGGCTCTTCCATGAATGGTTCATAAAATGATTCATTCTGAACTTTGGGAGAGCCCGTCTAGAGGCTGCTAGGGCCAACGACGTTGTGCTGGTTGGAATTTACCAAATCACACTACACATTCTTGCAGTCTCTTGATGTCAGCATCAAGACACTTGAAGAAAAAGACTAATCTAAAATATAAACTGATTTCTTTCAACATGAATAAAATGTTCCTGGCTGAAGTCTGAAAGGAGTACAAATGCATTTTCATTCCTTTCAATGCTTTTATCGGCAAGAAGATTGTTGTTTTTGGGGTTTACCGTCGCTGCGATAGTATTTCAATCATATAGCGACGTCCAGCTAATAACAGGTGGAGGAAGACCCAGAGTACACAGAGGTACCCGGGTAAAACCACCGACCTACCGCAAGCCAGCTGGAAGGCTTCCTCATGAAAAATCCGAAGTCCCTACCGGGATTCGAACCCACAGCGGTGACCGGCAAGAAGATAAACTAAATAAAAAGAATAAAGAGTAAAAAGAAAAGGAAAGAAAAATGAAGATACAAAAAAGGTAAAGTAGAAAAAAGAGACAAAGTTCGCGAAACTTGGGCAACAAAATATACCTGTAGAGTTTGTGGGGAGAGAAGGAGAATTAATGATTAAGGGAATTGAGTGATTTGGTATAGATGTGATAGTGAGATGGTGAAAAAGTGGTATATGTAGTGGATTGTTTCATAGGAACTGTTAGGAACCGAAAGCGGGAAATGATTGATGGACAGAGGAATGGCCATGCCGTCTGTGCATGCCAGTCATGCATAAGGGACATTCACAAACTCAGGAGTGAACTGAACAGTTTTACAAGACGAGCGAAGAACTGAAAAGTTTCACAAGGCTTGGATCTATTTGTTGTTGATGTTAAACTATTTATCTATGAAGATTTATATTTATTCCAAAATTGATGATCTAATACTGTCAAACATAAAAGTCGGAAACAAAAACAACGGCCTTTTTATTTTGACGATTTTACTAAATTAGTCATAACTGGCGTTCATACTAGATCTAGTTAAGTAGCCCTAGATAATTGCCAAGTTATTTAAGTCAAAGAAAAAAAACATATAATAAAGTACATGTACGTTCAAATGATTGGATTGTTTGTATACATATATACACACAAATAACAAAATATAACTAAGAAAAGCACGGGTTAATGTGCAAAACTTAAGATGGCCAAATGAGAACAAGAAACATTTCACACACACGGAATTACAGAGTACCCAATGAGTTACAAAAACTACAGTACGAGGGGCTCCTCACTATCCAGGTGATCTTGGAGTTTATCACATATGCAGGTCATATTTGCTTCTGCCTCTGTCAGCCTAAAGTATACTGTCTGCAAAGGATGCAGACGGGAGCCATTGGCTTCTACAAGCTGGACACTTCTGAAAAGATTGCAAGTAAATTACATGTTTGAATTCGTTTACATGATATACATGGGTATAATTTTAATGCTCTGTCACATTCTTTATTAAATACATTATTTTATTTTTCTTCCTATAAATGCTATTGACATTTCATATGCCAAAACTGGCATATCACTGAGAACACTGCTTTTGCATTGTGCACGTTGACAGAAATACTTTTCAGTTTGGAAATTAACTGTCAAAAGGAAAACAACGATAGTGCAATACATATTTGGACTTTGAAAATGTACAGTTTTGAAACCTCCTGTACTGAGGTACTTGTTAGGCTGGACCAGACGTATCCAGGCATACACCTAGTTGCAAAGCCAAAACGTAATTATATTCAGTGTAATTATACTACATACGTATTTTTATACATATTTTTATAATTAAATGTAGAGTATCTTTCGTTATCTGTAGGTGCCTCCTACATGGCATTGCATCTGTTTTAGCTCACCTGAGCACAACGTGCTCAAGGTGAGCTTTTGTGATCGTCCGTCGTGCGACGTGCGTCTTCAACAACTCTAGAAACCATATTTAATGCCTATCTTCATGACACTTGGTCAGAATGTTTGTCATCATTAAATATCTTGGACAAGTTGGAAATTGGGTCATGTGGGGTCAAAAAGTAGGTCACGGGGTCAAATCTTAGAAAAACCTTGTTAACACTCTAGAGGCCACATTATGGCCCAATCTTCATGAAACTTGGTCAGAATTTTTTCTCCATAAAATCTTGGACAAGTTCAATTTTGGTCATGTGGGGTCAAAAAGTAGGTCACGAAGTCAAATCTTAAACAACCTTGTTAACACTCTAGAGGTCACATTTTTGGCCCAATCTTCATGAAACTTGGTCAGAATATTTTTCTCTATAAATCTTGGATAAGTTCTAATTTGGGTCATTTTGGGTCAAAGAGTATGTCACGAGGTCAAATCTTTTAATTTTGGGGAAAAAAAGGGGAAAAAAAATTATAACCTCTAGACGTCGTATTTTTGGTCATATCTTCATGAAACTTGGTCGGAATGTCTGTTTCCATAAAATCTTGGACAGGTTCGAAGTTGGGTCAACAGCGGTCAAAAAGTAGGTCATTATGAAAAATCCAACATATGTTGCTCATTTATAATCAGGTGAGCGATTCAGGGCCATGATGGCCCTCTTGTTTGATTTTTATTTCGAATTATTATTTGCGGAGTTTCCTTTTTTTGTGACGTGATGATATTTTAGTTCGGTATATTATACCGTTCCAAAGTTCTTCACGTGGTATTAGTAGAAAAGGGGATGTGCATTTCTAGTAATTATAAATGATTATGTACTGAATATTTCGAGGGACAATCTTAATTTGGTAAGTTTACAAGTTTGTCAGTTACGTTGTACAAGTGAATTACTATGTCAATGCCGAAAATGGTGTATTTTTGGTCTGTTTTAGGTTACCCCACCAACTTATATGTGCATGGTATATTTCGAATTTTGCTGTAATTATGGTTATAAAATGTTGTTGATGGTAAATCAGGATGATGTGAGTTTGCTAGGCATGATTTCATGTATTTCTAAGATCCACGCTTAGTTTTCAAAATTAAGGGAGAGAACTCGTAAAGCTTTCTAGACTGTTTTTACAGAGTTGTTTTTCTTGAAAATACTATGTTCAATGTTCAATATATATATATAACGTTTTCTAGTCTTCCTTTCTAAGGTGCATACTTATGCATATATTTTGTATTTTAAACATGAGATTTATTAGGGATTTCTGCCTTTCGCAGTCCTATTGGGTTTGTTATGTTATTTTCTTTTTAGGGCTTTCTGCCTTTCGCAGAAAGTCCTATTGGGTTTGTTATGTTTTTTCTTCCAATTAGGGCTTTCAGCCTAAAGCAGAAAGTCCAGTTGGGTTTATGTTTTTTCTTCTTATTATTTATTTATGTTTTAGGACTTACAGGCAGAGGCTTGTACTGTTTGTTTTTATTTTTTTATTAGGATTTTTTTCCTACAGGTAGTGAGTCCTATTGGGTTTGTACTTTTTTTGTTCTTCTTATTATTCTTTTTTTTCTTCTTCTTTTCTACGCGTTAATTTCTATATGTTGCAATGGTCCAAGGACGATGAAAATTTAATGGCATATACTTCAGATGCTGAAATTTTGATTTCAACGATTTTCATATGCCGTCATGTCATATGACGTCACACTTCACGTTGTCTTCAAAAGTTTGCACGCGGTTTACAGCCATTATTTCTGGACCGATTTTCATCAAAATTTCACAGAATGTCTCTAGTTTATATATGTTGTTAAGATCCCAAGACCATGGGAATTTAATGCTATATACATCGCACCATGTGCTTTTGAAGGCATTGAATTTCATATTCATGAGATATCATATAATTCAGATTTGACGTCAGGACAAAAAAGTTTTTATGCGGTCTACAGCCATTAATTCTGGACTGAATTGCATCAAAATTTCACAAAAAAAATATGTTACGCTCTTGTTGTGCATGCCGGTGTCCGTTTTTCCAAATTCGGAAAGGCAAAGGAGCTATGGCGAATCATTGACGTAAAATTTCAAATACGCATTACATCGCTTCCAGAGGCGTTAGAAAGCAGATATTTTGACTAAATACATGTATAAGCCTCCATGTATTTCTTACATTTTGAGAATATGAACGCGTAACTGAACGCATGGCTGGTTTGATCTTTTTCTATTATTTATCAAATGGGCTGTAAAACTTAATATAGTACAGTACACAGAGCACCAGCACCATAGCAACATCCGGAAATAGTAAATACATTCTTAAATAATAACACATTTAAACTTTTAAAAATACAATGTTCTACCTATAATAGAACGGATTTACTCGGCATAACCTTACAATAACTTGTAGAAGTGAATCAAGCTGGATATGACATTTAAACCACACTGGATATCTAAATACAGACATTACACAAATGGATTACATGGCATGTTTACATCGAGACAAAGTGCTTGTGTAACACGGAGGTGTAGAGATAATTCCTGGCGTGATGCATTAATTTGGTTAGTTGAGCTGGCAAATAAGTCAGTCCAACTTTCAAAATTTATGTGATTTGTCAGAGAACGATGCAAAATCACCAATATCAAATAAATAGAGCCAACCTAAAGACAAATACAAAGGTAAGTAAAATCAGTAATGCCTGGGCATTACATTATTGTCTTTTTCAAAAGCTGAATGCACCTTTTCCTGTTGTACCTGTGGCTAAATTGTTTTTTAAATTTATTTTTGTTAATCAAAAAATAGGAAAAAAATAAATGCTGAACATATGTAGGAGAGATGGTATGTGGAGTCTATTTGAAATAACGTTTATTTTAAACCAAACCAGCATTGGTCTTTATCTTTTCATCTTGTAGTTTTTGTTTTTGAAGTTGAACATATTCAGTCGTAATGCGACGACCATCAAATTACAGGTGATCTTTTTGTAAAAAATGTCCATGTATACTGCTAGTTCATTGGTGTTAAAATTTACATGAACTAAGTATACTCCAAAATGTAACATAACAGTCAAATACCTACTGAAATACAGCTCCGTTAAGATTATATTATAGTGAAGGACAGCCCGAGCAATCATTAATTTGAAACACTTTGACCCAAATTACAGACTAACAGACGTTGAGACAGAAAAATATACATTTTTGCTCTGGGAAGTAAATCCATTGTTTTATTTTTTTTTTGTTTTTTTTTGTTTACCGCCTACCTTTCGAGTTCGACATACATATGATCATTCTGGGGCCAATAAATTTTCGTCTTTTAATGAAACCCATTTAAATTTTTCCCTTCAAATTTTACAGTTGACAGAGGGTTTTTGTTTTGTCAAATATACGGAGAATATAGGCGCAATTAGTCCCTGCTTGGAATATATATTTCCCCCCCTATTTTCAGGGCTTTTTTTACCTTATATAACTGAGGCCGATATTCGGTGACTTCCCAGTTCAAAAAAGCCTTATTATTTCCCAATTTTATCAGCAAATTTCCCAAAATAAAGAATTAATTTCCCAACTGCCATTCATATTTTTTACACCAAATGTCTGTGCACGTGATTCTTCCACTGTTGAAGCGAAACACATTTTTTGCCTTTTCTAGTAAGTACGTTTACGATAATATGTTATTGTGCGCGCGCATTGTTCATTTGACATAACTGTTTGTTTACATCATAGCCATCCTACATTTCTTTCGACCATATCAATTTTTATAAATAAAAATGTCTTAATCAGACATTTTGATTAAATCTATTTTATAACATTATAATAAAAGTAGGTTTCATTCTGCAGAGCAACAGAGATTTAATGAGGTCTCTTAGTTGAATCTTTCCTTCTGCATTTAATCATATGACTTCTCGCGAGACAATGCAAATATTTATGTAAAAACTCTTCAACTTTGAGGTATCGAAATTAGGTCAAATCAACAACAAAAATGGCCTATCTACGTGCATGTCCTGCTTGATAAAAAATTTAATTTATAAATATATATAGTTCCTGGATACGAGTTTTAAGAAAGGCAAGAATGTATTTATTGAAAATTTATTTGTTTTTATTTATGTTAAAGGTGCTTCTAAAAATAGTATTCGGATTCGATTCGACTGTACGTGTTTCGATCGCCGATTTTTTGTTTTTGTACGCAGTCGAACCAAATAAATGCGCGAACGTTATTGATAATTATAGGCTAAGTTTACAAAAAATGTTGCACCTGAATGTATAAAAATGTGGTTTTTTTTTCAAGTTTAATACAATTAATCACAATGCGATATTTGTAATTGGGTCAGCCAAATTATTCCGACAAAATAATCGTATTTCAATTTTCCAAACAAGCGCACGATGTAAACATCCGGTAAGAGGAAAATGCCGTCTAATAACGGGAAATACTATGTGAAGTCGGTAAAAAGAGCCGGTACAAAAAATCAAGGAAGTCTCTTTGACTTTGGAGTGAAAAAAAGCAAAGTAGAAAGTCAATCTACACAATCAGTCGTCAGTGTAAGTCCAGAAAGTCATCTTCCACAGTCGTCAGTGTAAGTCCAGAGACTCAATCTATACAATCATTCGTCTGTATCGGTCCAGAATGTTAATCTACACAATCAGTCGTCAGTGTCAGTCCAGAAAATCAATCTACACAATCATTCGTCAGTATCGGTCTAGAATGTCAATCTACACAATCAGACGTCAGAGTAAGTCCAGAGACTCAATCTATACAATCATTCGTCAGTATCGGTCACCAAACCACAATTTAGAACCAAAAATACACAACCTGTTGATGTTGACAGTCTACAGAGTTTGTCTCCAACATTACCCCCTGATCAATCTTGCTCCAGTGTAACAGTTGATAAAGGAAATTTATTGACAGCCAGTCTATCACCCACCCAACCTGTATCAGTTGATCATCTTGAAACATATGATGGTCGTAAAGCTGTACTTATTAAATATGAGTCAAAATTTCCATGGGACTGAAAGCCTGCTTCCAAAGAGTTGTGGATTTATATGGCCTGGCATTGTTGATCCCTCAGAGCACTGCAGTTGTTGAGAGGTCATTCAGTCTCATGAATGACTTGTGTACGTTCTTGAGAACCTCACTGACCACTCAACAACTGGATGCTTTGATGAGGATCAATGCCTGCACACCACAAGAGGAGGATTTCGACAAGATTGTTGACCTTTTCAAGGCGTTTAAGAATAGGCAGCTGCCTTTGTAATATGACACTGACTGTAATACTGAATGAATGACATAACTGCAGTTCTTAATGTGTACTTTTTGTTTGTTGTTTGAACATCAGTCCACTTCTTTCCCAATTTGCCAAAAATCGCGCTTGAATTTCCCAAAATGAAAGGCTAAGGCCTCTTCCCAATTTCTGGAAAAAAGCCCTGATTTTCTTTTATTCCCCCCCCCCCCCCCTCCATAATTATGAGTTTACATACCATATTGTGCGCATGGACTCATTTTTGTTGTTAAATGTTTTATTCTTAATAAACAATGCAAACATGTTATATAAATGTTCTTATTATTCTTTTATGCAATAAAACTTCATTAAATAATAATACCTACATTATGTACATTGTAGAAAAATTCCCCTTTTAGCTCGTTCGCACAATTCCCCCCCTCGCCCCCCCCCCTTTTAGCTCGTTCGCACAATTCCCCCCCTCCGCCCCCCCCCCCCCCCCCCCCCCCCAGGACTATTGGACCAGATCCCTTTCCCCCCCAAAGTGGAAAAAAACAACACCGGTTGACTCTTGGACATTTATTCTTTTCGAATATTAATGCTGTAAGCAGTGCTATCACTTATCTGGTAGAATTAATGCATGTTTCTTATCAACACGAACATGACGTATCTCGGTCAAGAATTGGTGAGTCATGGACGCTGTGATAAAATTCAACACGCCATTGGCTGATCTGTCAATCAAATGCACGCGACAGGTGATTTGGAGAATATATACACACGTGTGTGTTTCAGTGCATGTAAGTTTGGGTCACAGTAGGGATTGTTGGCAAAATCAAAGCAGGTCGCACATCGTCAGGCTAGTCGCATGCGCATGGGGAAAACCCTGGACTATTAACTATTATGAAGTTTAACTGATTGAACGGTGCAGAAATATCATTAACCATAATATTTTGAGTTTCAATGTATCAAATTTTCATGCGTCCGACGGGAGGCACATATCTTTAAATCGTGTGTCCTTCTCAAGAGATTTGAATTACATGTAACTTAGTGTTTTATATATATACACACAAATGTACTTGAATTACTTATCATCATTACGACAAAAATATGTATGTCTCATTTTGCAAAAGAAAATAAAAAACAACAACAATAATTAGGTGAAAAAAACAACAACAAAAAAAAACAGCTGGGACTCAAACATACAACCTTTGTCATGCCAGTCAGATGCAGTACTACTGACCTGTTTCATTTTTGTGATGAATCAAGATTTTTATGAATATATTGTTGGCTATTGCTAGAAATTCCAGCCAGTCATGGTTCAAAATATCAACGCATGAATTGCAAATTTGTCTCCTGTTTATTAACTGTTACAGTTATTACAGTTTATTAAATACAATATCTCCAGCATTGATTTTCAACACATTTTTATTCAATTTCGACTTCCATAACATAATCGAGTCTGAAATAAACATGGAAATTGTCACCATTTAGTGTTAAGAGCGAAAACAAATTTTGGACTTTTTTTCTCTGTGTTGTAAAAAAAGAGGGAATACTATAAATTTAAAATTTCTAAATATAACCCCAAAATGTTGTCCAATCCAAAATGTGTGCTTTCTTAGAACAGTGTTGCTAGCATTCCTGTTTTAAAAACCTTAAGATTTTATATAAATTAATATGATACTAGGTTTTTATTGATTTTTTTAAATGAAAACCCCTGTTAACCAACCATTCTTTTTATACCAGCTGAAACAGAAGGGGGGTATACTGGAATCAGCCTGTCGGTCGGTTGGTTGGTCAGTTGGTTGGACAGTCGGTCATGTGGTCTGTCAGCAAAATTCTGTCCTGTGAACTCCTCTTTCACTTTCAGTCCAATTCACCTGATACTTGGCACAAATATTCATCAGAAGCAGTAGATGTGCAAGACGCAAATTTCTCTTCGTTACGGTGTTATTGCCCCTGATTAGACTTTAAATATCTTGTGACGCGAGCTACGTTTCTTAACCAACTCGGTTCAAATTTTGTGTGTGCATTGATAATCAGGTGGAGAGGTGCATGTCATAAATTTCACTTGAGTTGTTGCAAGGATGGCAGAGTTATTGCCCTTTATTATTTTATCTATTTGTTATTTTTCCATTATCTCCCTTTGGTTAATTTTGTTTTTTCTTGTCTGGAACATCACTCAAGTATTATGTATACAATGTATTTACTTGACTAGGAAAAGTACAATGTCCAAGAAATATAACTCTACCTAGTCCTGTTTTTGAATTATCTCTCTTTGTTAAATAGCTTTTTTTTTCTAGTCCCGAAATTAACTTTAATATTATACATGGTATTTACTTGAAACTTAAAATGTAAACAGATGGTAGCTAGGAGAAGTGCAATATATCCAAGAACTGTAACTCTACACTTTTATACTGCTGTACCAAACAACCATAACTGATTCTCTATCCACTTTAAAAAATGACTTTACTTAAACTTATTAATTACAATCATAAATGATATACTATGTATATAGTTTTTTTATCTATGCGTCATAGGACGCTAGATTTGACTAGTTAAAACATTTGTACGCGCTCTGCAGAATTCATTTTTGAATGGATTTTCTAGTAAATTTCACAGATGGTATAAGTTATGCCTTTGTAGTGCATCCTTACTTTAGTTATCAAAATATTGAAAAGACTGAGGTTCTGTGGTGAAACCAAGTTTCGAAAATTTGTCCTCGAAATTAAGTTTAGTATTTCAGAGACTCCATATGAGATAAAAAACAACTAAAATACACATAAACACATATTGTAATTATAAAGGTTTTCTTTAGATTTTCATAGGCAGGACGTCATTTGACGTCATGAGGTTATTATGTTTTCATTTCTCATGCAATAAATTCAATGTGATCCCAATGGTCCAAATTTACAAAAAATTGTATGACATATATTGAATATGCTGAATTTTCATATAAAATGATATTCATATTCATATCACGTCAGAATAGACATAAGATCAAAATGTTTGTAAGCGCTCTGCAGACATTATAAATTGATGAATTTTCAAAGAATGTATAGGTTACATTCTAAATACCTAATATTTTCTGCATATTACATATAAATAATTTTCAGTTTTACTGAGTTTTAGACGGTTTGCAGAAAGTTCTATCGTTTGCCGAGCAAACGAAATCTAGTTCTTATTATTCTTTTTTTTTTTCTTCTTTTCTACGCCTTAATTTCTATATGTTGCAAGAGTCCCAGGACCATGAAAATTTAATGGCATATACTTCAGATGCTAAAATTTTGATTTCAATGTCAAATGACGTCATACTTGACGTTATCAACACAGGTTTGTACGCGATCTACAGCCATTATTTCTGGACCGATTTTCATCAAAGTTTCACAGAATGTATATGTTATGTTCTAGTTGTGCATCCTGGTGTCCTTTTTCTACAATTCGAAAAGGCTAAGGTTCTATGGCGAATCCAAGATTCGAATCATTGACGTCAAATTTCAAATGCGTATAAAATCGCTTCCAGATGAGATAGGAAGTTGATTTATTGAAAGAATTTAAGGCTCCAAGTTTCTTTTACATTCTGCGAAGATGAACGTCATTTGACGTCATATGTCGTCATAAGGTGAAAAGTCATTTCTAATTTCTACGTGTTCTGTTCTGTATGTTGCAAATGTCTGAGTACCTTTAATTAATATAATTGAATAGCATATGCTTCATATAGTTAGGATTTAAATGATTTTCATTTGCCTATGACGTGTTTTGACGTCAAACTTGACGTCGTCTGAAAATGTTTGTACGCGGTCTACAGCCGTTATTTCTGGACCGATTTTCATCAAAATTTCACAGAAAGTGTATGTTACGCTCTAGTTGTGCATCCTGGTGTCCGTTTTTCAAATTTTGAAAAGGAAATGGTTCTATGGCGAATCCGAGATTCGAACCATTGACGTCAAATTTCATGTACGTATAAAATCGCTTACAGATGAGTTATATTTAGGCAGTTTATAAGTCATTTAAAACATTTATGGTGTAAATAAATATATATTATCTCATGAAAATCAAACATTGGAAATGGAATTGCTTTAAGTTACGTTTGGATATAATTTAGTAATAACATTATCTCAATAAACATGGAGGGGGACCAGAAACCAATGGCATGTTAGTCAAACCTGTGCCAGCAGTTACCTCTTAATAAAGGCAATCATCTGAATAAATAATAACTACTGGATTCCATGCACTGACATTTTAGGAAATTTAACCTCTGATTAACAGCCACTTTCACATGAAAGCCAGTTTTCAGTTTGATTTGGATGGCCTTTGTTCACAAATTTGTAAATATTTAGTTTTCAATTTCTTAATATAGTTTTGTATCTATATGGTATACCTTATCAAGAGTGTTATTCATGATGGACTTTTTTCAGGGGGGGGGGGGGATATTCTGTAGCTTTGGAGGCTTTTAATAAGCTGTATAAAAGTGACATTAAGTGTCTGAAAAAACTTCAAGAAAAGGCACTCAACATTCTGGGAAAGAATGTATATATTTGTTTGTTATCCACTAGGTATGGAAAATCTTTGATTTATGAACTTTTGCCGTTCATCAACCATAATTGTTTGGTAATTGTTGTTGCACCACTTTACGCTATAATGTCCCAATAAGTGCAAAAACTTGGAGACACAGCAATGTATCTCCCAAGAAAGTGTGACCTGAAAAACATTGAAAATGGCAAAGTAAATTATTTCTTTTGAAATCCAGAAGACATTGTTGCCAATAGAAATCTCATATATTTATTACAATGTGACAATCTCTGATATGTAAAAATATATCTCATGGTTGATGAAGCTCACTATATTCTGCAACTGTCACAAAATGTTTTCTTGTTAATTCACAAAAAAATATTTTCCCATTTAAAATGGAGTTAACTGTCATAATTCTTGGAATATATAAGGCACTGCCTTTGTTAGCACATTCACATGCGTCCAATTCTGCGTCAAAGATCAACATATTCTTCAGCTTTCCTCCCTGGGACACGCCCTGGCTATCTGTCTTGGTAAACCCTCCTCTGAAAAACAACAAAAACAAAACAACAACAACAACAAAAAACAACAAACAAACATATATTTTGTTTTGTCAGCTGGTGGTCAGCATGACTTTAATGTCAGAAAGGTGGTTCAGCAAATACATGCCTATGTGTCAAATTTTATCTGGACTATTATTTTGTCATATACCAAATAATTTTTAAACTAGATGTGGGTGTTCCTCGGAACACTTGTGTCGCCTGCATTTAAGCATGTTTGATGAAAGAATTGACTAGAAAATCGATCTTTTGACAAATTATTGATAAAGCATAATCTATTTTGTGAGGTACAAAATAACACCAAATTATAAAAATCTTGACAACAAATACAAGAAAATGAAGATTATGGTTCTTGTGCATTGTACTTCTTCACATCATAGTGTATAATTTGGTATATTGGCAAGTTTGTAGTAATCCAAACTGTAATATTTAGTACCAGACCAGACCAGGCAAGAGTCCACCAGACAGGCAAGTGTGAAAAATAACAAAGAGGAATAACTCTGAAAATGTTAAAGTCAGAGTTATAAATCTTGTGCACTGCACTCTGCCTCATTGAGTTTGATCGACCTACAAAATTTCAAGTTGATACCTCAAAATATTTTCAAGTTATATTTTCAAGTTGATACCTCAAAATATTTTCAAGTTATATTTTCAAGTTATGCACTAAACAAAAATTATGTTTGAAAATCAACGAAGGGAAAAAACTTAGAAAATATATAAGTAACGGTTATTATTCTTCTGCACTGCACTCCAATCCATGAGATCTCTCCAATTATGAAGTTTAGCAATACCTCACATACCTTTTATGTTACGCTTCAAACAAAAATAGTCAAAGTCTGAGGATCAACAAAGCACATACCTTTCACGTTACGCTCCGAACAAAAATAGGCTAAGTCTGAGAATCAACAAAAGGCAATAACTCAGTAAAAAAGAAAGTCAGTGTTCTCATTCATTAGCATTGCACTTCACATCAATGTGATTTATCTACCTAAAAAGTTTCAAGTCAGTACCTCAAATACTTTTCAAAATATGCCCCGGAAAAAATTAAGTCTGAAAATTTACAAAGGGCAATAACTCAGAAAATATTAAAGTCAGAGTTATCATTCTTGTGCACTGCACTCCACCTCAATGTGATCTATCCATGTTTTAAGTTTCAAGGTGATACCTCAAATACTTTTTGAGTTATGGTCCGGACAAAAATAAAATCTCAGAATCAACAAAGGGTAATAACTCAGCAAATACGAAAGTCAGAGTTATCATTCTTGTGCACTGCACTCCACCTCAATGTGATCTATCCATGTTTTAAGTTTCAAGGTGATACCTCAAATACTTTTCGAGTTATGCTCCGGACAAGAAAGTGTGACGCCGACGACGACGACGGACAAAATGATCCCTATGTGTCTGCCATGCTATGCAGGCGACACAATAAATTAGCACAGATGTTAAAAATGAAGTATGGCATGTCATGCGCAGGACGTCTCTGGCTCAAAGGTCAAGGTCACAATGAAAGGTCAAAGATCAAACCTTGTCTAACCCTGATGGTCAAGCTCATTTTATAAGGGCATGTTTAACTTCTGGTATAGCTGTTGCTAATGATAAGAAATCATTTCATGAGATGATGTCCAACTTACAACAGCTTTTATTCTTGACAACTAGCTTGACATATGGCTGACAGACATCTAGTTTTAATGAAATACTTTCTTTCTCACACAACTTACTGTTAAAATTTTAAGGCATTAATCAAAAAGATTTAAAATAAAATGTGACCTTGATACCTGACTCACTGACCTAAAAAAATCAGCATTGCTTACAATATTCTTATTTTTAAAGACTAAATCATAGTTATTGAGCAAAAAATATTTTCAGATACTGTGACCTCTTAGCTACATACAGGTTAAAAAGAGGTGCAAGAGACATAATTATGATAATTAGTTAAGAGGATAGCTGAGGTCAGTGCACCTTGCAGTTTCGTGGCAGGACGAAAAACCTTAGACGTTTTAGAAAGAGTCATAGTGCAACTTAAAAATCTGTACACATGCCATTATGCATACTAAGGATTTATACTATGATTTTATTTTTACATTTTATAAAACTTTCCTATCACATTGAAAAGACATCTTTTTTCTGAATCTGTCAGGAGAGAATACTGTGTAAACGTTTCAGAGCTGAGTGGTGCAAAGCCCCAGCTGTCTTGCTGGTACCTCCCTATATGATAAACAAAACATGACTGACTTTTATTATCTAGTTTAAGTAAAATTGA
>CM037779.1:29748841-29798841 GCA_021229015.1 Solen grandis | reverse complement strand
AAAAATATCATATTTAGATGTTTGAATGGATGTACTTGAAAAAGGAAACAAGCATATCCATATTTGCAAAAGTGAATTCTACAGTTCTTAAAACCTTAACTCTAAACTCCCTCCCTCGAATTATAGTCTATACTCCCTCCGCCGTAGATCCCGGTGCTCGCCAATTGTTTTTTCCATTTCTTCGAAACTTTCCACTACATCAGTTTGTTTTATATTTTAATGGTTCTGTCGTTGATAATTTTTTTTTATCGTAAACAAGCATTCCAAAGCATACAATCATGCACGTGATTACATTGTGGTGATGCGGGGTTGTCGTCTGCAGGACCAGGCGACATTTATATCAGAATTATAAGCGAATTTAAACGAGGTTTGAATTTTAATAAACCAATGCACTAAGTCACACCTGCAATTGATTACCGAAAAAATGTGAATATTAACTTGTATTTGTGGTACTGTCATTAACGTATATGATAAGACTTAAGACTGTCTATAACGTACAATACATAGGGGAGGGATGTCTTATCATGACTTAACAAAAATAGATGATGAAATAGACACCATTGGTGCGCGTCTTTACAAGCAAACGGACCAAGATAATTTGTACCTAGTGGAGATAATGAGTTCAGTGCAGTGTATGTTTTATATCAAAAATTGTGTGCACCGAAATCAGATTTTAATGTGCGTAAATTTGTTATCGTTATAAATTTTAGAGTAGGAGAGAAAAATGACGAGCGTACTTTCGTATATACACGTGCTTCACGGTATCACGTACGTAAATGTCATCAGACGACATTATGACAGACTTTCAGGCGCGTTTGATGAGAAACATACAACTTGATAAAGTACATATATTGTATATAGAATAAGAACATATAAAGTACTTAAAACAGATCATGGTAGCCATCCTAGAATCCTTGTCGCCCCCACTTGGTGCAAGATCGTTACATAAAATAGCGTGCTGTCAGCTTGTATAAATATTTAAAAGATGGAATCTAGATTGCATTTTAATATCTAGAATAAAACATGTGTGTCCTGGTCAGGGTGCGGGGATAATCGTTTTCTCTTCTAATGATATGTCGAAATGATTTACGTGAGCAACGAAACAATTTCCGTTTGATATCCAAAGGACGTGCAAGTTCTATACCTACAAGTTATTCATCCGTCATGTGATCGTGGGAATTTTATAGTAAATGCATATAATATTCCCTTATCAAATTTTCGGACAGTATAAAAATACGAAATATATGTGTAACTTCTAACTTAAATACTGTTCCTTGGCGACATTGTCATGAAAAACATCATCCTAGACACAATTCCTTGCTGTCTTTTTTTGTTGATATTAAAGGCATCGCATTGCTGTGTAGCATATTGCTGTAGCGGTCAATTATTCAGGTGAATAACTTAGGCTACAACTCCATATACTTTGTTCCTCTCTCTCTCTCTCTCTCTCTCTCTCTCTCGTGTAGAGTAATACTCCAATTTAAATATAATTGATATTATATTTCGATATATTTCAGTAAATGTATTTGACGTTTTGATTTAAGTATAATATCAACTATAAATTGACATTGTAATATTTAATTTCATATTTTCGTACACGGTAATTATTTTTCATAATTGATATAGGTTCAATTTATACAACTTTTTTTTATGTAAAAGTCAGTAAATATTTTCATGATTTCAAGCATTTATCATCTGTCTCGTGTCAGGATTGAATTGTTTATTTTGATGAAATGTCCGACATATTTAAAAGCTTCACTGGCCGTGTACCTTGGGTCAAATGACTGCATCCTTTCTCTATAAAGAGACGAGGTGTTGCAGGCCCTTGCCAGTGAAACTGCCCCCTGTCGTGTGATTTGTGGTTGGCATGTTAGTTTATTCCATCGTCTGTTTCAATCAGAACTCTGCAAGGTCAGTTTCTTGGTATTTGAAGTCAAATATCATCTATAATCAATTCATACAAAAAAACTATTTTATTGCTATTGTTTTAATTTGGATATCTGTGTTGAAATACATATTTAAACAACACAGTGATTTGTGTGTTTTATACACCCTCTAAGAGTAACCACGGATAAAGTTATATCGGACTACCAGACTTTTACCATATTATTAATTTCACAGGGTTATTAATATGAACATGATGTCATAAATATGCGACATTTTCAATTAAACTTAAGCAAGTCCCTGAATAAATGTCCCTCGAGCGTAAAGTAATATTGTGGATGTGACGTCATAACGCATAAATTAAAGAAAGATACAAAAAGAAGAGAAAGAACACATCTGCTAACTGTTGGTAGTTTTATCGGCCTCTTCAAAACATTTGTTTACTTTTAAAATTGTACTTTATTATGTTGACGATAATATAATGCAATAAAAATAAGCAATTCATATTTCAGCATTTTTTTAAATTTAAATTGAATGTATTTGTTAAGTTAAGTGATTATGCAATCCGTGAAGAGGTCATCTCCGTCTGAAACTGCAAAGCACTTACTTAAAAGACAGACAAACACTTTGGCTGATTTTGACGTAAATCGCACTGACGTCTTCAGACGAAAACTAGGTGCACTTGTCCGCACATGCGCAGTGAATATATTAATCCGCCCCTCCTTTTACATTGTCCCATTTGTTTCAATCAATATTGATTGATTACTTTAGATACAAACACACTTTCCTACCTACCTACCTACCTACCAACAATACATTTTTTATTTTTTTGGGGGTATTTTTAAACGCTCCTTTTACTAACTACTTTTATTAAACTAGTTCCCTTACTGTCGTAGATGGGAATATTTGTATTGATGTCAGTATCTGTCTCTTTCACAAATTTATGATCTCTTGATATCTTTTGAAGAACTGAGCAAATATTTTTGAACACTTATGGTCATAACTTCACTTTGTGAATGCGTCACGAAAGCCCCTATTAGCGTATTTCAAACTAGTTGCTAGATTTACATTCTTACTTTAATTTAGGTCATTTTCGTACATGTTAACCCCCAAGTGCTGTTTACCGTCAATCTTTATAAAGCACGTATGAAAAACGACAACATCAGGTAAACATGCAGCTGCGCCACCTAGATATGTTGCGTGATGTTGGCTGGTATCACAGTCATTATATAGATGATTGACGGTTTCATTAGTTTGTTGTACGGTCGCAAAAGTCAAGAGATAAATGTTGTGATGAAGATAAATGGCTAAAAATGGCGACAAGACCGTTCCCGGTGATTATGAGGTTAACACGTACGTTTCGGAAGCATGGGGTCACGAGGTCAATCCAATCTTAAGCGGTTATTGATTTTTAGCTCACAGTGGTCAATGTGAACTATTGTGGTCGCTCAATGACCGTCGTAGGTCTGTCCATCAGCATTTTCTTGTGTATACTCTAGCATCTACATATCTCAAGCAATCTTCTTCAAACTTTATGACAATATTTATAGCCATAATTTCTCGGCCGAGTTCGATAATGCGTATATCTGTCCTTTAGATCTGAGTTATGGCCCTTAAATAATTTAAAAAAAAGCCAAATTTCACTTTGTGAACACTCTAGCATCTTCCTTTCTTAATCATTTTTTTTTTCAAACTTTCTGACAATGTTATACCATAATCTTTCGGCTAAGTTCGATTTTGGCTGATATCTGCCCTCTTGAGTGATAAAATATACCAAATTTCACAGCAATCTTTATCAAACTTTATGACAATGTTCATGGCCATTATCTCTCGGCCGATTCATTTTTTTTGATATCTGTCCATTAGTTTGAATGATTAAAAAAAAAGCCAGATTTCATCTTCATACTTCATGATGTTTAAGGTCATAATCTCTCGGTCAAGTTCGATATGTCTGATATCGGCCGGTTCTGTTTGGCGTTATGACCCATGTATATACTTACACAGGGAAAAACATGGAACATATTCTTGTAGCTTATACATTTGGTGTGTAACATGGCCAAGTGGACCTCTTACAAATTTTTCAAATTATGGCCCTGGGGTCAGAAGTGGTCGACCCCATGTGTCAATTGGTTTTATATAGATTAACATAGGATCGTTTATACCTTATTATCAGAAATCACAAGGCTAGATATTTGATTCGTAACATGACCTAGTGGACCCCTATCAATTTCTTTAAATCATGTCTCTGGTTTCAAAAGTGGCCCCGCCCAAAAGTCACTTAATTTTATATAACTTTTTTTGGAGCACATGTACAATTACGTTTGTGGACCCAATGACCTTTTTTATATTTTAACCGGTACAGTTTTATGTGTAACATCAAATTTTGACCTTGGGTGACTTTGACCATGATCCAGTGACCTAGTTTTGTATTTATAAGCTACAGCCTTTTGGTCGAAAGGTACTATTTGATGTGTGGAATTGAACTGATTTTGCTGTATTTCTGCATCTATCAATATGCTATAATAAAGTTACTTATACAGGCTCTCATATTTGGCCCACCAGAGCACAACGTACTCAGGGTGAGCTGTTGGGGTCACCTTTCGTCCGTGGTATGGTATCAACAGTTTTCTTTAAAACACATCTCCTCTGAAACCGATTGATAAAATTGATGAAATGCGGCATGAACGATCTTTAGGTGGTGCTTCTCAAATAGCTAAAATAAACTTGACCCATGCAGAACCAAAAGAATTATATTTAAAAGAGAAACTTTAAAAATCCTCTTATCTGGAACCCATGGTCAGAATTTAATTTCAGTTGGCACAAATGGCCACTTCATGGCTGACTATCATAATTGTTAAAATAAAGTTGATCCCCTGAAAAATGAAGCCCTAGGGAGTCAGCTAATTTCCTTATATTCTCTCTATACAGAAAATTTCAAAATTCTTACTCTGTGAAACCAATGGTCAGATTTTAGTGTATTTGACCACAAATGGTCAACTTGTGACTGTCTATAAATGCTAAAATGATGTTGGATCCCTTAAAAAATGAGACCCATAAGGGGGTAGTTTCCTTATTAGAATTATTTCCTTAATAGAAAATTAAAATTCTTCTTTGATACTAATGGTCAGAATTAATTTATTTGAAACAAATGGTCACCTCATGGCTGGCTACCATAATTGCTAAAATAAATTTGATCCCTTGAAGAATGAAATCGACTAGTTGCCTTATATACTCCATAAGAAGATTTCAAAACCTTTTATGAAACCATTGGTTAGAATTGAATTTATTTTGACATGCATGGTGACGTCACGGCTATCACTATAGAAGCGTCGTAGACATAATTGCTGAAATAAAGTTGATCCCTTGTAAGAATGAGGCTCTTAGGGGGTCAGCTATTTCCCTTACATACTCTATATAGAAAACTTCAAAAAAAATTCTTAGAGAGCTAATGTTCAGAATTAATTCGTGTTGCACTAATGATAACCTAATGTTTTCATACCATAAATGCATAAACAGTTTTGATCCTTTGGTTCATCAGGTTAAGAAGTACTTGAATATGGTGGCATCTCTAGGAATCATAATGAACTAGGACCTACCCGTCTTCTGCCAGACCAAGAATTGATGAGCGCAGGAAGATGAACTTTTTTTCTTTTTACGATCGGGTACAATATTGACGATTTAGAATTGCCTTTAGTTCTAAGTAAGATAACCAAAGGTCGTCTGGATCACTACCAGATTTCTATTAAGCGCGCTATAGATAACCATGATCGCCCGAGAGCGCCAGTAGAGCATCATTTGATCGCATCTTGATCGCATTGGTTCGCCAACGTAGCATGCAAGAACGCTACTTTTTTGGTGGGGTAGCGTACAGAGGTCACTAAGTCGTTATCAGATTGTAAAACCAAGATACTGATCGCCCTTATGGCGTTCCTTCAGAGCGCGTAGACCGCCATAGATCGCCACCTCGTAAAATTGGGACATAAAAGTTTGTTTCCCATTCGCCATAAAAAAAAGAAAGGTCAAAAAAGAAAAGGAAAGGAAAACATAACACTTCGTTCAATTTATTTACAATTTTCTCTCAAGTGTTTCCCAAAGAGGACATTTTTTATAATGTACGTTTTCAATCTATCTGAAAAGCGAAACAGCGACATAAACGATCTCTCAAGCATGTGCACGAGTAGTAGGTCATTATGTTAATTAATGAGATATGGGCACGTGCCCGAGAAATGGATTCTACACAACTCATATATTCATATTATATAGCTATCATTAACGTATAATTAACACATAATCTTTCATACAAAATAGCCTTAAGTCACTATTGCTGTATATTTTTTTATATAGTCAATTATTTGGCAGCGTTAAAGGACTTCACTGTTTCAGCTGATGATACAAACGAAAGTTAGTCACCGTATGAATCAGGATAGGCAATTTTCAAGGAACTATGACACATAAGGCGAAATGTTTTATATCATCAGATACCAAACTTATGTATATCATCTCGCCGCTTGTGGAGACGGTGCAAAACACGTGAATGCATATATCCCTTGTGGTGGGGAGAGATAAGACTGGGAAAACAATGAGAGGTTTCATGTCTTTGATGTAAAGGAGGCACAACGCTGTTATAAATCCGGATGCAAATAATTTCGTTACGGAGGTAAAAATGAAAAACGTTTCTAATTAAGCCTTTCGTTCTATAAAATACAACACGAGGAGATAAGAAAATTGATTTTTGCAGCGGGTTCACCCACAAAGATTGAAACTGGCCTAAATAACGTACGTTACCGCCAGGGAACACTAAAAAAATTAGAAGTATCTGATGTTCTCTGTATTCGATATATGGATTATAACGAGCATTTGAGGCTGCAATATCTCACACATAGACGTATCCGTAACATACGACAATCTCTGCAATAGTCCAAAGTCCTACTATAATGTTCAATTTTGACAGAAAGCCCGGGTATTTCCACGTATTTCATGACTCAGGGTAAATGTTCAAACCCGAGATTCCAAGACGGTATATTTTCTTCGTCTTTTACACTGTATTATACGAGTACTACATCTTTGCTATCATGGACCTGAAATGTTTCTTGGCCTTTTTGGACAATTATGCCGTGTTTCTTTGATCTCAGTTGCTTAAACAAAATTGATCTTGATGCTTATCGTAGACATAATCAGTTTGAATACCAATTTATTTATTCGTCTATTTGTTTACCTATTTACTGATTAAACACCATTCAGACAACATATACAAGGCAATATATAGAATGTTGTTTGATATACACAGTACATGTATATATATATACTATAGTCAACCATTCCAATGCACGCGGGGCAGTGGCGCAGGCCTTTGAGACATCCAATCAAATCTATTTACTCATTATATCATTTATTGCCAATTATGTCAGCAATCATCTCTTATGTTGTGTCTCGCGACATTTTCTCAATTTCATGGGTGGACATAAATAACTATAAATGCTCGTACTTCGTTTATTTTTCTGGATCTTGACATTTTTCAGACGAAAACTGGATATAAATAGGAGGACGGGAATTCCATGAGTTGTGATTTTGACAGTTTGTTAGAGATGAAATGTCAAATATTCCGAATTCCAAAATGTTTAGTTGCTTACTTTAAGTTCAACAACCCTTTCAGCTGACTCCAATTTCGGTCACTTTTTCAGTATCTTACATTTTTATCAAAGGAAAAAAGTGAATATAATGTTTGATAAAATGGAAAACAACGGTTTCTGCAAGGTATGAAACAGTATTAGGGCAAAAAATACATCTTGCCGTCTTACAAGTCAATGTTTACACGTGACATTCTGCCTTTGCAATACTGATTAAATGGTATACTGTATTATGTTGAGTGCGTTTATCAATGCTGTCTACTGACTAATCTCTTATGTATTTTGCATCAGTTAATGATTTGGCTTTCGTGTGTCATAATTTGATACTGTTGTATTTTAAAGTTTTGTTGAGCAACCATCAATGTGACATTTGTTTTACATTAAACCGTATATACTGCTTCATTTGGGACAGAATAATCAAAGAGAAGTTAATTCGTAGAATCAAAATCGGAACTCCGGGAAAGTACGGGATGATCATATATCTCCGTAATATATGATCATAACAGGAGCTGAAATATAATAAATGTATAACAGTTTGACTTTAAGAAAAAATACTAAATATATTTACCACAAAGTATAAAACTTTTAAAGCAAATATATTTTGCGATACTCTTGCTCGGATACAGAATTTTTCAACACAAATGTTTGATGTCAGTACTGGGGGGGACATCTGAGCGAAATATGGTAGATTTTTTTTCAGTTTTAACAAGATTCCTGACCCACAACCCTCTTGTCTTTGTAATTGGGGGTGGGGGATGACAACGCATGGCGGTTATTGCATTAGGCAGACAGTTAACCTATTATCGCTCTTAGAGGAAGGACCAGAACTAGACTCATATCCTCCGTAATAAATCTCGCATTAAAAAAAACATGGTCGGTAGCCGCCAGGGTTTGAACTCACAGACCGCTAATTCAATATATAGGTCGTGAAAATATTTTCTACATGATGTGATATTAATACGACTTTTATGGCACTGGCTGCAATGCTAGGTTGCGAGTTCTGACCCAGTTTGGGGACGTTTTTGTTATATGTATTAAAACTTATTAATAATTAAAAAATGAAAATAAAATGTATGTTAAGCAATACTAAAGGCGTTTGCCTGATTTAGATGAAAGCAGACACAGTTCCGTTGCCATAATGACGGAGGAGATAAGTGACAGCGGATGCGCTCTCAGCAAAGGTCGGCCTGGGTGACTTGTCATTTGGATAACTTTATTTCAGTAAGGGGCTCACAATGAGGATTTCCATTTACCCAATCAAGGCAATTTCAGTCACCCAGAAAAATTGTATTATAAGGGCCAGCTGGGGGGTGCTTGAGCCCCCGAAGCCGTCCGGTGAATCTGGGATTGAATTACGAAACTACGAACGGTATGTAGACCGAAGAGATGTGCTCGTATATAATTTTTTGCGTGACGTTCATTATTTAAATATTCATCTTTGTAAGCCTGAGCTCATATTAACATCTGAAATGTTTGGCCTGACTTAGAAAAGCATTGGAAAGTATTGTGTACAATGCAGTTATGTCTTTAAGCAGTAGATCTACTTTCAATTTCAAACAATTTGTTTAAAAGAAATAACTTTTTCGAATTTGGAAAACAGCCACAGTTTCGTACTTCATTTTGCCGATTCTTCCCGAACTACAGAGAGCGAGTTCAGTTGACCAACTATAGTTCTACTCGAGTTATAGAGCGTCTGCCTCGGGTGCGGGAGGCCGTGTGTTCGATCCCTGGCCGCAACATATCAAAGTCTTAAAAAGTGGTACTGTTAAAGCTCCCTTGCTTGGCGCTCAGCATATAAGGGTAGTTGCAGGACTGGTTGGCCCGGTGTCAGGATAATGTGACTGGGTGTGGTATCATGCCACAGGTCTACGGCGTGAAACTGCAATGTGACAGCACTGTATCTGTCTCAAGTAGACATCGTCTCCAAATGACTGAAATACTGTCGGTGGGACGTTAAAACACAGTAAACAAACAAACACTACTCGAGTTAACTCATATACTAATGACGTAATAAATATACTCTAGGTATCAATGAACTGAACGCATGAGCGAAAATGTAAACAGACATATGACATATGATTAAAACAATAGGTCTTTTATATATGAGTTTTTCGAGCTTGGGTTTGAATAAATTAGCTTCCAGCTCCTTTTAAGGCTACTTACAGGCTTATTTCAAGACAGGATATCATAGATATTTATAATTTTCTATAAATTTGCCTAGGTGTTTTCCGTCCGCCATATTGCTTTCTAGTCTACCCACCTACCCCGCTGGGTTGAACTCGCGTAACCCTACAGAGTTTGTAGGGTAAAAACCCCGTGTGTTTTACTGCAACTCTGGTAATTTGGAATTCTAGTAAACTGAACCTGCTCCGAGTCAAACCGAAAAAGCGCCCTCCAACGTCATAATGCTAGGTGCATAATATGACATTTGTCATTCTGCTTGCGTATATGGGTTATTTTGCTTAGCTTCATGTGTCATACATCGATTCGTTAAACCGACGAAATAAATTCCATTTTAATACGAATGCAAACTGGACTACCCAGCTATACACACGGTGATGGAATGGAAATAAAAGCAGATGTATTTTCAGTAGTTTATTATGATGTGAATGACGAATTTATGATTAATGTAAAAAAAACAAATAACGCAGACAACGATTACACCGTATTGTACTAGTCAAAATGATGTCTGTCACTTAGACAAATGAAGCAATAGACATGTCAAAAGGCAAATGTATTTTTGTCCGAATTCTGTTCCTTACAAGGTAATAAGAAATATGTCTAAGGTTGCATTTTGAGTCATTTGAATCAAAGATATCGAGAAAAACAATTGCTGATAAATTTTGGAATAATTATATAGCTTGTTTAAATCTCAGTCCTATTAATGGTTTTTAACAGTAACTAGTGTTTTGAATACTTTGAAATAACTTATACTGAAACACCTTTATACTGAACCAAACAGAACCTTTTCTGTGTGTTTTCTATGTGTCTTGAATGGCCTTCTGTGATGCTTGTCTAAACTGCTTCATTCACATATTTAAACCTTTGATTAAATGCAAAAATTTAAAATATAAAATCTTTATTTTGAGATTAAAAACAACAACAACAAATAACATTTTTAATTAAATGTTAAAGTACTCATATTCTGTTATTGAAATTTCAATACTGTCTTGTAAAATACAGAGTTTCCAATTTAAAATGTTAGTGTGTAATTGAGACTTTTTATATCTGCATTTTGATCTTGGTCTAATGAATTGTACCACTCAAATAAATCACCTAATAACTCAAATAAATGATCTTATTACTGATCAATCTTTAATTGAAATAAAAAGTGTTTCTTATAGACAGATACATACAAAGTATAGCAATACATGAACAAAAATTATGTAGATTTGAAAATTTTGGAACGCCAAATCTACATAAACTCGAATATTTGAAGAGCTCTTCAAATATTTAGAGATATCTTCAAATGAATTATTGATATCAACAAATCATTTTAAGATATCAACAAATATTTGAAATATCTCTAAATTTAATATACAATATTTATTTAAAAAAATTTAATTAAATGAATTAATGATATCAACAAATCAATTGTTAATCAACAAATCACTTCAATTGTAGATCTCTTCAATTCATTTGTTAATATCATTATTGAATTATTGATATCAACAAATCACATGTTGATATCTTAATTCATTTAAATGATACCTTCAAAGGATTTTTTTATATTAATAATCTCTAAATATTTGAAGATATCTTCAAATATTTGAGTTTATGTAGATTTGGCGTTCCATAGAAAAGGATACATATTAAGTGCAAACGATTTGAACCTAATGTCAGTTCATTTACGTTTTGTATCCTATGTTCTCAAACGATGCTGTTATCTGCAGCAATGAAAGAATTATCTGAAATAGACACCGGTGTTATCAAAATGGCGCCCACTAGGTGCACAACGTGTTCCGCTTTCTCAATGGGATCGACGATCATACTCTGCGCATGCCCAGTAGACACCACATTTCGCAACATCATCTGACCTGGACATTGATATAAACCATTCTTGCTAGGATGGATAGAGTGCAAAAATGAAATGTCCTTATTCTGAGGCGTATCTGAATGAGACTATATGAAATGATTCATACCTGTTAGTCAACATGGCACGTGCAGTCAAACATTTACAAAGTGTCTTTAGCCACATCCTGAAATAGCCATTTTATGACCAAAAATAAAATGAATATGAATGTTCATAAACATATTTTTCACTAATTTGCACCTAATAAAAATTAATTTATTTACACCTAATTAAAATAAAATGCCGTATTGGCACGAGTTTGTATTTTATATTTTGTTGTAGTTTGTGTTGTTTTAGTTGTGTGCGTATTTTCACTTGAGACGATATGATTTCTTCTCATTTATTGTGTATAACTTTCTAACAGTTGAAGTCGCACGTGTAGGTAGACCGCTACATACTACATAATCGTGAGCGATCATTGGCCGCGACACACGAAAGTCATAAAAATGATACTTATTTATTTCTCTTTAGCTTAGCCCTCAGCACGTGAGGGTAGTTCCAGGATTTGTTGGCCCGGTGTCGGGATAATCACATCCTAGTGTGCTATCATCACATTTATATACGGCGTGATATCGCAGTAAGACACATTAATATCTGCCTCGTGTACATTTTCAACCTGATATTCTAGTAAGATTTAGATTTTTTTTCTTTAATTTCAAAAAAATAAATAAAAAAAAATAATATGTTCTCGTGTTCTCACTGGCCATAGAACAAACACCAAGACGCCCCTTTTAATTCATTCAGATGTTTGGCATTTCCTACCGGGTTATGACGGGGATGACGTTCTAGTGTCCGGAATAGGGCGGAATGCAGACGACATTACAATAACATCTGGCTGCACTTTACAGCAGGATATCCCGGATTGCTCGAATCTCCAACATACCGAATGGGGCTCAACCGTCATTCATACGATTTGTGACACTCTGGGAAATTTTTAATACATCCCTCCAGGAAACCGGATATAGTGTCTTATTACATGTTGTAGGTGGAAAGAATGAGAATTATGAATGATTTAAGGTCTTTGAAGATATTTTCTTTTATTTCATGTAGTTTCTTCTCGCGTGGATATAGATAAATATGTAGGTAAATTTCATTTAAAAAAGATGGGAAAATTGGGGATAAAGACTCTGTATACGTTTTACTCATACACATGACGTATGCAAGTAACTGTTTAACTTTAAAAAATCAATAAAACATCTTTTGTCTCATAATAAATTATCAGAATGATTTCTGTTTATTACAGCAGTGTTACCGTATATAATTCATGCAGTATACAGCTTACGAGTGAGCTGTATATGTCGACTACTAGTATAAACCGTATACAGCTTACACCGAATACAGCTCTACGTAAGCTGTATACGTTAAGATGCTGCATACCGCCGTATACAGCTCATTTCTGAAAGATGTTGATGATCATCATCATTGTCGTCATCATCATCATCATCATCATCATCATCAACAACAACAACATAGTGTTGCGAATTCACCTAGTTGTTGTTGCTATCATTGTTGCTGATGTTAATATTTGTATTGCTGCTGCTGCTGTAGTTGTAGAGATAGTATTGGAAGTCTGTCTGTCTGTTTGTCCATCTGTTCGTTCGTCCTTTAATCGCAGTAACGCTTCATAAGAAAAATTACAAGTGTCATAATTTTACCGTGGATGTAATGTAATAGGCACGTGTTTAATTTTGAACGGTGGCCCGGTTTGGTCATTTCTGACGGAGACCGTTTTCAGACAGTAATCTATTTTCAGAAACAAGAGCACCACCACGAGGCTGGACGCGCGACTTTTCTCGGTGTTGGTTTGTTAAAAACGGCAAGGGGCACTTTCCAATGAAATTTGCTCCCAAATAAGAGATAATAATAAAAATAATGCAAAAAAGGGAATTTAAAGTCACTACATGTTTTGTTTTGAGAATTGTCATATAATATCAGAATCTCTCTCTCTCTCTCTCTTTCTCTCTCTCTCTCTTGTAATACTTTTACCATGAAGATATTTTAGGCGAGGCAAAAAAGTATGCTGGATGGCCAAAAAATGATATATAATGGTTATCGGCGCATAATCTATACACGTGACTCATAAAAGAACCAAGGGGTCCATTCGCAAAGAGCTAGGGTATCGCTCCCGGACTCCCTAGTGTCCAACCAATGTATCTTCTATCTGCTGTCTCCTCAACAAAAAATAGAACCCCATTGAAAATTCTTGGGTTACCTTTGGCCGCAAGGTCTAAATAAAGAAACACTTATACACACATGGTCATTTTTCCACGATATTTTACTCGCCGTTTACATGTGGCATGATACCACAACAAGTCACATTATATTGATACTGAGTCAAGCAGTCCTGGAACTACCCTTATGTATATGCTGATCGCCAAGCAGGGAGCTACCAGTACAATTTTAACGAGTTTAGTGTGTCGGGATAGGAGACCGAACCCACAACCTCCCATTCCCGAGGCGGACGCTCTTACCAACAGGCCACCATGGACGGTACTAAAAATGCTAGCTTCATTATAAAGATATATTTTATTATTTTTCTTATCATTATTATCATTGCTACTAATACTACGACTACAATACTACTACTACTGCCACTGCTACAGTTACTGTACTAGATCTACTTCTACTACTATCATTTCACTTGTCTACGACGTGATACCGCAGAGCAGCAGCACTATATTAGACTCATGTAGACAAAAGTCCCCAATGACTGAAATAATGTTGGTGGGACTTTTAATTCAAGCAAAACAAACAAACTACTGCTACGTCGAAAATTATGATGGTGCTAATATCGATCGAGTATATTCACAATTATGTTTAATACTGGTCACCCACCGTGTGAAGGTGCTATATGCGTTAAGATGAAGGACCTATTTCAAAAGTGTATGCCTATATCCAGGTATATAGGTCACCGTAAGCTGTATACGTTGTCAACCGACGTATATACAGCTCACATGTAAGCTATATCCGGCGTAACACAGTAGCTATTGCGATCAAAACAGTATGGTGAAAACAGAAGTTGTTTCAGTTAATTCGAACAATTACTGAAAACTCCTTTTTCTGTCTCTGATATGCTATACAATTTAGCCGTTGGCTATTGAAATTAAAATATTTCACTCGAAAGGAATATGCCTTTAAAGTAAAGTCCACATACTGGTTCCACTACGTCTTGGACCACTTAACCTCTACCAAGATAACAAAGTTACCCTAATTAAACATTAGGAAAACTTGGTTATCTCCGTGAAGGGCCATGAGGTCAGAATTGTAGCGGAACCATTACAGGAACTTAACCCAAAGTTCCGCCACTTAGTTCGTCACCAAACCAATTTGTAAATCTACAAGGGCTCGATGTTGCATCTTTAAAATAGATTCACCTTTATGTTACACTTACAGATACCTACCATTAGATACGATTCTCTTCATTCAACTTCATACTTTTCATTTGTTTACTTATTGTACCATTACCAAACAAAATTATTCACGTTTTCTACGATTTTTAAAATTCAAGGCATGATTTTTTGAATATAACATGGAACTTCCTCTAAGATAGTTTAAGTGCCTGCAACTAAAATTTCACGAATGATAGCTTTTAGCCTTTTACCTATCATCAACGCGTAAAAGTTATATTATAAATGAAATTGTATGCATGTGCCCAAAATTGTGATATGTAAAAATATTATGTGCAAGAACCAATACCTAGAGACTAAAATATGCATATTAATCGGACACAATTATCGCGCTTAGTAATTAATTTTTTATTCGTTTAACATGTGTATATACTCTCTCTCTCTCTCTCTCTCTCTCTCTGCTATTGCAAATCATGTCATGTGTGTTACAATTTATTACATTGGATTATGTAACGAGAAACGTGTATATGTTTGCGTTACTGTATATAGTTTTTGAATCATGATAAATGTATTAATTCACGGTCGTAATGAGGCATTCTTTACCCCATCGTTCACCAGGGAGGTTTCTTCATGAGCACGCGAGTTATTGTCATTTGACGGTTCAACAAGGCGGCGAGCCTTTCTATGTTTTTCCCAGTTCCACAGCCATTGTTTGTTTTTACAGTGAATAATTATGTCGTTTCTTTTCAGTTTTGATGATTTTCTGTCACCTTCATCAATGTATGGTTCTATGATGAAAGGTTGCGACAGGGTGATTTCAGAGTGCTTGGTGCAGTGGTTCTTGGCATTTTCATGTATCTTCGATTAATTAAAGTCGTCTTGTCGAAACCACTCTTATTTATTATTATTATTATTTCTCATGAAGTTAGTTAATAAGTTATTTATGTTTGGATGAAATGAAAAGTAAGGAAAACAGTATTTACCTCAATTATAAAACAACAATATGAATAAGAAATCTCTCTCTCTCTCTCTCTCTCTCTCTTATCAGAAATAACAATAACAACGCGGAAACGATTATCACATATATAAAAGTTATGTGTGACCGTGACGTCACTAGAGGCACCAAAGCGTACTACAGTTCCGAGCTATTTTGCTCCAAGGTTTCACGTAGTATTTGAAAAAAAAAATGCCCAGCTGCTGATGGATATCCTCGATTCCGTTGAAAGCTTATATTTCTCTTCTTACTCTGGTACATGTTCCATAGAAATTGATGAAGAAATAAAATATTGGTAATTTTCAAGCGGAGCCAGTCTTGGTTTTGATGTCTTAAGTGACGTTACGGTCACGTGGTATTGCTATTAATTAACTTTCAGGAAAGTAAGCATTTTATTTTCCCGCTAATGTCAATAAATGACGTCAAAGAGCGCAACGTCTATATGACGTCAGTGACAATTTGGATATCCTGCAACTGAAAACGTAACAAGGTAAAGTAATATTCATTTTTAACTTTATTTAATTCGATAACCCAATTAAGACCCAGTGAAGTTCAAGACATGTATCAAGGTATCACTGCAGACACTGTAGGCTCAATTTCACATTATTAAACAGCATACAATTGTTGTTGTTGTTTTGTTGTTGCTGTTGTTTTTTTCAAAACGCCGTGCTGACCTCACACTAATACACGCCCCGCATATCAAATTGGGTTTAGCAACGCCCCTGGGCACCTATTTTTATCAAATTTTATTTTAAATATACATCATCACATCAATGTTACGATTTTTTTCATGTGAGGAAGCCCTCCAGCTGGCTTGCGCTAGGTCGGTGGTTCTACCGGACGACTCCGTGCATTCGGGGTCTTCCTGCACCTGTAATTAGTTGGACGTCGCTATATGACTAAAATACTATCGAAGTGAACTCAAATAGTCAAGTCAAGTCAATGTCACGTATTCATCCCCTACCCCTATCCCTGGAGTCTATGCATGGATTTTGCACCGAAAGTCTAAGTAATATTAAGATCGTAAATAGATACAAACAAAGACCAAGGTATTTGATACAAATGAATCTTATGTATTTGTATTTCAAAAGTAAGCAGTCGTGTATATTTTAAAGTTGATTGATCCCTATGGTCGAGTTTTATAGATTTATTCCTGACCGTGACATACCAGCTGTATGAAATGATATTAGTAGTTTTCCTCCGCATGGCTCCAGCATATAACTGCAAACTCCACACAGTGATCTCCCTTGCAAGCAAAAAAATCACTGCCGTCACAAATGTCAAGTGATGATAGTAAATTAACAAAATAGCGTGTCCGTCTGCTGTCACAACAACAAAAATATTTTTTAAAAAGATTTATTCTTTTTTTACCACGAGGCGATATTTGATGTTTATTAAAGAAAACATACCTAGGGAAATGATACTCGCAGTATTTTTATTATAAGAAAATTAGCTAAATTCTGTTAATTTTTACTTGTGGTGGCAGTGGTTATTTACAGCTGTAAGGGGAGATAAATACTGCGGGGAGTTTGTAAGGGGAGGTAACTACTGCGTGTAGTTTGATATAAGGGTAGTTCCAGGACAGATTGAGTCAGTGTCAGATGAGTGAGGCTGGATGTGGTACTATTCTACTTGACGCGGTAAATCACGGTGCAACTGTAATGTTCTCCACATGTGTGTACGTGATTTACGGTATACACCTAGATCCTTGTATAAAGGAATAAGTCTGGACCCAAAGGCGGAATGGTTTTTGTACATTTATTATACACTAACTATAAACACAGCATACTTGATTTATGCATACATTCTAATTTCTCAGATCTTACACTCTAGTGAGTCTATGAGGGTTTTATGCATTGATGCTGGCCACGCCGGTAGACGGGGCTTATCAGAAGTAGCACCACTCGTCACTACATTGACAAAGTCCCTAATTACTTAAAATCTGTTGATTTGAAGTTTAGCCCAAGATAATTGATTCATGAATAAATGACCTTATGTACATACTAAGTCGTTTCTAAAGCTCTTCGTAGTAATTATGTATTTGAGGTATTTTGTTATTAACTTGACTTGACTGGATTATTTGAGTTTACCATCGCTTCGACAGTATTTCAGCCATATAGCGACTTCCAGCTTATTACAGTTTGAGGAAGACCCCGAATGTACGGAGGCATCCGGGAAGAACCACCGACCTACTGCAAGCCAGATGGAAGGCTTCCTCACATGAAAATCCGAATGACCCTGCTGGGATTCGATCCCACCCAACATAAAAGTTAAAACCGGCAGTGGAAGAAGCTTTCAATTTTTAATTTCTAGTAAGCGATGAATCCAGATCCCGAGGGACTAGAAATTCAGAATGACGAAAGTGAAATCGAAAATGTTAGCAAGGCAAAAAAGCAGAATCTTCGTTCTGCTACATTGCGAAAACGGAAACAAGTTCAAAAGTCAGCGTCGCAGATTTGGCACCACGTAACGGAGGAGGAAATGAAAATGACGTCACTATCGGCTGCTTCTTGCAGAACTATTAACTTCAAATTTCGACAAAGACCTTCAAGCCTGGATACGTCTCCAAGAAAATGCAAGCGGTTCTTTCATCCTGCAAATGACGGATTCTATGTGAAAACTGGAACAGTGTCCCTCTACGACAGAGAACTGGATTTCAAAAAACTGTACAAACATCCGACATCGATGTGCCCAAGTCCTGAGGATCACGTGACTCGTGTGTTTGACATGAAGCACGAACTTCCGGTGGCTTGTCCGACCTGCTGGAGCATTCAGAGAAATATGTAATGTCTGCTGATATAACCGACATGTCAAATGTTGGATCTTCTTTGGAGAGAAATATTGAACGAAAGCTTGTAACATGAAAATAATGAAATGTTTTCCTAAGTTTTGAGTATTTCTTCTAGTCTTTAAGGTAAAGTCCCTGTAATGGTTCCGCTACGTCTTTGACCACGTAACCTCGACCAAGAAGACCAAGGTACTCTAATGAAACATTAGGAAACCTTGGTTATTTTCGTGAAAGGCCCACAAGTCCGAAATGTAGCGGAACCATTACAGGGACTTTACCTTAGCTGATTTAACTATTCCATTTTTAAGGCGGCTTCCATTATAGACATGTTACTTTTAATGTGTGTCTGCATGTTGATGCGCAAGAACTTCTTTTTTCCATTAGCTGTTATCCCAGTCTCGATATGGTTAATATATACATGTAATGAATTTTAAGTAAACATAAATCATGAAAAGCATTTATTTTATACATATCTTCCGACAAACGTAGCTTTTTAACCCTCTCTCTGTCTTACAGGGACTTTACCTTAGCTGATTTAACTATTCCATTTTTAAGGCGGCTTCCATTATAGACATGTTACTTTTAATGTGTGTCTTCCGACAAACGTAGCTTTTTAACCCTCTCTCTGCCCCCCCCCCCCCCCCCCCCCCCCCCCCCCCCCCGCTGATGGAAACGTTTCTTACCACGAAAATGATAGCAATGTATCTCTTACGGTGGATGATAAGATTTTATATTTCATGAACATTTATCTATCATGGAATAATCTCTCAGTCAAATGATACTTGCAAACCGTTGAGGGTAAACAAGGAGATTAGATACGAAAACAACCCATTAGAAATATAAAGTTTTATTCTATGTATACAGGTGTGAGCACTTTTCTTAAAATACAAATAATCTTCTGTATATTTTATACAACACACACATTTCACAAGAACTAGACAAATAAACGCCAAGACAATGTCATGAGTTCACGAAAATAAGTGGTTCTTAAATATGACTTTCATGTTCAAACTTTAACTATTCCCATTAAAATCAGTAGGGATTTGAGTAGGATACTCGACCTTGATTCTAATTGTTCGAGAATTGTACCCATTTTGACATTCAACATTTAAGACACGGACCTGGATCATGTACATGCGTGCCGTCTCACGCTTAACAGGTATTATACAAGTAAAATGTTTCAGGTACAGCCCAAATAAAGTCTATCATGCTCATTTTGACTTTCCGCGTGTAAGCGTGACCATTAGCTTTCTCTTTCCAACACCCATTCTCTCTCTCTCTCTCTCTCTCTCTCTCTCTCTCTAAAATCAATTCCTGATAAACATACTCGTGTGGAATATTTTATGGTATTGTATTTTTATACTCGTGTGGAATATTTTACGGTAATGTATTTTTATAGACACGAAGCTTATTAATTACAATATTGTATATCAACTTGTAAATATATCTTTATTATGAAAATATAACATAAAAGCTAACAAAACTAAACTCTATATGTATTTCTACCTTACACAGTGAACACAATTTCAACACGCACTGATTAGTATACAAAGCATTCCAATATGACGATTATGTGATTACCTTTTTGCTTTGAGGAGGATGAAGATGATCGTATTTAATGTGTTTCTCCATATAGTTAGCTGTATACATACAATTTATCTTGCTGGAAAGACCAACCGACCCTCGTGAGTAAATTCAGTTCACATATTACACGCTGTTCGTATGTAAGTAACAATAACTGTTGAGTATTTATGACACAGTGTAACACGCATTACCTCCCGTGACATTTCTTTTTTAACAAAAATCACATCCGGAATCTCTTTCTAAACAAGACTCGTATGCCGGCGGTCTCTCGACCCTCCAATTCGTCCTAGTGTTAAGATAGGCTTCTATGTCAAAGACTGGGGTCTTATCGAAGAAATTGAACGGCTTAAGCATAAACCCTGACTCTACCCTGTTTGTCATTGGGACATCCTCGGCGACGGGCAAGTGAAGAAAACCGACAGTGACCCAGTTCACAATGTCCGTCTTACGAATGTCCTCATTATTCAGCATTTTCTCCAAATCTTCAATTGGATTATCTAGTCTATTAACGTCACTTGTTGACGTCAGGGCTTGCTCGTCTTCCTTGCGTTTAGTCACCGTGCAGTGGTACTTCGTGAACGACAATGCCGGCAAGGCGGGGTGGGTATTCGTCAGAGTCTGTGCCGCAGTCGTCAAGGGCTTGATCTGGTAACCCCTTTCAGCTCCCCACTTGTTCTTCATCTCTTCGTTTACAACCAGCCAGAATTTCGGGTTGTCCATATCAATCCTAAAGGCAGACTCCTTTTCGACATACTCGTACTCAAGGTAGCGTGTGATATTGTGCAAGAAATATGGTGGAACCTCTGTTACTGTGGGAACCTGTGACTTCAATGCTGTCACAACGTCATCCGCCTTCCAATGAATTGTCTCAAAGCTGTTTTCTGTACCAAGAATGTCAAGGTCAACTTTAAAGCCGAACATGTGGTCATGAATTTGGCCATGAGCCCGATCGCTAACGCGAAAACCAAAAGCATCCCTGCTTTTGTCTGCGCCCATAAATGGATTTTCGTCGTCCCAGAATGTGCTTTGAATATATCCACTGGCGCTTACTATCGTGTAGATTTTACCGTCAAGATAGAAATGCCATTCAACAATGTAGTCGTAGTTATCGATGGTTGCAGACAGACGGACCACCAAATAGTTGTTTCTAAGACCACCTTCAAAGTCCCAACCTTTATGACGCCATAATGCGTTTTCACCATCAGCTTCGAAGACGCAGATCGACTTATGGAGAACTGGTTCCGATATGTACACATCCCAGTGGCTGGTTTCCAGTAATGTTGCGTGTTCTGGGCAGTCCACTGTCTTCACAATACCATAGTACTCTCCAATTCCATAGGAGGAGTCGGTATAAATGACATTGGTCTGAGATGCAGCTCCGCTTCCATAGACAACTCCTATTTCGTTAAGTGCTAGTTCATACGCAATGCTATGCCCCAGGAAGTTGATTCCGTACAGTGCAGGGCCTCTAAGTTGACTTGACGTGACGTCAAAGTTCCAACCCATCCAGTCGACGTTGTAACCTTTGATGGTATACCTGGGACCTGATGGCTCATACGTTCGTGGGGGAGGAATATGTGAGTTTTTTCTGAAGGGAAGACCTGCATCTCTGTCTGGCAAGTGACGGTCCATGATTGTACCGCGGTACCCACTCGGTAGAATATATTTTCTCAAATTTCCCGAGTTGAAGGCCTCCAGCAAAGCGGTTGCATTATCAAATGGTCCCTGGTTTAGGTAGTAATAATCGTAAATATACCATGACTCGAAATCATTTCCCGGACAGTGGATGGTAGCCGACAGTGGCAGAAAGTCGAGCTCTAGAAAGTCGTAACCGTTTGGAGCTAACGGATTTAGGTACGCAACGAAGCGGGTCTCACGCTCGTCACCCTTGTCACCAGGTGGACCATTGAAGTACCAAAACGAAAAATCAGAGTCCTCTGGATACGCAGCTCCGTCGAAACTCTCTCTCGTCAGAGGTGCAAGAAGTTTGAAATCTGGCATAACGATTTTTTCATAAACAGCGGTTTCAACGTAGTCGTAGGGACGGCTGTTGAAGCCGAGTTCGCCATCTTGGTACAGCTGGGTGGCCGTCATTGTGTCAGCACCCAGGGGACCAACTTTGTAGAACATGTAATCCGGAATGGTTCTGTTTCCCCGCACCACATGAACCTCGGCGTATCTGCAACACAAAATGACAGTGGAACCATGGATTGTAGGTACAAAGGACTTTATCAAAATTAAAGGTCTATTATTCTTTTAAAAGTAGACAGAAAAGCAAAATGTGCGTTACAGTTTTGTTCGGAAGTGCAATCTGTACGTATTCTTTGACGACAACGTTACTACAATGCATTAATAAAGGAAATATTTTTCTAAAAGCATTCAGTTGTTTACAAAAAAAATCATTTGCACATTTCGCATATATTCGTAAATTTTCTGACGTTTTCCATAGACCGTTCGTATGCCTTTGTTAACGAATCGCGAGTACATAAATTGATAACGTAACAGACAAATAAATTGTGATTCGGCGACGGTTTTTCAAATTCAAATTATATCTGATTAGGGAACACTCGTCAATGCAAGATTAATAGGGCGTATATTGATTAACATTTTCATTGCGTTAAACTGTTATTTTGCTGTTGATATTTGCACAGTATGTACCATTTGTGTTATTCTACAATATGCCAATGTAATTTCATATTTTCTTTTTTTATGAAAATTTCATAATGGGCCTATATATTGATGCGTAAACAAGTATGTAGTGGTTTGGGGTTACAGTATGTTTTGCCATTTCTGATAGGTCTGATAATACTTCATTTATATACAAATACAATAAAGCGCCAATGTATAAAGCGTAGCATGAAAAAAAACTATACATGTAGGTTATATATATACTCTGCCTAGGGGAATATACAATCCAACAGTAACACACAAACAGTATGTGTGCGTGTAGTTTCAATCCTGAAAATAGGTGAATGAGAATGAAACCAGATCAGGGGAAACTGACCCCGTATAGACAGGATAGAGAGATAAGGTCACATTCTTAGCTGGCCGGGGCAGCACGCATATGAAAAAAAAAAGAAAATATTCCACTGTCTAGACCACGCTGAGTTTGCACGATACAAAGAAACAAACAATACGAGCTGGCCATTTTTGGGAAGTGATTCTGGGGGCTGCAGGCAATTTTTGGGAAGCGATTCTGGGGGCTGCATGCCATTTTTGGGAAGCGATTCTTAGAACCACAGACCAGTTTGCTGAACCCATTAGCCTAATTCATTGCCGCGGTGCGGACGGTCAGTATAAATACGAAGGCGAAAAGACTTCAGTACAGAACAACTGAAGAATATTTTTGTCTTCTATTTAAATTTTATTTATTTTCATTTTATTATTTAAGGAATATTTAAGATTATTCAAAAGTTATTATTGTCTCTTATTGCTATTAAGATTGTGTTCTTTTTTGCAGGGAAATATTGTTATTAATTTTATTTTGTATACTGAATATTTTATGTTTAATTGTCACTTAATTTCTATTTAAATATTTTTTTCATGATATTATTCATGTTAAGAAATGGTAATAATCTTAAAATGTTATTTCATATATTTATATGCAATTTAGATATTTTCTTAGTGTGAAATGTTTTGCCGTGTGTGTGTATTTATTATAGATTGTTTTAAATAATTATATCAATAAAAGACAGAACAACTGAAGAATATTTTTGTCTTCTAGTTTTCAGATTAATCCCTGAAATCAATAGCTGTCCGAGGAGTCCTCTAATTCCCCAGGACTACCTCGCGACATTTCTGTAATATTTCCAAATATAAAGTATTGTTTCACCTAGAAAACTTTGAGAGGTTAAAAGGATTTAATATAAATTGTAAATAGTATCTAGCTACCTTCTAGTAGTAATATTTTGTCCTCATGAACATATTTATCATTACCATCTTGATGTATACCCTGACAAATTAAGTCAAGAAAGGCATGCGATTATGTTAATTTTAACACGGAATGAAACACTAATCCAGGTTTTGTCATGTCTACGCTCAAGAATGCAAAATCCGACACCGACTACCGTGACAGACGGGTGTCATAGTCCTGATAACACATAGTTCGCCCTACAAGCAAAGAGTCCCGGGTTCAAGTACAGGTCAGTGTGACATTTGGCTTCCAAGGTGGGACTGTGGCATAGGCGCTAGGTCGGTCTTGCGACATGAAAACACCTAGAATTCAGGGACGAATTCTGAAATGATGGGAGATAATGTCACAGAAACGATAACTTACAAAAAGGGAGAAGTGTACATGCGGTCTGATAGCTCAGTCGGTAGAGATTTTGCTTTGTACAAAATGCACTCACCATGTGACACTAGGAAAGTAACCTAACCGTAAATAATTGTTTAATGACATATTTTTTCTCGACTTATTTAAAAGGTAAAATCTCCGTAATTAACATTTTCTTTTATTATTACACTCGTTTCACATGTACTAATTGCGGTTTAAACCCCATTCCTACAAGTGGTAGTAGATGCTAGAGACTAAATGTGTCAAATCACCTTGTAAATATGCCTTGTTAAAAATTAAATACATCGTTTGCGCCGGTTAATATAGCAGGTAACACGTATGTACATTTATCGACTAACATCAAATAGGATCTCTCTCTCTCGATAGGCGCCGCGAACAGCGAGAGAAACTCTTTTAGAATCCACTTAGAGTCGCATTAGGTCTCATATACAATTTGTTCTGCACGACAGATGTACTAGACCAAGGCGCTGAAATTAATTTGTAAGCTTGCCAGACTGGTACGTGAAATGGATAAACATCAATATCAATACAAGATTTTTTTTTTGTATTTACATTGATGTAAGATATGTGGACTTGTACACTGATGGTTTTACTTCTCATTGTTCGTTTCATCTCTCTTATCAGTCATTCAAATCTAAATACTACGATAGCAGTGTATGTGGTAACTTTGTTGCTGCTCTTGTTTTTGTTGTATAAGTAGTAGTAGTAGTAGGAGGAGGAGTGATAGTAGTGGTACTAATAATTGTTGTTGTTGTTGCGGTAAATCGTCCTTGAGGCAGTATTTTATTGATAGAGAGGTCCAGATAATTTCAGGTGGAAGAAGACACCAAGCGTGCTGAGGAACCCTGCTAGACAGACATGTTCAGCTGTGATATATTGTCTTATATTGTCGTGGTATTATATGGAAAAGATACCACAACACATTGACATGATAACATGCGTGTTCAACATGATAACACGTTAAATGAACAAGATACCACAACAAATTGACATGATAACATGCGTGTTCAACATGATAACACGTTATATGGAAAAGATACCACAACACATTGACAGAATAACACGCATGTTCAACATGATAACACGTTATATGGAAAAGATACCACAACACATTGACATGATAACATGCGTGTTCAACATGATAACACGTTATATGGACAAGATACCACAACACATTGACATGATAACATGCATGTTCAACATGATAACACGTTATATGGACAAGTAACATAATAAAACACGCTCAATGGACAAGATATCTGCATAACATTAAGTATATGTAAAGCGTTTAAATATCAGTAGTATTAAACTGTACCTTATATGGTGTTGTACGAAAACCAGTAAAACAGATGGTTCACATTATTAATCTCTTTATTTAATGTCTGATGCGTATGAGCTGTCATTTATTTATTTTTATCTTATGAAATTCTGTGTCCATAAAAAAACCGTAAAAATCTGCTTGTCGTGTCATTTTATTTTATGTACGCAATGTATTCATTATCCTACGTATGTAAATAGCGACTAACTAACATACTTGCGAACCGATGTAGTGATAAATTGCAACAACTATACTTGATGATCACAAGGCCTTAAATGTTTAAATTGCCATTTAGATCAATTTTAGATTAGCTGAGAAACCGACACTGCTTAAGTATTAGAGTACTTGTTTCGAAACATCATCAAGTCAATACACAAACACACAATTATACAAGGACTTGTGGGAAAAAACAAAATGTTTGAGATATCTCAGGATTTGTGGGGAAAAACAACAAAATGTTCGAGATATCACAGGACTTGTGGGAAAAAACAACAAAATGTTCGAGATATCACAGGACTTGTGGGGAAAAACAACAAAATGTTCGAGATATCACAGGACTTGTGGGAAAAAAACAACAAAATGTTCGAGATATCACAAGACTTGTATTACAATAACTCTACCTCATGCATGTACAGCGTTGTAACTTGATGAATGAAAATTTACTGAAACTTTAAATTGTATATGAAACAATTGATATTTCTTCTTTGTCGTGCAGACTGCTTAGAATCTGGGCAAATTAATCGAGGGCTCAGTGCAAAAGGGTCGTAACTTATATGTATTAAAGAACAAGTTACGACTGTTTTGCACTGAGCCCTGGATCTGGGGGGCTGGTGCTGTATGTTCAGGTCTGCTAAATTTTCCAAGACTTCAAAACACACGTCCATATTATTCAAAAGGTTAGCATTTCATTAAAAAAAAACATCTTGAGTCGAACAAGAAATGATGAGAAGATAATCCTACACTGTGCCGCTTTCGAACACGTCTTGACAAATCTGTAACCACACATTTTACTTTTCTGTCCAAAGGATATACAATACTTTTGAAAAAATAAATACGAATTTACGAAGCCGTCGTGTTTTACGGATATTCTTATGTAATAAACATACCTGCCCGGATAAGGGCCTGTCCCTGCCTTGTACTTCATCACAGCCTCTTTGTTTGGGAGATTAATATACATGTAAGGGGCATAGTTGGTCTTCAGTGAGACTTCCTCGTCGGCTTGTCGCTTGTATACATAGTTGTTGTCAACCAGGAAGTCATAAACTTGCTTCATTTCGTCTGCTGTTAGAGGGGCAAACAGTTCCGGGTCTTCGCCGTCCCACTCCATCACAGGGTCACGCCTAAAGACGTGAAATCCAGAAAAAAATCAAACTTGGTTGAAAAAGCAGCTTACAGGGGCGTATTCTTATGTATGCACATGTGTCAGTACAAACATTTTGTCATAAAAAGTGGAAATCAAAAACATGTTAACCATATTATAAGAGCTGTCCTAATTCAGGGAGCTCCACTTTTCTGAGTTCGGGATAGTATAATGTTAGCTGTTACTATTTTTAGAGTTCGGGATAGTATAATGTTAGCTGTTACTATTTTTAGAGTTCGGGATAGTATAATGTTAGCTGTTACTATTTTTAGAGTTCGGGATAGTATAATAGTAGCTGTTACTATTTTAGAGTGGGATAGTATAATGTTAGCTGTTACTATTTTTAGAGTTCGGGATAGTATAATATTAGCTGTTACTGTTTTTAGTGTTAACATAAAACATGTGATATAAGGTATTGAGCCCGATCACATGTAGGAAGTTACAATCCGCTTGTTTTAGTACTAACTGAGATAAGACATTTACCTATTCTGTTCAATGTTTCAAGAGAACCTGACATTTTTTAAATGTTCAGTTAAGAAAATCTAAGTTCTACCCAGATGCCTCCGTGCATTCGGGGTCTTCCTCCACCTGTAGTTAGCTGGGCGTCGCTATATGACTGAAATACTGTTGAAGCGACGGTAAAGTCAAATAGTCGAGTCAAGGATAGGTCAACTGAACAACTATATGCAGTCGTATGATTTGCCCCAGTGGTCAGCTGTACTGGAGAGACATTGTACTAAATTAAACACCTCTTTGTGTTTCTTGTAACATTGGTATTTAAATTGTTGTTTTATAGTTCTGCCAAGATATTTGCACTAGGTCACACTTAAATTCTAAAGAAAGTTAAAGCCGCATTCCACCATTCCACCAGTTTTACGAAATATTCAAGTAAACACACACAATTAAAGATTTAAGTTACAATATTTGTTAAACAATGAAGTATTTGAGTAGTTTTATTTGAGAAACAAGAATGACGAATTTTGCCCATGAGTGTTACTTAGCGATAAGTAATGCCGGCGGAAATGGAACCTTGTCTTTTTGCCACGTGCTTTCGGTTGGAGAAAATGTGCACTGAAAACAAGTATCTGGAAGGAAGAGAAACGTACATATTAGAGTTCTAAAACAGCTGACTCGCGGATTAACAGCGAAATTTACTGTTTACATAATTATTGCCAATTTATGTAACTTACCATGTACACTCCTTACACAAACTCTCGTCTGCAGGTTTGGTAGGTCTGGGTGTTGTGGGTGCATGTGTCGTCTGTTCAGTAGATGTCGTCTGTATTGTGCTGGGCCCGCCACTTTTACTTCCGGTCATGGTATCTGGCATGTTCTGTAAATAAAAGCAAAACGTCTAGAATGCAATATGTGTATGCATGTACTCGTACATATAAACTGAAAGAAAAAACAACGATGTAAATTAACGCATGATAAGGCATTTTTATGGGGATGAAAGGCAACTAGGCATCGATTCAAAGACTTTGAGAATATGATGGAATCAGGTGTTATCTAGAAAAGTGGACAGTAATTGTGAACATTTATATGGATTAATAAACAAAGACTGCTACCTTTTCTTCTACAATAGAATATCTGAATGTTTGTACTATTTCTATTATAGAATTTAAATTACCACTTTGTTAATGATTGACTCAAAATAAGAAATTACATATTGTATAACGCACATGTATGTTTATATAAACATAGTTATATGCAGTTGTATTGAACGGAGTAACGGGGATGGCCGCGACCCTTTTGCTTCTATGACGAGGAAAATAAAGTGTTAAAATAAAATATCGGAATAATGTTTCAGTCTTTTCATCGGAAGCGTGGTATACTTCTAGTATTCATGTATAACTATGCTGCGACGCCATGTTAGATAGATTTTACTAGGAATGAAGATATAGAGGATATTTGTTGAATTCAGTGTATGATCGCATTTTATTTCTCCGAGTGAGCCCAGAAAGTAATAGTTTCACGAGTGGCAAAGCCACGAGTGAAAATATTACTTTCTAGGCTCACGAGTAGAAATAAAATGCGATCTTACACCGAAATTAACAAATATTCTATTCTTTCATGCTTGTTCTAGCGTATATTTATTTTTATTTACGATTTCCAATAATTACATTCCCCGTGCGGAGCCCCTTTCCGTAGTTTGCCCCCGTTTGGTGACCCAACCAAATAACGCCACGAAAACAAGAAATAGTCCCAACGTTTACTTGTTTATTTTTACAATATATGCCATTTTTAAAAATATCACTTTTTATGTTCACTCAGTGAAATTATAAGTCGATCTAACACCAAAACATACAATTTTTCTTTTTATTTAATGCATTTAAGGCCAAAAATTAGCTGTTTATTCACAAAAGATGTCAATATTGGCGGGATTACCTCGCGTGCGTGACGTTTTTTATGACGTAATTTCTAGCGTAAAACCCAGCACAAAAAAGTAGTTCCTTTTTTTAAATTTTCACTGCTGTTATTTTCATTGTAAACATAGGTATAAGCATGAAAGAAAAATAGATGTTTATAGTCATTTTATAACACACGATCTCAATGAGAACACACTGCATCAGCTTTATGTATGGTCGTAGCTAAATTGTGTACTCGAGTATGCTTTGGAAATCATAAACTGCAGAATAAATAATTTTATATTTATATTGTAATTTACATATCAAAAAAACATAATACGTGCATAAAAATCGTTAGAAAGGACAGGAGGATATAAAATATATAAAATTAAAGATATCGTAAATGTATGCCATAAAATAACTTCAAAATGATGTAGTAATGCAGTTTTATTTTTTATTACAAACATTAATATCACTGCGTGTTTATGATAAAGTGTCGTTATATGTTATATAATCCTTGTTGTATTGTGTTGCTTTATACTTTTTGCACTGCATAGGAAATTCCAATTTCCATGTGCGGTTTTTGTAATGACGTGTATTGGACTGGATTGCATAAGCATGACTGAATATTATATTGGAAATGTATTGTGTGGGGGGGGGGGGGGGGGGGGGGGTGAAACAGATCAGGTAGGTTTATGCAGGATAGATTGACATCCCTACACGTGAAAAGCAGTTTAGATACATCCGACAGTTATCTATTAAATACTGTTACAATTTCAGTATTGCTGGACAAGTATAACTACATGTTTATGTAACATTTTTCAAGATTGATAGTGCATATTTCAAGACGGATGGTGCATATTTCAAGACGGATAGTGCATATTTCGTATAAAGAGGTTAATATAAAACTGAAGTTACATCTAATAAGAGGTTGTACGTATATAAACAATAAATTGAACGGAACAGCTTCTTTCTGTTGTTTGAGGTTTCACGGCCGCCGTTTCATGCCCGTGCATAAATACCTCCGACTGAAAACTATGAAAGCGGTTACATAATGAATCACACAGATTTTAACAACACAACCCATCCCTTCTCAATTTTCATAACATTCCTTTTGTTACAGGACATTTTGTCGACTTGAAAAGAGTACCTGAATAAGGTTTAGCATGCCGTAAAGGACGATACGATTTAGAGAGAGGGCAATACATGGCATGTACTGACGGTACAGAGAGAGGGAGGGTGCAATACATGACATGTACTGACGGTACAGAGAGAGGGAGGGCGCAATACATGACATGTCCTGACGGTACAGAGAGAGGGGGGCGCAATACATGACATGTACTGACGGTACAGAGAGAGGGAGGGCGCAATACATGACATGTACTGACGGTACAGAGAGAGGGAGGGCGCAATACATGACATGTACTGACGGTACAGAGAGAGGGAGGGCGCAATACATGACATGTACTGACGGTACAGAGAGAGGGAGGGCGCAATACATGACATGTCCTGACGGTACAGAGAGAGGGAGGGCGCAATACATGACATGTCCTGACGGTACAGAGAGAGGGAGGGCAAACATCGACATGTACATGACGGTTCATGTAGAGGGAATTGGGCGAAAAACTGAATAAGGTTTCTGACGTAAGAGAGATAGGAGGCGCAAAACATGACATGTACTGACGGTACAGAGAGAGGGAGGGCGCAATACATGACATGTACTGACGGTACAGATAGAGGGAGGGCGCAAAACATGACAAGTACTGACGGTACAGAGAGAGGGAGGGCGCAAAACATGACTGGGACTGACGGTACAGATAGAGGGAGGGCGCAAACATGACATGACTGACGGTACAGAGAGAGGGAGGGCGCAAAACATGACAAGTACTGACGGTACAGAGAGAGGGAGGGCGCAAAACATGACATGTACTGACGGTACAGAGAGAGGGAGGGCGCAAAACATGACATGTACTGACGGTACAGAGAGAGGGAGGGCGCAAAACATGACATGTACTGACGGTACATAGAGAGTAAAACACGATATTGACAAACAGGGAAATGGTACATCCACATGTAATAAGCTGAAGGGCACTAGCTGGAAGATTTTATCCAGGTTCACAGAAAAGAGGTATACATCTTGTTACAGGTTTCCTTTTTTTTTAAATGAAAGTAATAAAATCGTTTCTACTCTAAAAATATGCAGTATATGTTATATATCGGGGTATCATAGTAAACACACCTGAATTTGGGCCATTCCTTTTGCTTTAATGTCATATTACTGTTTCCGTTTATTTTACTGTCTATCCGACTATCACCCATGTCCGCTCGAAAAATAAAAATAAAAAAAACAGGTAGGAAGACAGTACATTACGTAATCCTATCTAAGCTTTGGTTACATTCTAATTCTATTTTTAAACAAGGGATTGCAATGCAGAGTGTCGTGTCTAACATGGGCCTCGTAATTCATAGAGCGACGAACAGGATTACACATGATAATTTCTGACAGAATAAAAAGTTACCTTTCAATATAATGATTATACAACAAAATAAAGAAAAGTTTGGTGATAAGTGTTACGAGACATTGTGAAATGGATGAAACTTGCTGATATATTTTATAGATTAAGGGTGGTGTAGAGTCCATAACACTTTACCTTGTGAATATTGATAGACACATTTGTGATCATATCAATTTACTGAACTTAAATGGTTTATGAAATAATGGATTGAAGACTAAGCTAAAATAATGTACATGTATTAGAAAACGGTCTTGGCCAGGCAGATTATGGAAGGAGTTGTTTGATCAGGGGCTGCTCTGTTTGCCAAGATGTCAAAAGTGTCTATATGACTTGACTTGACTTGACTATTTGAGTTTACCGTCGATTCGACTGTCTTTCAGTCATATAGCGACGTCCAGCTAATTACAGCGTGTCTACATGATGTATTGGCTTGTAGTGTTCATTTGACCAATGTAACCAGGAGAAATTGTTTAAGAAATATTCATTACACGATAAAACCACATATATAAGAAACGAAATTCATTCAAGGTGCATTTAGACGATCTAATTCATCCTCGATCTATATGACAAAAAAGCGAGATGTGTGTATTTTCGGTAAATTTTCATTTAACATGATTCATTTTACATATTTATCGTTAGATAAACGTGATAATTAAGAAAGTGTGTGGTAATGGCTGCATCATATCAAAATCTAAACAAAAGTTGACAACGCAGATATTTAGCAATAAATACACACACAGACACACGCAGCTATATGATAACTACACAACATGTACAGAAATATATCGTAAAATATGGTGTCAGGATAATGTGACTGGGTGAGGTATTATGCCACATGTCTAAGGTGTGATACTGCAGTGTGGCAGCACTAGATCTGTCTCAAGTAGACGTAGTCTGACTGAAATATTGTCGGTGGGGCGTTAAACCCAACAAACAAACAGAAATACATAACTAAACGTATGTATACTCAGTTATATCAAATTTCCAGTCTATAGAGACGTTCACTGAATCTCCAACTTTTCATTAATACACCCGAGTGAATCGTTATAAAAAGTTATAGGGATTGTTCAAATATGAATATTTGTCCAGTGCAAACTCCTCAATTATGCAATATTCCAGTGTCTTCATAGTATACCTAGAAAAGACGATGAAAATGAGTTCAAGGATTGGATAAGAAGACCTCTGTCTGTTAAGGGTGAACAAATACAATCTTAATTGAAATCTATCAAGGATACATTTTTATGTGCATTGATGCATTCAAAGTTGAACATATGCCGTATGTTCAAACCGTAATTATAGAAAATAAAAATCATCATCGTGTTCCTGTTAACTTTGATATCATTTTAATCTGTTCCGATTTGAATCTCTTCAATCTGTTGAACAAAATAACCGCTTCTCATCCACATTAAATTCAGTAGATATGTAGATCTGAACACAGTAAATACAAAGGCAAAAGGATGTGTTTACATAAATCCCTCTTCAACATTTTAAGGTTTTGCAAACTGACATTGAATATTTCAATACGACCTATGGTTGAACAGCGCATATCTTGTCATGAAATGAAATTGAAGTAGAGGAAGGTAACACGCGTTGTAAGGAAGGGTATTTGCCAGTCTGTGCTGTGAGTAAGACTTCTACTACACAAGTTCGATACTTGGAGAAATACAGAAAAACTTCCAACTTTTAAAACTTTGTTTATTTTACATTGGGTGTACAGAAAACGATGTCGGTCATAATTTGAAATGTTCAAGTTGGCACAGGTTGAGAGGTATAGGAGAAACCCCACGACACCATTGTCCCAACTTCACACATGCAACCACATAAGCTGAGTACAGCTCGGGTAACTTTGTTGGAGAGCCAACACGTTAACCATTTTGCTACCCGGTCACCCGTTATGTTTCATGCCTTATTTAGTAGTAAAACAAGGTCAGTTACATTTATGTTTGTATTATTTATTATCAAGATTAACAAGAACTTACTAAGGTGACATTACTTACTTAAAATTACTGTAAGAAACATTTTTAGTTGAAAAAAAAAAGACAACAACATCTAACACCACATATATTCGTTCGCTAAATATTCACGTTATACACGTGTTTTAACAAGAAAAAACCGTCCCCGGTGGCCGAGTGGTTAGAGCTTCCGCCTCGGGAGCGGGAGGTAGTGGGTTCGATCCCCGGCCGCGACATACCAAAGTCGTAAAAAATGGTACTGTTTTAGCCCCCTTGCTTGGCACTCAGCATATAAGGGTAATTGCAGGACTGGTTGGCCCGGTGTCAGGATAATGTGACTGGGTGTGGTATCATGCCACATGTCTACGGCGTGATACTGCAGTGTGGCAGCACTATATCTGTCTCAAGTAGACATCGTCTCCAAATGACTGAAATACTGTCGGTGGGACGTTAAACCCAACAAACAAACAAACAAACAATAGACAAGAAAAAGACATATCCCAATCACTGAACTTCTGGTCCACGTTTATATCCATATAATAACCGCTTGTATACATACTCTTAGTTTCAAATGACCTCAGTATGTCCCTACAAGTCTCCACGGTTGCCTCGTATTTGACTACTTTTATACGTTAGATTGATCTAGTTCGACCTCAATGCCATATCCCATCGGCATGATACCACGCCATAGTAACATTACCCCTACATAAGACCTGCAACTACCTCCAATATGTCGGAAAAACTATTTTGCACATTACACGCAAGCATGATACACGCCTGTGGATGATGTTTCAGCTACTTCTCATTTTTAAATTTAATATCATAACAATAAAACGTGCCCAGCACAAGCCCTGCATCTAGGGTTTTACAGCTAGAGTCGTGCCTATGCGATTTTGAATTGTACACAAAATGACCTGGGATTGTACACGTGGAAATGCTGACTCCCAACAAATTTTTTTCGATAATCAGCAGGCAAATGATGCCTTTTTAATATATATTTAAGAGTTTTTTGTGGTTTTTTTTTGTTTTTTTTTGCATGTCATGTTAATACTGCAGACATATTTTTCACCATTTATGACCATTTGTACGTACTGTTGCATGTGCGTATTTCTAGGTACTCTTCTGACCGCCTATTGATAATTGTTCGTGGTAGACTTTCTAACTTAATATACCGTTCTGATGCATGCATTTCAATTTATAGGAACGAAATACTTTAGCATTGATTTCTACCTCTACAAGGACAAAGCCAACCTGGGGGTCTGTCTTATCGGTCAGTGCCCCTTACACTGTTAAATGATCCACCACTATTTGTTACCAGCCATTGATGTATGCATATACATGTTTAGTGAAGAGAGTTTATTCAAATTATAGCTATTTGTCAGGTGAAACAGGTGAGTGTAAGTCGGCTGCGTATTGAAAAGATGAAAATGATGATTAAACTCAAAGCAAAAGTCATTAAATCCACACTGTCTTTATTTATTAATTAATTCATTTTTATTTTTTTTTAACAAAGTTTTTTTTTTTTTTATTTATGTGAAATGATCACATTATATATATTCACTGTAGCTGTTCGTGTACGAGTATTAGCGGTTCATGTTGTCGTGTTTACTTATTTTAAAGGCACTCAAAATAAAAGGGAAATCCCATTTTAATAGTATAATAATGGATAACGTGTTTATTTCAGAATAAATCCGTTTACTTCTACTCCATTGACACATTCTACTCGATATGGGAATATTCAATATGACAAATCAGTGTGGCCATACCCCGTGGCACATGGCGTCATGTTAAGCTATTCGAAATAGAAAACTACTATCTTCACAAGTTCTAATGGGATATAGCGCGTGCGAAGCGGAAAATGTGCAATACCAGGGCTCAAATTAAAAAATTTCCCACTCGTAAAAAATGCGAGTGGTTTAAAACATAATTGGAAAACTTCATTTTCTACTCGCACTTTGCCGAAAATGCGAGTGTTAATTTTGAGACTGGATTTTTTTTTTAAGTTTGACAACCAACTCCTTCTCCCATTCTTCACTGTGTGGGTGTGGGTAACTTTTCTTGATTGAAAATTAAATTAATAATATTCGTAATTTTAAACTTTAATAATTAGAATCATAATTAGGAAATAAAGCGGTATCAAGTATAAATATTCATTAGGGGAAATATTAAATGAAAACAGCAGATGTTTTAACATATATATGTCCGTGTGTTGTGTACCGTAGTCGACAGACCGGACCCGCGTTTTATACTAGTCATACAACAATTTACCGGTGTAAATTTCGCTTGTGATATTAAAAGAAGCTATGATTGTTTAGTTTTGATGATGTTATTGATTATCTTATTGATTTTATCTCATTTAGACATGTTTAAGAAAATGTTAAAGCCAAAATTTTTACTCGCAAAAAAATGCTAGTAGTTTAAAACATAACTCGCAAACTTCATTTTCTACTCGCATTTTGCCGAAATGCGAGTGTTACTTTTGAGCCCTGACCACATAACCGCCCTAATGATTCGTTTGTCAGATGTACAGTATTTCCTAAAATTTAGAAAAAAAAAAAAAAAACAAAACATTATTAGCGATGTGTTCTAAGTGTTAGCAAACAAAAGTTCACGAACTCGGAAAGTTTCCACGAATTTTTGGAAAAACTGTATATCTGACAAAAGAATCATTGGGACCTATTGTTTTCCGCTTCGCATGTGCTATATACCATTTAAAACTGTTAAAGAAATAAAATACTAAAGCATAAAGCATTTTTTTTTATCTCTGAACGAATCAAAATATGCTTTTCGCGATAGCTTAAAATGATGTCATATACCACGTGGTATGGTCACACTGCCATTCGTATTTGTTTACTTTGGACTCCGTCTCAATTTTTTTCTTCAATACAATCGTTAATAGACCACATGAGAAGACTGGATCCAATAAAGTCATTTTTGTCTCAAAATATTTATGCCAAATAAGCGTATGTGTAAACGATGGATAGTCTTATCTGGTTGACTAAACTTTATGCAAACTGTCTTTTTGACTGATCATCATTAAATTCAGGAAGTAGCATTCTCAAACTTAAATAAACTTGTACTTGTATAATATAAACTCAACCAAAAAAGGAAACTGTCCCTGAAAGCATTATTTTTAACTAAAATGGACAATGATGTTGTTATATGGTAATGGTTCTGAATGAAGCATTTATATTCCAAGGTAAAATTTAGGTAATTAGGTCAAGGTCATTGAATGGCTTTTTTTATTTATAAAACAGATTCGTGTAAAATTCATCAATGACAAGTCACAATTAACATAAACGATTTAATTTGAAATGCATCTCTATACTTAAAAGAAAATATTGAAATTTCTTCCAGTTAGTGTAGGTGTTTTGAAAAGTAATATATATCATGTTATTTATTTTTTTATAATAAAATTGTTCTGTTTTTGTTTGAAATCTCATATTTAAGATTTTAGAATTTTGAGATATTTGCATAAAATCAAAGGTTTGGGTATATAAAATAATGTTGTGTAATTTCAGTCCGCATGGACAAGTATTACGGAAGCGATGGCCATTTCAATTTCGAAACACGTAGAAAAGACATTGAAAAGTAAAGTTTATTTTTTTTTTTCAGTTGTCAATGAAATTAATATAGTTGATACGATATCCTCTCACTATGGTGTATTTATACACGCATGTGCTGTTGATGTTGTTGTATATTGTGTGCGCGTGCGTGTGTGCTTATGTGTGACAAACAGTAATCATTTATTGTCTATCCTGATTTCATCCGAAACATTATACAGGTCACAAAATGCAATCACTATGCAGTGACAGTGACATAAGTAACTCGAATGTTCTGTTGCTGTGACATCATTTAAACGTACTGTATATCTGAACAACTAAAGCCATTCAAAACTGTCATAAACAAAACTAAAAAAAAAAAGCAAAATACATGTCAAAGATACTTTTCCGCTAACGGAATGCTCATACAAGTCAAAAATGATGGACGTGTACTTTTATTGCCTGTAAAGACAATGTACAAATGTAAACCAACGTTTTGCTGAAAGACCTTATGATTTTATGATACACTGATAAAGACATGTAGCCAAAAACGCCATTATCCGTCTGAGCGATGACATCATTCCGTCTTCTTTTAGCTACATTTACTATCGCGGTATTATGTGAATATTTTAACCCTTTCTCTCATATAGACTCATTTTGACGCACTCAATAGGTACCACATAAAGCCTGATCTGCAGAAAACCACAGTTAAACCTTACCAAATTTAATTATAAAGTCCTCATTTCCATACCACTGAGGAGCAGCGAACAGCATAAAACCTGACCAGTCTGCGAGTTACTCGCAGGCTGATCTGGTTTTATGCTGTTCGCATAGGTCTTTTCATGTATGAGGGAAAGGGTTAACATACATGTACAATCAGACCTCAAGTTACTGAAGAAAATAAATATATCGTATTTTGAAATATAATGAGTGGTGTTAAAGCAGATTCGAGTAACAGTGAGGCGTGAGCTACATGTATGAATCAAAAATTCCAAAAGTCCATCAATTATAATATCTGTTCATGTTGTTCGATTCTCATGTGAAGGTGTCAAGTGGGAAAATAAGAAATATTCATCACTCGGAGTGATTCAACGTTTAATTCAGTATAATGAATTACTAAGTGCTGAGTATCGTTTTACCCCTTTGTCACGAAAATCCAGGATTTTATCTACGTCGTATGTGACACTAATTAATAAGCAAAAAAAATCCTTTCAAACTGACCAGCTTAAATACTGCAGGGATGACTACGAGAACAAATTTACCCTAGTTGAATACAATTGTGGTTCACCTAAATGTTAAATTCTTTTAAATATTTTAGCAAATCTTTCAACTGATTAAATGCGTCGTCTCTAAAAGCATTTTTGAAACATGTCTTGCGTGCTTTCAATGAATGAATGAATGAATGAAACGAATATTGGAATTCATGATAATAAAATCAATAGTAATAAACCTTGCATGTGACTTCCGCGTCGGGACCCCCATGGTATGCGTAGATTCCAATTAGAATGCCTCCTACGAGTCCAATAGCAAAAAGAATCACTCCAAAGAGTTGAGCACAACAAAAGTCCCGCTTTGACATCTTTTTATAACTGTCCTTTGCCACATCCACAGATTCCTGTCTGTAGTGCTTCAAAGGATCCATCGGTTTATATGACAGACGCTCCCATTTGGTTGTTTATGTATGTCCAAAATGTCACGTGAGTTGCAAAATGTGTATACCCGACGTCAAACGTAACTACTCGGCCATATCCGCTGGTGCTCGGATATTTTGACACGACGCGTACACTATAATAGTCAAATATTTCCAATTCATGCGTTCACGGTGAGCCTAAAATAGATGCGTATGGATACACAAGATTTGTAAGCTGACAGCCCCTGTATGGGTGATCATAAAACACACCTGTAAACTTTAACGGTATGGGACATGTAACAATAATTTGTTTAAGTCAGTTAATTGACTGAAAATAAATATAGGCATTAACAGTGTAATTGATACGTTGGGAGTTCGCAAACTGAAGAGCATTCTTAATTCGGGATAAAAGAATAAAAACATATGTCAATCTCCCCATTGGAATTATCATTTAAATAATTTAAATCATTTAAATAATCAGATTCTAGCTATTTGAAGTAGGGGTCAATGTATCAGTTTTGATTTCAAATAAAAAGCTGTTAAACGTGGGTTTACTTTACTCTTTGAATGAATCTCTGTTCTAGTTCATAACCACAACAAACTGTTGTTCTAATATACTTTTCGTCTTTCATACATTGGACATTTATAGTATATTCAAATAGACTTACACGTACTGGAATAATAGGTAGTCAATGGTTAACACGATTTACACAAGCTGACACATTTTTTTTTTATCGGGGGCGGGGGGTGTTTAAGCAGCTAACCAAGTAATGAAGCTTAACGAGCAAATCAAAGTGCTAAAGGCAATGAGAGAATGTCGGCGGGGTTATCATTGGATAGCTTTAAAAGAGACTGACATACTGTATTGATGTGTATCTATTGAACTTATTTCAGTGAATCACACTGGTTTGTTGCACGCATTTTAGGAATGCTTTCTAAACATGCACAATCTAGCTTGACTCACTGGATTGAGTCCACATCGTTCCAAACGTTTTATTCCAAAGGTAAATGTTTCATTGTGTATTTTTCTTTCTTTCTTTTTTTAAACTTAACGAATTATATCATTTTTTTTTATCCAGCTTTCACTTTGGTCAATAGAAATAACATTTCAAGAAAAGGAAAGTACAATGCGAAATTATATAATGAATATAAACTCGAATAAGTACGTAATTAATAGAAGTTATTTAAATCTATATATTTTCCGAAATATTTTAGCAATGTACACGTAAACTCAATATCCTTTTGTATTAATTAATCATACAACGCAAATAGCAAGCTTTTACTTTGACTTTAAACAAAAGTATAGATATAATTAGTGAGGTTAAACACTCACCGTACAAAGGTAGTTCTACTTTTAAATAGTATCGGTACTCTCTTTAGAAACGATTCGTGCTCATATATTTTTTAAAAAAAAACTAGGTGTACATAAACGATAATGCATATTGTAATACTGAAATAAACACAATCTATAATCCAATTCATTTTTTTTTTTTCATTTTTTTATTTGAATTCTTCAACAGCTTCCCAGTTAACATGTACATCCGGGTTATACATTCTACATACCAAACTTATACAACAGCATCAGAATAATTCTTCAGTTTGCATCAAAATACGATATTATTAATATTGATAGTTTTCCCTTCCACGTGTTATTCCAAAAGATTTTTTCGAATCGCATCAATATACAGTTATCCATCCTCTATTCTAAAATAAATGTGCATGCCAACAAAATTAAAGACGCAGTAAGTAAGTATCAAATATGATAATAATTTAAAAAAAATATAAGTGTGAAGAAGTTACATTCAATTAAACGAAAACTTAAGGATTATCCTCATTTTCCAGCTTCATTCAACATTATTCACTGCGGTCTGTGGAGAATACTGACTGCCAGAAGTGCGATCCTCTCAAATGTATTTTCTTGGAAGTGAAATCATTTTAGAAATTCAAAATTAACACACCAGGAGTCATTATTTTTTAATTCATTAATTTTGTTTCGGTAACAATTTAAGAAAATATTTGAGAATATCTCGAAATATGAGCCGCTTCGACCTGCTTTAGTGTGAAACATGCTAGTGACCGGATGTTATCATGATTGGAAACTTTAAAAACAATGAGAGTTTTGTTGTTGTTGTTGTTGTTGTTGTTGTTGTTTTTCCGATATGGCAATTTGATATTGACCCTAATTTCTAAAAACTCCCATCTACAAAATATAAAATTATTATTTTATTTTTTTATTATTTATTTCAATATATTTTTCCTATATTATAACAAATGATACAAACCTTTCCTTCTTCAAAAAAGCATGTACATTTGCAAATATGCGTGATGGCGAATTGTAATGCAAGAAAGACATGTACAATATACCTCTAGCTGGACGCGGCTTTTCTTGTCCTTTTTGGAACGACAACTCGAAGCACAGGACCATATAGATTTAAAAGAAAAAAACGAGAGCATAAACCTCTAAATCCATTTAAGTTTTTGCAATGGCATACAACCATTTGCTGTCCATATTTTATTGCTAACCTTTCGTGTTGGTTGAAAAAAGTGAATCCACGTTTCGTCCGATGTCATAAGTGTGGGAAAACGTTTCTTGTCATATCTTGGATACGGTTTCAAGAGATTTTTAGCGACTCGAACTCGAGTGCGCCTCTGCTCATCCGTCAGCAAATAGCGTTTCTTTTAGACATTAATACGAAATTCCAACGCTCCTAGCTTTTTAATGCAGTCTGAGGCGCACGTCTGAATCAACAATGCCAAATACTTTTGAATGAGTTTTCTGAGGTCATCTTGATCCACGACACTTGTCACATGTGACACTTAAATGTGTCTATGCGCAATGTGGAAAATTAGCGAAAACTACGTCAAAAATATCTCAGAAGAAGACTAGTAAAGAATATGTATATTATATTGTAGAAATAGTATATGTTCCCTAAAATATTCATGTACTTGATCATTTACTGAAACATTCAATTAACCCTGCTTGGGCTATGCAAAATTAGAGATGAAAACCACCTTAAAATGATGTTTCGGGCCACCTTAATATTAATATGAATGAAAATGTCCTTGGATGATCAAACCCTACGTATATGAAAATCTCTGTACCGACAGACAGGCAAACGATATTGATACTATACGAGCTCCCAAACCCAAGTTACAGGATGTATCGGAAGCCTTGGTATCAAGAATGTTCTGAATCTAATGCTAGGTGACTACTCAGGAGACAGAACTTGCATCGAGATACCAAAGCCTAACAATCAACAACGTTATGCTTGTGCTATCTGAGATCTTACCCTGATGACAGTTGAACACAGACTGGCTGAAAAATATGAGCGGACCGCCTTGTATACTTTTCTACAAGTCACGTGACCTACAAAACATAGAATCTTCCAGGGCGAAACCATATCCGTGAAATAAGAATAGCCAAAGGAGTGTCAACTTATACGAGAGACTAAATGGCAGTGAGTTTAAAACGAATTAATTTAATTAATGAAATATAATAATATAAAAAAATTAAACTTACGACTTGATGTTTTCTTGAATTAATTTGACTAATAAAATGGATTACCGAAGGTTTAAATATCGAGTCGGGAAACCGGAAGTTGAAACTTTGATATACTTTACTGGAATTATTTTAACGTAAACATTTGAATTACAGAAATACACACTAATAAGCTGGTTCGTTACACTAGGATGTTAGTTCTGCTCGTTTACAGTACATGTAGATGATATAAATAAAGAGACAGTTTGTTGGGTTTCGTAAATATTTGTGAAGTCTTTGTTTTCAGACAAATGAAGTCAGCAAGTGAGGTCACATTGCACGGATAAACGTTGTCTTTCGTAAACACACTTCGGGGAATTCCGGTTAGATATAGAATACGGTTACTTTCTGCGCCATATGAAGCATTCCGTAGCGAGGTCGTTTATGTTTTTAAAATGCTCAGCCTGTGAAGTGAGCAGTCATGTGACGGCACACGAAAATAGAAATTATATATATATATAAGTATCAGAATTCTATATATAGGTTTTCATACCGTTCGTAACGCTATATCCTGTGTTGGAAAAACACTTATTTTTAATAAACACGGAATGCTGCATTCTTTGGGTGGATATCGGAAGAGGTTATACATACATATAATTTTCAATCAAATTCTTATTCAATGACCATCTGAACATGAACTGCTTTTAATGCCTCATTTAGTGAATGTTGCCTATAGGGACTTGTATCTGGTTTTGTTCTATTTTTTTTTTTTTTTTCGTTTAAATATTTATCTGCGACGTGATCAGATATGACAGAACAACGTGAAGTACCTGGGTTGCAGTCAATATACATGTGTAGGTAATTTTATCTTTGTCGCTGTTATTGAGAGCTAAAACATGTAATAAAATGAGCCAATACAAAAATACTGGCCATAAAACTAAGAGGCTTGGTTTTATGAGTTATCGTGCCGGGAGGAGGGGGGGGGGGGGGTTACAGTTCAAATCTATTTTGTGACAAGACTGAAATGAGGTCGATCCACACGTTCTAGAGTCATAACTTAGGGGTCCTCTCCTATAAAGCAAATTTGAAACTTACAAAGCCATATGTAACAAGTAAACATATAACACTCAAATACAACTGATTTTACACACAAAAAGTATCCCGATATTAATTTCTCTAGTATTCCACCAGATAAATATTTTCTTATTAAAATACTGAAGATCTGACACGTTATCAATGGAGTACTTCTATACGGTGCTTGATTAAATACTTTTCAGCTATGTTCATTTTTTTTTAACTTATTTTATGCTTTAGTAGTCATCCTCTCAAGCTAACTTCCACACTTACTCCCATATTTTTTTCTTATATCTGCACAAGTTGAAAATGAAAACAGTCACGACCATCAGCAGTGGTGGTCCACATTAACTATTTATTAGATGAAGATGCCAGTTCTAGAACTGAAACAATGACCTGGTCTTTCTTTGTGAAATCTACTTGTTATCTAATGCCAATATTACTTTCTAATTGATACGTTTGTTGCGTGACAGAATATTGTAATTGTACCTATCATCAGGTACCTTTCTAGGGCGCCGTACTCCAGTGGTTACGTGCATGATTGTGGATCCCGTGGTTAAATATTTTATTTTCAGACATGACTATTTGAGCTTACCGCCGCTTCGACAGTATTTCAATCATATAGCGATGTCCAGCTAATTACAGGTGGAGGAAGACCCCGAATGCAAGGAGGCATCCGGGTAGAACCAACGACCTACCGCAAGCCAGCTGGAAGGCTTCCTCACATGAAAATCCGAATGACCCTGCCGGGATTCGAACCCACGCGGTGAGGGGCTGAGTGAATGTTAAAGTCAGCGACTTTATCCTCTCGGCCACGGAGGCCCCATTTTATTTTTGGTTGCGAGTAGCTAATTAGGATGTAAATAATTTAAACTATAATCAGCTTTCAGACATAAATATGTAGTTTACTAATTTAGCTTGAAATGTGTACATTGCCTCAGAGACTTCAGTTTCTTTTATACACATGCACTCAGTCACGAAATTTTATTTTCTATTTTTGTAATTTATGCATCGATACAGTTACGATGCTCCTAAGCGGAAATAGTAGTTGCTCTTTTTGTTTTAGGGAGTTCGTCAACAGAACGTCGATAGGCACTCGTTACATTGTTTGAATAATAAATTAATTAATTAAAGCCATTGTCGGTGTTAGTTTGTACTTTAGATCGAAAGCTTGGAGTCTGCTGCATTTATAAAATAGTGTCGTTCAGCACAGCAAATAGTAGCACATAAAATTCAACTGTCATGAAATCGATGATAGTTTCCATTAGAAACAAGAGGGCCAAGTTGGCCCTTAATCGCTCATCTGATTACTGACCATGCCTTACCTATGATCGAACTTGACCGAGTTATCATCAAGACAAACATTTCTAACAAGTTTGACAAAGATTTGACTAAAATGTGAGAAAGATTCAGCAAAAATGCGCCCTAAATACTTTTCCCCAATTAACAAACATTCTGAGCAAGTTTAAATTGAGCCAAAAACCAAGTACACAAGATATGAGCAAGTGACCTAGTGACCTACTTTCTGATCCCACCCATGATCAAACTCGACTGAGACATTATCAAGACATACAGTCAGAGCAAGTTTGAGGAAGATAGGATCAAAATTGTGGCTTGTAGAGTGTAAACACTTAAAGTGTTGATTTTTTTTAATTAAAGGGACATACTTCTGACCTAATGGGGCAATGTCAGCCATAATCATACTTAGCAAGAGATTATGACCATAAACATTTTTGTAAAGTTTGAAGAAGATTGCTTAAGAAATGGAGGATGCTTGAGTGTAAACAAGATTAAGTATGGCATTTTTATAAGTAAAAGGGCCATAACTCCTGATCTAATGAACAAATGTCTGCTACAATCGAACTTCGAAAGATGGTGGCCATAAACATTGTCATTAAGTTTGAAGATGATTGCTTAAGAAATGAAGATGCTAGAGTGTAAACACTAAAAGTTGTTGACGGACGACGCACGAGACGGACATACAAGTATCACAAAAAATAAATATAAAATTTTTTTAACAGTCCAGTCCCAACACATGAAAAAACAACAACAAACCTGATTTAAACTGACCAATCAGTGACTACGTACAATATACCTACAGCCTTGCAAATATCCTTAATTCCCCACGGGTCCCACACGCTAATACATAAATTAGGCCTGTTTTTATCAAAATTTATATAAGATGAATGAAATATGTGAGTGTTATTTTTCCCTTCTTGATCAAATAATAGTGGCGTTATCGAGTAAATTGATTTCAAACAGCCACCTCTCCTATTTCCGGTATTTTCCGTATTACTTCACTTATCTCCGGTATCTCTTCGCCTATCTCCAGTATCTTCCGTATTACTTCGCTTATCTCCGTTTTACTTCGTCTATCTCCGTTTTTTTGGGGGGGGGGTGTTTTTTTTTTTTTTTTTCGTATTACTTCACCTTTCTCCGGTATCACTTCGTCTATCTCCGGTATCTTCCGTATTACATAACCGGAATAACACTATCATTTTTTGTTTTACTATTATTATTTTTCTTTAATTTAATTAAAAAAATTTTTTTTTTTAAAAATGAATCGGAGAGACTCGCAAATGAATTAAACAAGTTAAACTACGTTTATGGTGGCTTATTATTTTGCTTCACTAAAAAGAGTTGATATATGAATTGTTAAATTTAAAGATATGTATAGCAAATCGTGTCAGCTCATACATTTAAAACAAATAAAAGGACATAATGTTTTCATATCAGCCAGCAGTATATGTTGCGATACATGCTATATCAGTTTGTAGATCGTCACATTTAAATAAATTAAACAGTCTGGCCTTATTTAATAAGTCACCATAGTAGTTTTCTATTATACATGCAGATTATCGAAATTTTACTGTGTCTGAACTCATCATTCAGTGATCTCTAACTCTAAAGTAGGGTCACGGTTACCAACCAGGCGAGGAAAATAACTTATGATCCGTGATATATCAAGTTCAGGCTCATTTATTATGACAAATATCTTCTCTGTAATTTCCATTTACGACATTATGGACGTTTTAAATGATTTGTGAAATGACGGACTGCTTTTAAAAGTGTAACCATGGCAATAAAAATATACCTTTGATTAGCACTCTCTTATACCTGACCCCGAAAAGTACATGAAGTCAACTCCAAGTAATGTGTATACACGACTTGGTAAAATAGTATTAAGGTTTTAGAAGCCTAATGGCAAGGTTTGAGATTTGAAAAAAAACTTGTGCTAAGTATGAACTACATGTATTGACAGACTTGACAGACTCAAATGTAAAGTTTTTTAGACTTTTACCGTCAGTTAAAGTTTATTTTTATTTTTTTTTATTTATCTATTTTATTTATTTTTTTTGCATTTTTTTTCAAACCTCTGTCATGAAAATGCCATTTTTTTACAAATGTAGTAAGAAAATAAAAATCAAGCCAAATTTCAACTCATGTACAAGGTGCATACTCGTATATAAGCACATAATTTGCTTTTGAAAGAAGAATTTTACACAAATTACAAATTGAAAGCACATGTAAATAATCCTCTATATTAAAATTAGACAAAATAAGGTAAATGAGAAACAAATAATATGTATTTGGAAAACCTGGGAAAATGGCTTTGTTTAAAGAAAGAACTGTTCTGAAATGAGCAAAGATTTCTCATGCCCTATCAAACTATGTATTTCCAAATTGGGAAGTAGTTTACCAGGAAAATGCAGTTAGTCATGGTAGGGGTGACGGCAACCAACAGCATGTACATGTGACATCGATTGTAGATCATGCAGAATTATGGTAGATGCGTGTCGACATTGGGATGATATTGGTTTCCCCCGACATTGTGCAGACCACACATCGACCAGGCATTGAGTCGAAAAAGCGCCTGACAATGGTCGAACCCACTGTTTCTTGGGAAACACACTGTGATTTAGCCTCTGAGAGGAAGACAGCCAAGTAAGACAATATAAAGAACAGGGATGTGGCTCTTTTCATTAGAGGTTCGTGCCCGAGGATTCCCTCCTAACGCACTTAAATCTTACCTTATTTGAAACAAGCATGAATGGTTTTATTGAAAGTCTATATGTGTTCATCATCCCAATTCATTTGTGTGTACTAATATAATGTTTTCTTGTTTAATCATGTGAACTGTCACTAACGTATGACTTCTTCAGCCCGTGTCATACTGATACCACATAAAACCTATCTGCCGTGTACAAACTTTTAATGGATGGAGGAAGATCCAAACCCCAAAGCAAAATGAATAGGAGAGACCTTAAAACAGATTTGTATGGTGGCATATTTCTGCCAGCCACTTATCCACTTAGCTATGTCGAAACTTTTCTGAAAAAAAATATATATTCATATATTCACTTAAGATTACTGGTTATCTCGCCTTTTTTCAAGTTAGTCAGTTAAATTATGTGGATAACAAGCATTTTTTCACATAATTATCTGGAAAAAGGCATGATATCCAGTTAAAATAAGTGAATATGTGATTGGCAGTAGTGGGCACTAACAGACAGTTAAGTCCTGTTAAGATACTTAAGTAGATGACTTGAAAATTTGCTACTTGCCAGATACTAACTGAATATGTGGCAATTTTTCAGAAAAGTTTCAACATAGCTAAGTGGATAAGTGGCTGGCAGAAATATGCAACCATAGATTTGTTACTTTTGGGATTCCGTAGTTTTATTATCCCCTTTATCATCGCCGGGCCAAGGCGGCGATATTATACTATTGAGCAAGAAAACAACCTTTTACGCCCGCACCGCTGTCGTAATAGTGATACAGGTTTTCCTTCTCAGTCTGTCGCAGAAAGATGAACAGATCAGATGACCGGGAACAAGCTTTGAGAAACTGTTTTGAATGCTAGGAAATCTGGACTGGTTTATAGGCTACCGGAGGTACATGCTACTAGACGGAGCTAGACTGGTAAGGCGCATAATTTTGGCAGTTTTGATTGGAGTACACCCCTTGATCGATGTTGAACCAAACATGATAACATTTCCAAGCTATGTACCTTTCCTTCAACTGCAAGGACTTCTGCATATAATTTCCCTTTACGTAACAGTGTAACTTGATATCTACTTGGCTAACGGCGATCCTTAGCATTTTTGGAATGCTAATAATTGTACTCTCCAATAATCTTGTTTTATCCATTTCAGTTATTTCTTCTACGATTCGAAATACTCACAATCGTATCAACTCGGTAATCCCCAGCCTAATCCGTTAGATATTTCGAAGAAATGTGCGAGGTGTTCCGAATGATAGGAAAGGACAGAAATATAGGAGTATATAAAATACCGCACATATCTTGGTATAGGCGCATAGCATATACTGAATTAAGTTTAATAATTAATTGACTGTTTGACAACCATCTTGATAAACCTAAAAATTCTATTTCCAAAGCAAATATTGCTATTGTAAAGGAAGTGGTGGAAAAGGTCGCCCAATTATGGTGAAAGATATAGCCAGTCATGAGGCAGCGTGAAAGCGTTTGAATCTGAGAAAGATTTGTGTAAGGGGTATCTCAGTCAAAAAGCTAATGAAGCGTTGTCTGAAATGTGTCATAATACAGACGGTTTGTATACTGGTGAAGAAACCTTGGTACACATATTTAAGCCATACAGAAGGGCTGACTGCAACGTAAATATATCATTATGGTTCCACCTTTCAGAAGTATTTTAGGATATTCAGGATATACTGAGCTTTAAACTATCTATTCGCTTCGTACTTCCTGTATATAAACTATTTTCACGCGTATATGATATTAACTTTTACGATATATCTTGCATAAAAGAATCCAATTTACCTATAGGACTTTCTTTAAAAACTTAAATTTCTAGTCGCGTCATTCCAGAGTCGTAAAACATCCTTTCATGGTGTTTATTGCCTTGGCGTTAATGTTGAAAGTAGGGTAGTGAAATAACACATCCGTTACAAGTGATGCTAATATGGAACTCTTGCTTGGCTATCAGCATATAGAGTATTTTAAGGACGGGGTAGCTTGAAGTGACGTGACTTTGCGAATTATCTTAAAGGCATGTCAGCTTTTTTTTTTTTTTTTTTTTTTTTTTTTTGTCTTTTTGTTTTTGTTTTCAATCGGACAGATTTTTCTAAACTTGTACACATTATTACGTTAGACTAAAAGATAAAAATCGTTATGCTCGTTTTCGAAATTTAGCTTATGGTTGCTCAAAT
>CM037779.1:29698741-29748741 GCA_021229015.1 Solen grandis | reverse complement strand
ACATTAGTGAAACATTCCTACAGACTTACCGCCACAACCTGTACTGGCGCCATGTCCTGGATGTAGGCCGCATCATTATCATCCTCCTCGAATGTAATGTTACCAAGGTGAAGAACACTGGCTGCCATGGTGAACATGTCCTGTTGCTCCTAGTAATAAAGAGAAATCAAGGGAGATAATCAAATCTGTATAACTTTCATGAAAAAAGAATCCCTAAAGTGCTGTAAATTAATGAAAAAAAACTTAACACTACTTTGGTATAAATTCAAAAACAACTATTGTTATATATATAACTGTAATAGTTTTCTATTCTCCAGGGAAGACAACTGTAAAATTTAACTAATTATTACAGCTAGTGATAAAAATGTGATAATACTCTCTCAAAATATCTCAATGGTATGTAATAAATTGATCTTTATATCATATGAAGTATATTTTCTTTTATGATTCACGAAAAGGAGACGAAAACAACTTGAATTAATGTCAATGGTCAGGATTGTAATTTAAGGAAGCAACAAAATTATCCAGCATGTTGATATATACTTCAAGAAGCCATCATTAGACAAACCTCATCTGTGAATCCCACAAGGTCCATGGAGTTTAGCAGCTCCTCGTACTGACGTTTCAAAAAGTTCTTGTCCTTGTTGTTACCCAGGGTTCCACTGGCGAGGTACCTGGCGAAGGCCAATGAAATTGGTAATTTGCTTAGGTAATTCAATCAATCTAGAACTATATCAATTAATATTAATTAATATTCATGTCCCAAATATGGAGCATAATGCAATGGGATGTGACAGAACAGGACAAAGTCTGATATAACCCAATGCTCATTTGCTTATTCAGGTTGTAAAGATATGTCTAGTGCATAGGTGGGAATTTGACAGACAAAATGGTACTAGGTTCAGGGAGACAGACTTTGGCAAACATATAATGCCAGGACTTTGACCAATTGTAAATGCCCTACAGTGGGGATTTAGACTCAAAAAAATGAAAAATGTCAAATTAGTAAGTAAATAAGTAAGTCTTTATTTAGAGTGGATAACATATTTGGTAGAACCAATCTTCCATATGGTCAACATATATAAACAGTAAAATATATATACAGTTACAACAAAATTATTACAACATGCATAAACATTGATGTAACAGCATCCAAAAACAATAGGCCATTAAAATGAACATTACTGGAAAATAAAGCTGTATCTAAGAATAATTAATTAAAAAAATTTTTAGCTGTAGAATATTTCGGTATAGAATTCCAAAGTTTTGGACTGAATAAGAAAGACTTTGACGAAATAGTTCTACATGTGGTTTTGGTACCCTCAGTAAAATGTTTGATGATGATCTTCATACTTTACCATCATGATCAACATATTGAAATAAGTTACATAGATATGAAGGAATAAAATCATTCAATGATTTGTAAACAAAGATGCTTTTTCTTGTAATTTATTAAGTCTCCAAACAAAGTTTGGAGACTTATTGTTTTTACTCATTTCTTCTTATTACTATTATTCTATCTTGAATGTCATCCTTTTGCTCATGAATAGTTCTTGTAATGGGGCATCAAATTTTTCTTTCAGCCCTTTTCTAAAATTTTAAATATTTCATCAAGATTTATTTCAATTTCCCCAAATTGTACAGCAATAATCTAACTTTCCCCTGAGTCAGCCCAACCCTCCCTTCCTAGGAAAAAATATTGATAGGTGCATAGTGTATAAATAAGTTTCATAATTCTGAAACCAAACAGATCAGCAAGTTGGCAATTTTCAATATTTTACACGCCTGAAAGCAAGATGTCCAGAATCTGGGTCAGTGTATCTATAATCATGTGATCAGGTTGATGAGACGCTTCTTGACACATATTGCAGATGACAATGACTTCAATGTCTTGATCATATCAAATTTCATGAAAGCCCTAGAAGACGACGTTAAATTTCAAAGTTATGTTGCCTATCTCATTATCAGTATATCACTGCTCTGATACTTATTATTTATCAACCTTTTACAGCAACAACATATTATAAAACAACTAATATTTTTACCTTACAAGTGTATTCATAATTTGTTTTTAAATGGATTTTGAGCAAAGTACATGAGCTTTAAAACTATATAAACTAGAGTCTAATAAATAATTCAGATACCATACGCTTCCCTACACAGCACCGGTCTGTTTTACACAGTGATATTGATTACCAGGATGACAGGAATCTGGAGCATGACCTATTATATATTCAGTCAAACCTGTAGTAAGCAAGCCTTATGGTCAAGATGGGCCACTAAAGGATGGCTGCTTAGCACAGGTGGCTTCTAATAAATAGGTTCTCTTTATTTATACATTTTGTGCCCACCTGTAGTCAGAAGACAATCTATTTTTATAACAGCCTGCTTTAAAGATTCTGAATAGACATCCTATCAACCCTTTACCTTATATAGATTGAGGGTTGAGAGCGAAACTAAGCTAAGTGCTTAGCTCCGTAAGATGCATCTTGGCATACAAAGCAAACCCAGGGTCTTCTCTATTCGCTTCAAAATATTGTAGATTGATTCTACACAGTTTACATAAATAAAAGTTCATTGTTTAAAGTTCAGTAAATAAAATATTCATAAATCTGTACATGTATATGAATATTCATGAGATAAAGGGTCTTAGTCCATAGTAGCTACCTGGCCTAAGCAGCCAATTCCTCTACCTCCAGGACTGACTGCTTAACCCTTTCCCTCATAGAGGATACCGTGAATAGACCTATGCAAACAGCATAAAACCAGATCAGCCTGCGAGTAACTCGCAGGCTGATCAGGTTTTATGCTGTTCGCTGCTCCTCAGTGGTCTGGAAATGAGGATTTTGTAATTAAATTTGGTAAGGTTTAACTGTGGTTTTCTGCAGATCAGGCTTTATGTGGTACCTATTGAGTGCGTCAAAATGAGCCTATATGAGGGAAAGGGTTAAGACAGGTGTGACTGTGTAGGGAACCAAGACAACAACCTTACCTGAACTTGTCAGCGGCGTGAAGACTGTACAGCTTCTGATTCTCCTCGGACAGCCCGGCAAACATGTAGTAGAATATATGGAAACTCTCCTCCCCCTTACCCTGGTGGACCAGTCTCGATTTCTCCAGCAGGTACTCCGAGATCTTGGCGCCCATTACTGAGGGAATAATATCAAATTAATAATTAAAGAGTGCCTTAGGTCAAAAGGTAGTGCACATGACTGCAGATCCCAAGGTTGTGGGTTTAAACTCCAATGGAGGACAAAAAACTCTGACAACTTTCCCAGCCACAAAGTACTGGTCCAACCCATAAGTATAAACTGTAAAAACTCCCAATCTACATTTAGAGAAGTAATGTGATAAGCTCAAGTCTGTACTTATTATGTTATAAAAATGATTGGGGGAGGGCAACTTGACCCTATCTTGTTAAAAGAAAAATCAATGAGTTTTTGAGGATTTCCTTTTTTTGTAAAAGAAATGTTGTTATGATATGTTGTAAAAGAAATGTTTGATAATATGTTGTAAAAAATGTTATAAATAATTATGTTGTAGTCTAAACCAATTCTGAAGTGCCCTTGTTAAAAACTGCCAGAATATCAATCTTTAAGAAGAAAACAGTAAGCCCCTATAACCTCACCATGTCCATTGCAGAAGGACAGCTGGATGTACTTGCCGAACCTGCTAGAGTTATCGTTCATGTTGGTCTGGGCATTGCCGAATGCCTCCAGGAGCGGATTCACCTACAACATTTAACAGTCAAACCTAATCAGCCTGCATATAATTCATAATTTACTAAAATCCTCCTGTAGATGATTCTTTTGTAGTAAATAGTTAATTAAGGTTCAATGTTGACTTTACATCATTCATTTAACCTATTTCAGCATTATGAAGATTTCAAGGGACATAACTGCTTTAGACTTATTCAAACTTACTTTTTCTTTCAGTTCATGAGGCAGAAAGAAACCTCAGGGAAAAGAAATAATATGAATCACTGAAAATTCTTTACTTTCAGTTGTGGCTCTCTCTCTCTCTCTCTCTTTCTCTCTCTCCTCTTATCTTGCTCCTTTTTCTATGGTATTAGTTAATTATAACTGTTCTATATAAACATCAAAAATCATCATATATATTATGTAGTGACAACACACATTTTCCTTATATATCCATTATAGCATATATCATTTTCCATCTCAGATTCTACTGTCTATCAAAACATTATTACTTAGAATGTAGTCATATGTCTAGGTTGCCATAGTTACCTGGAGAATCTGTTGTTCCAGCTGAGTGTTGCCATGACACAACTCCACAAGCTGCTTGATTATCAGCTTTGTACTCTCTGTCTTCCCTGCCCCACTCTCTCCACTGAGACATTAAATATATAAAATAAATACCAACACATGTATTTGTCATTGCTTTTTTTTTGTGTGTGTGTTGTTGTTTTTTTAGTGTTTAAAACTGCATAAGGAAAATCATATATGCCATACCTTTCACTTTAGGCATTTATGGTTTTCATTAACAAGAGATTTCCAATTAAATCATTGATTTATATCGATTGTTTTTCAGCAATATCTGAAATTCTGAACAACCAAAAACACCTTACACCCGTGATCAAATCTGTTCTTTTTCAGAGAAAAACTGTTGTTTAACTTATTAATGAAAACCCTGGGCATTTTATAGATAGAATAGCTACTAGCTAATTTACTTACTGAAATCTATAGAATAAGACTTTTATTTTCATTCTAAAACATGGAAATCTTATTGACTAGTCAGTATAAAAACTATGTTATCAGTAATTGTTCTTCCACTATGTTCCAAAACACCGTCTATTGATTTTCTGATTGGCTGAAAATGTTCAACCCCAGATACATAACCAATCAGACACTGGAAATGAGAGTCCTGTCTCAACTGACCAATCAGAATCATTTGAACTAACCTGATAAGGATGCACTGATTGGCTGGTGTTCTGCCTCCATAGCCAATCATACACTGGTAGGCAGAGTCAGCTACAGCAAATATATGTGGTGGATGCTCACTTTTCTTTGCCAAATTGTACTTGTAGGAGAACTGTATGAAAAGTACAAACACTTAGAAGAAACCTTATAAAAATAGCAAATTAGTATTGGGTAGTAATTTTTCAGGATATAAGATATCTATCATGCACCTATCAATGATTTGCCCTAGGGTGGGAGCAGCAGGCAAACATAGAGCTTTTGACAGAAGGGGTCCTACTTAACCAAGACCTTTCCTGACAGGCGGGAATCTGACACAGAGTGGTACTGGGCTCTGATGAGCACATACTAGTAATGTGCGGATTTTGACAAATTGCCTATGCCCTATACATGGGGAATTAGATACCAAAAAATGAAAAGTGTCAAAGTCCCCTAGGTCAGCTGCCCAAGCTGCTCTGATCTCAATCCCTCCCTACCCTTGACCAAAACATTGATGAGTGCATTATATCTTTATTCATCACAGGATCTTTATTAATGAAAGGAAAATGAATTTTCACTTATTAGGACCAATTCCTTTTTAAGTATTTCATTAACAAGCAAAATTCCTTTGTGTTACTTTTTTTATCTTACAAAATATTTACAAGGAAACATACTTGCAGATTTGTGCAGTTCTTAACTATCTATGCACACTGGCATGAATATTTCAAAACACAATAATATATTCCTTATAAAGCGATGTGATCACAATGGATCCTCTATGTGAAATATGACCTCAACAGCCACATCCAGTTTAAACCAATCAAAAGAATGTAAAACTACTCTTATTTAACATGTCTCCGCCTATGACAAAGTCAATGTGTTGTAGAGCAATAACATCAAATACATACATATGTTTTGATACATCTGTTCAGAAATAAATGGTTAAATACACCAAAAAAACATATAGAATCAATCTGTCTATGAATTAAGAAAAAGGCATGGAGAACTTACTGTCTTACATTAAACTGACATTTTTTAATCACATAATTACTTCTAAAAGCAGATTTTTAGATTCATGCTATTAATCATGCTGAAAAGATTTAATATGCCTATATATTTCATTTTTCTGATCATCTGCTCCGTAGACGTCAAATATCATCATATTATCTTTTCTTTGGACCTTTGTTTTTATGCTCCTATTTTTATTTCTATATATACATGTACATGATAAACCAGAAACACAGCCAAAAGGAAAACATCATTAACCATTACAATGCTGTGGGCACATCTGATTGCCTTTGAGACCAGTTGAAACCAAGATCAGCCTGCACATCATTCTGTGCAGTTTGATCATGGTCTGCACTGTTCGCTATTCAGTGAATAGATTTTCAGCAAGTACTGCCATAAACAACTAATGGTACAGTCCAAAACGAAGAAATGACAAGTCCAATTCAGAAATTTAGCATGGTTAGGGTTAAAGCAAAGAATAAAGGAGAGAGTAACTAAATATAGTAAGTAAGAGCAATGTGAGAGCTCACTTGATCACCAGAGCAGTTACACAAAAAGACTGGGTGTGTTACACTCCAAGGTCAATAGGGTTTAATGTTACGTGCATACCTGGTCGTCATAGATCCCCAGGTCCCTGAATGGGTTGACGGCAATCAGTATATCACCTACGTATGTCTGAAATGATATAATGCAAACTGATAACACAGGGGTTTTCTTAAGTGGACGCCTGCTTGCCCGTGCCGGGTTAAAATTACCATGGGCAAGTGATTTTTCCATTTAGAGCCCGTCGGGCAAGTTTATTTTCATAAATGAAATTTTTCGGTTTTTTTTTATATTTTATTTTCTACAATATATAGGGGGCGAGTTGCTTGCAAATTGTGTTTGATACATGTTAACTAAAATTCATCTTAATACTTCACATATTTAGTTTTAAACATTAACAAACACTAACTAACTTAAAGATTGGACAAGCTGTTTTCACTGGGGGCAAGTAGATGTTCAAAGTAACTTGCCCCCTGGGCAAGTGAAAGTCAAATCCTTAAGGAAACCCCTGTAACACAATGCAATGATGTCTGTCTGTCTGTCTGCCTGTCTGTCCATGTCTGTGTGTCTATTTATCCATCCATGCACCTTTCAACTGATCCATTTGTCTGTCTACATAACCCTTTCCCTCATAGAGGATACCATGAAAAGACCTATGCGAACAGCATAAAACCAGATCAGCCTGCGAGTAACTCGCAGGCTGATCAGGTTTTATGCTGTTCGCTGCTCCTCAGTGGTCTGGTAATGAGGATTTTGTAATTAAATTTGGTAAGGTTTGAGTTTGGCTTTCTGCAGATCAGGCTTTATGTGGTACCTATTGAGTGCGTCAAAATGAGTCTATATGAGGGAAAGGGTTAACTACTTATTCTCTGATCTATATACATGTACATGCAGTTGTACTGTATGTTTATACACATAGTATCTAATGATAAATCATATACAATTTATATGGGAAAATCAGATGGACTTTCATTTATAATGATGTATATATAATTATAATTTACTGTAATCAGAGGCTGAGTCATATGTATAGAATCTAACCCTTTTGTCACAGATAAAACAAGACTGTTTTGTGTAAATTTCAAGACTGTTACTTACAGCAGTGTAACATTTTAACACTATATCTTTTTCATAAGGATTGGACAGAAAGTGATATTGCTTATAAAGATATTCTTGTTGGGACAGATGGTGATCACATGGTTCTTGATGTAGGAGGAAACACGGGAGAACCTGGAGAAAGCTCATGTGACAGGCAATTTAAGGTAAGATACCTATAATGGTTCTGCTACATTTCGGACCTCATGGTATTTCACGGAAATAACCAAGGTTTCCTTATGTTTCATTAGGGTACCTTGGTAGAGGTTAAATGGTCCAAAATGTAGCAAAACCATTACAGGTATCTTACCTTAATACCCTTTCATACATTTATGTCAGACCAACCTGGCTTCAGCCCCAAGTTGTAGAAGTGAAAGGCCAGTATGTTAACCAGTACACTATCTAGACAACCTCCTACATCTTATTTTATCAATATTTTATTCATAACTAGACACCCTCCTACATCTTAATTTATCAATATTTTATTCAAAGTTTCACAAACATGTATCATAAACCATATGTTTCCATGGTTTGATCCAGGTAGAACAACTGACCTACCGCAAGCCAGCTGGAAGGCTTCGGAAAGATCCTGCTTGGATTCAAACCCACAAAGGCCCCTTGTCCTGTTTGAGTTAAGTATTATGATACAGATCATACCATTTATACACCTTTAAGAAGAAGTTAACTGAGCAAGGAGTTACATATAAATTGTCATTGCTATAATGATGTTTTGATATACTTCAGCAAAGATAAAAAACAACAAAATTTATCAAAGGAGATGAAGAACATATTATAGAAGCCATATGCTTAAACATGAAAGCCTTAGACAACATATATGTCTGCTTGCATGCCACTTCTTCAGTTGTATAAACATAAGTTTAAGTACTTCACAGCTTTAAAAATTCACCTCTCACACTAACATACATGTATAGAAATCCAATGATATGCTTGAATAACATTATTATTATGCTATGTATTTGTATGATCCTAACAGCTGTATGGAAAAAGGCAGCCATTGTTCAATAGTGATGTATAGAGGCCTTTTTTTTTCAGATGTCGGGGAAGGGGCCTTAATATCATATTTTGGGGAAAATATTACCCTTTTTTTATTGGGAAAAGAAAAATCCTGGAGTAAGATGCAAATTTGGGGAAAACTGCATGTATATGAATGGCCCGTGATTAAGAAAGAAATGAAGTCCTGGTAGTATATGACTGCAGATCCAAAGGCTGTGGGTTCGATCCTCATTGTGCAGCAAGGATTTTCTATGGCTGCCCTAGGCCAAAAGCACTAGTCCGACCAATGACCCACTGAGAGAAATTAGTACAAGTTGTAAGAACTTGTTTTCCTATCAATGTATAATCTTGTAAACATGTTTAACTAACTGAGATTATGGGGCTGTTCAAAACCAGGTCATCAGGATAATCTTGTTTTTCAACAGTTAAATACCCAAGGCACTATTATTGTTTCAAATGACAGCTAGGCGAGAAAAATTCAGACAAAATTTTACTTTATATCATTCTGTAAAAGAAGAAGAGAGTATTTTTCTTATTTATAGGATGTAATTATTTACAAAGGTTATGTACACAGTCTTAAAATGTGATTTAAGGCACAGACTTCTGAAAAGTTGTATATCAGTACTGTATTGACATTACTATAGGCCAGGAACATCATTACTAATATAAAGGGACTGTTGGTATATCTTATTCATTACTAATATAAAGGGACTGTTGGTATGTCTTATTCATTACTAATATAAAGGGACTGTTGGTATGTCTTATTCATTACTAATATAAAAGACTGTTGGTTCTTATTCATTACTAATATAAAAGGACTGTTGGTATATCTTATTCATTACTAATATAAAAGGACTGTTGGTATGTCTTATTCATTACTAATATAAAAGGACTGTTGGTATGTCTTATTCATTACTAATATAAAAGGACTGTTGGTATATCTTATTCATTACTAATATAAAAGGACTGTTGGTATGTCTTATTCATAACTAATATAAAAGAACTGTTGGTATGTCTTATTCATTACTAATATAAAAGGACTGTTGGTATATCTTATTCATTACTAATATAAAAGGACTGTTGGTATGTCTTATTCATTACTAATATAAAAGGACTGTTGTTATGTCTTATTCATTACTAATATAAAAGGACTGTTGGTGTATCTTATTCATTACTAATATAAAAGGACTGTTGGTATATCTTATTCATTGCTAATATAAAAGGACTGTTAGTAAGTCTTATTCATTACTAATAACAAGGGACTATATTTTATTCATTACTAATATCAAGGGACTGTTGGTATATCTTATTCATTACTAATATCAAGGGACTGTTGGTATATCTTATTCATTCCTAATATAAAGGGACTGTTGGTATATCTTATTCATTACTAATATCAAGGGACTGTTGGTATGTCTTATTCTTTACTAATATCAAGGGACTGTTGGTATATCTTATTCATTACTAATATCAAGGGACTGTTGGTATATCTTATTCATTACTAATATCAAGGGACTGTTGGTATGTCTTATTAGATACTAATATCAAGGGACTTTTGGTATATCTTATGCATTACTAATATAAAGGGACTGTTGGTATGTCTTATTCATTACTAATATAAAAGGACTGTTGGTATATCTTATTCATTACTAATATAAAAGGACTGTTGGTATTCTTATTCATTACTAATATAAAAGGACTGTTGGTATGTCTTATTCATTACTAATATAAAAGGACTGTTGGTATGTCTTATTCATTACTAATATAAAAGGACTGTTGGTATATCTTATTCATTACTAATATAAAAGGACTGTTGGTATGTCTTATTCATTACTAATATAAAAGGACTGTTGGTATGTCTTATTCATTACTAATAAGGACTGTTGGTATATCTTATTCATTACTAATATAAAAGGACTGTTGGTATATCTTATTCATTGCTAATATAAAAGGACTGTTAGTAAGTCTTATTCATTACTAATAACAAGGGACTGTTGGTATATCTTATTCATTATTAATAGCAAGGGACTGTTGGTATATCTTATTCATTACTAATATCAAGGGACTGTTGGTATATCTTATTCATTATTAATAGCAAGGGACTGTTGGTATATCTTATTCATTACTAATATCAAGGGACTGTTGGTATATCTTATTCATTACTAATATCAAGGGACTGTTGGTATATCTTATTCATTACTAATATCAAGGGACTGTTGGTATATCTTATTCATTACTAATATCAAGGGACTGTTGGTATATCTTATTCATTACTAATATCAAGGGACTGTTGGTATATCTTATTCATTACTAATATCAAGGGACTGTTGGTATATCTTATTCATTACTAATATCAAGGGACTGTTGGTATATCTTATTCATTACTAATATCAAGGGACTGTTGGTATATCTTATTCATTACTAATATCAAGGGACTGTTGGTATGTCTTATTCATTACTAATATCAAGGGACTGTTGGTATATCTTATTCATTACTAATATCAAGGGACTGTTGGTATGTCTTATTCATTACTAATATCAAGGGACTGTTGGTATATCTTATTCATTACTAATATCAAGGGACTGTTGGTATATCTTATTCATTACTAATATCAAGGGACTGTTGGTATATCTTATTCATTACTAATATCAAGGGACTGTTGGTATATCTTATTCATTCCTAATATAAAGGGACTGTTGGTATATCTTATTCATTACTAATAACAAGGGACTGTTGGTATGTCTTATTCATTACTTATATAAAAGGACTGTTTGTATATCTTAATCTTTACTAATATGAAGGGACTGTTGGTATAGCTTATTCATTACTAATATCAAGGGACTGTTGGTATATCTTATTCATTACTAATATCAAGGGACTGTTTGTATATCTTATTCATTCCTAATATAAAGGGACTGTTGGTATATCTTATTCATTACTAATAACAAGGGACTGTTGGTATGTCTTATTCATTACTTATATAAAAGGACTGTTTGTATATCTTATTCTTTACTAATATGAAGGGACTGTTGGTATATCTTATTCATTACTAATATAAAGGGACTGTTGGTATATCTTATTCATTACTTATATCAAGGGACTGTTGGTATATCTTATTTATTACTAATATCAAGGGACTGTTGGTATATCTTATTCATTACTAATATCAAGGGACTGTTGGTATAGCTTATTCATTACTAATATCACAAGACTGTTTGTATATCTTATTCATTACTAATATCAAGGGACTGTTGGTATAACATTTTTATTTTTCTTGGATTAGTAAACTTGTACGAGTCTCTCTCAGCTGTTCCTTGTTTGGATCAGTAGTTTGTGCCTGGATTATGGCCTTGAAAGATGCCTGCCCCAAGGGGAATCAAACCCGCAGCCTTCAGCTTCACAGCTGTCTACATTACTACTAAACCACAGTGCCGGTCCTCATTAATTAAGCCATGTAGATACTGAGAGAATGATATCTGTATAACTTAGAGATATTGCATTATATGAAATAACCTCAAAGAACCTCAAAGAACATTTAAAAGAACACGAGGACATGATACTTCCTCTTTTAAGGAGGATATATTTTTTGTCAATTATATGTAGGCAAACACATGGATAGGTAAATCCCCTACGCAATCCACCATTGAGGTATTTCTTTATGTTTGACATGCTGTGTAAATAAAATGAGAATTCTAGCCAATACTGGTTATCTTGTTAGTGAGCTCAGTATCACTTCCTGTTTGATATCTAGCTTGGACAAGTCTGTTTATGCACAGAACATTTTTGCAGCTTATTAATTTCGAAAAAACAACAACAAAAAAACACTCCCTAAAGAACTACATTTAACTCATATTAATGCAAAATATTTGCTTGTCAGCTACCCTGAATAAATTAGATGCCTCTGAAAGACCATGTACATTAAATTGGGTGTTTGGAATTAATATTAAAGAAAGATAGCTCAAACTGTCATAAATTTTTGAAATCAGATACAACAAAATAATCAGCATTATACATATATATATATGTTATCATTACCTGCTACAGTACATGTTCATAGTATCTATGTTCACTGGAGATATAAAGAGATATATATATATATAAACAACACAGATAACTTGATGACTGACTGTGTCTTGTGTAGAATAGAAAAAAAACACCGGGATTTGATACAATGTCTAGCCTACAAATGGTCAGTAATCATAATAAACATTACATGTATATAGTTTAATTTCATCAAGTTCAAATTGGTGCATCAACAACTTACACTAAAAAAATGCAACTCTCTTTTATATTTACTATTAAGGATCAAATCTTTTATTGATATCAACACAAGAAAACTCTTCTTTAATGCTTATTTACTGCCACACGTAGATTATTGTTGTACTATCTGGATAAACTGTAATCAAACTTATCTCGATAGAATATTAAAGTATCAGAAAAGAGCTGCAAGAATTATTTTTATCAACTGTGGAAAATTCTAAGCTATTTCCATGTAGTGATAGATTTGGTAAATCAATGTTTTGCCAATGTCAATGTATTTCAAGGGGGTGTGGGGGGGTGGGGGGCCTCTAAATTCCCCGACCATACATAAATGTAGACACACAACCAAAAAAATGCAATACTTCACACCTTTAAGTAATTTCATGGGTGAGTTCCCCCGGATCCCAAGTCCAACCAGTCTTCCAGCTACACCCTTCTCAAGGCTAAGGAAAAGCGGCAAGCAGCTTGCATTGTCACTGCCTAAATATTTTTTGATAATTAGCACCCCACCCCCACCTGAACTTCTGGATCTGGCCTGATATGGTAGTGTAGAGTATCTATAATGATCTTGTAGTCTAAATCATTTCATAGATTAACCTTTATTTTATTATCTGTACACTCGAAAAAATCTTATCTGATGCTGTAGACCAAGCGTGCGTTCAGTATGCCAAACCGTATGCAACCGTATGTTTACGGTCAGCTATGAAGCTGTCTCAGTGTCAAAAACCACAATGTCCATGTATGCCTTTGTACAGCATCAGGTGTACATGCAGAGCATGCTATATGGTCCTAAGACAACTCCGTAACTGACTGTAAGCGACCGGTTGCATACGGTTCAGCATACTGAACGCAAGCCTGTAGAATGATACCACACCCAGTCACTATTCTTTTCATCCTAAGCCAACTAGTCCTGGTCAGCTACCCATTTATGTTAGCGCAAAACAAGAGCTGATAACTTATACTACTCTTTGGTGCATGGGGATCAAACCCACAATCACCAAGTTACTGGGCAGGCACTTGAACCTCTTACCTACTGGGGTCAATCAAATGACACTCTAGTATTCAGTCTGCATCAGGTGTATACATCTTATAGAAACATGAAAGGAGCTATTATGAATGTATACAAGAACTGAAGTCATAAAGAACTCAATTTCATCAATTAATAATGCCATAATGGTACAATTTTGTTGAACCTCAATTTAATTCTTATTCAAAAGTGCTTGTGTTCTATTATTAACCTGTGGTAGCAGTGGTTGCAAAAATGGTGGAATATTTCTAGGCCTTCCATTATGCAAAGTACTGCTCCAACCCTGGAACCATCAAGAGAGTTTTATATATATATTGTAAAAAATTGTCACTCACTCCAGGTAAAAATTATAGATTTTATATGATTAAAAACAGATTAAGTCATGTGCATAGAGAGATGTTTCCTTAATTAAGATGATTCAGTATTTATTTAACAAGCTTACTTCATCCTGGCAGAAACTTGATACTTGATTTATATTATGTGACAATATGACTCAGTCAACGTAAGTCATTATCTTTCTATTTTAAAAAAAAACTGTTAATTCTTTGAGAGGTTACTCTGCAACTTTGATACAAAATGCGCAACTAATGGTATATTTTTCACCCTTCGTCTGTAAACTTAAGCTAATAAGTCCCAGTATCTTATAGATGTTAGACCTAAATCCGAATGCATCTACAATATATATAATTCAGTTTTAATTTCATCACTGAAAGACCTTGGGAAATGCCTGATTTACAGGAAAGATTCTATCAGAAAAAATGCAAATTGTGACTGTGTCGTTCTATATTTAGCTCAGAACAATGACAGCATAAAATTATTATACAAGGGATTTTTCAGAAGTTCATGGATTTTCTTCCTATCTCCTCTACTACCGTGTATCAATATTTATTCAGTCTATAGAAAAAGTCCATGAACTTCTGAAACACCCCACGTACACCGAGACATCCGTGGTTTTACTGAATAGTGTGTTTCAGAACAAGCTCCGCCCATCTTTCTCACTATTTTGCCCTGTCTGAACAACTAAGACTTCCGGGCGAATATTTCATTATGTGGGCTTAATTAAACATTAAGAGGTTAATCAGACATCATTTGAGGCTTTGCTAATTAGAAATTTTGAATAATATATTTTTCCCAGCTAAAACGCACTGGGGCTTTAAGTTGATGAATTAAATATTTAAGTAAATGTTTTATCAAACTTTAATGTTTCCGGATTTAATTACCGGTTATGTTTGATTTTTCATAAAACGTGTTGATTTAGTACTGCGTTAATTTATCAAAAATATAAACACAACTTCTACGAAATCTCCGCACATGCATCACGTGCTCGTGGAATGCAATGCTTACATCACGTGATACAAAGAAGGCCCTTAGAATAGATCGATCTTAATTTGCCCCGTGTCCACTGGCTGTTTATACAACAAGTGGGTGTCTGTTTGCAATAAAAGTAAATGTATACAGCAATGTGTCTGGTCACGGGCGAGTGATTACACACAAAAAATTAGTCCACTAACAATAGTCAAAATATCCACGTTTGTATTGAAATCTTGAGCAGTGTAAATGACCCGAGGTCACGCTGAAATTTTGTAAAGTTCACTACTGGTGAGCACAAAAGGGGGGTGGGTAAAAACAAATGTGATTATGTCCAGAAAAAAAAGAAAGTCAAATAAACAAAACCGGTTCGTTTTCTTTATAAGCAAATAAATAGAAATAGGACTACTGCGTGACACTGAGAAAATCTACACTCACAGTCAAAATCTGAGCTTACGAATTTGCAGTGATGCGGTGAAAAATATTTGAGTCTGCACCCGTAAGTGAAAGGCTACATCTACACGACACGTTTAATGTACTTTAATCATACACATCAAATTACACTGTAAAAGAGTTATGAGAAATATCGTGCATTATAACAGATATTAACATAAGATTGAAATTTAAAACAAAAATGACTTCTGCAAATATTAACCGTAACAACAACAGCTGCAATATAAGGGTGCTTTAAACGTCCACAATTTAAATATATTAAAAAATATACATATACTTACATAGATGTCATTATTGTTGTAGCGAGTTTTCAATTCATCCAACAAAACTTGATCATCTAGTTTTGCCAAAGTAGCTAAATCCTCCACTTTTCCTGGCGGCGGTCTCTCCATCTTTCTATCTTTTTTTTCCGAATTACACACCTGTACTACACTCACTGTTTAGATCGATAGAAGTATACCGATGTAAAAATAGATTTTTTGTATACCTCAGATAACGTCATATCGGTTATTTTTAGAATCAATACGTGATTTCGATGACTAGTCGATAGGGGTATTAAGTGACGCTATTTATTTACTTTCTACAAAGATTTCAAAACACAATGCTGTAAGCACTGTGGTACAGCCAGCTTGCATTACCATATAAGGTATACAAAGATTTAACCTGGCGTTGAATAACACAGTTAATCATACACTATATAGAATATTCAGAAAATATACGACTTTAAATAAAACTACATCAGACATGTTTTCTGGTATAGACTTAGTCAGAAACTTACGGTATTTTTTACACGATGTGATGTTAAAATGTAATATTAAACTGCGTGATTGAAATCGTGACATGACTAATCATTTCTTGGAAACTTAACACCGTATCGTGGTGCGTTCCCACCAACATTTTACGGACATCTAAATAAGTTTTCTGCTTTCAAGCTTTCCCGTATTTACCTGTTGTCTCCATATTTCAACTGGCATCAGATTAACAAACTGGTCGAGGAATTTGACCAAAGGAGTTTGAAGTAAGTGATACGGTAAAAAAAAAAGGCGAATTCATTATTGGCGAATATAAAAATTACTAAAACAAAATATAAAGATTTTTAATAAGAGGGGCTTATTTTTCTTGCTATATCACTTATTTATTGATAAAACTTAAAACACTTGTGATTTAACCAAAGACCTATTAAACCAATTATCTAAAATTTGATTGTGTCCTAACAGAAAACCCGAAAATCCTTTTCTGAAAAGCATTCATATGTACAGTTCTTTACTATTTTATATACAGTAAGGAATTGGCGACTGGACAAAGTGAAGCGCCATATAGACGTAAAAGCCGTCTCACACTTAAGCGAATATAGGGGGACGAAGAGGAACGAATGGGGAAAATGGACAAAATGCGCGCGAATTCAACGAATTCAAATAAAATTGCCTTCAAATCATCCGATTATAAACTATTGTCAAATATGATCAACGAACGGTAAGCGAAGGATAAATATGACTTACGAAGGGTCACGATTCTTCGTTTCACTTCTTTGAGTAAATTGTAGCCGAAGACGAGCGAAGGGTTGATATGGCCCGAGAAAACGAACGTAAAATGAGCGATGGTTTGCTATGGTGTGCGATTGGCAACGAAGGCGAACGAAAAGATCGGGCGTTCTCGGACGTGTGTCTGTGCTCCTCGGGGAGTATAAAAAGGCGACCAGTTCCGTCCAAATTTCAGTACTGCCAGAGAAATTTCAAAATGCCAAAGACATAAGAGACAAAGGAAGGGGGGAAAGGCAGAGGGAAGAGTGTTTTCAGGCACCCTCCACCCATACTGCATGTCAGAGTACATGGTGCCAGACACAAGATGGCGGAGAGTAACTGCCAACTTGAGACCTCCTTCCAGCGGCTCCCTGAACCAGGTGTGCTGCTTCCAGATTCTTCCTCGGACCCTTTCCAGGATTTCATCGTAGAGTTCAGGGGGCATGCAGAAGATTTTTTTGAAAGTCGAAGGATCTTCTCTTCAAAGCTCAACCAACAGCCGGTCATAAATGCCAAAGGCACTTCTTCTGGCATGGTGCAGCCATGTCCTTCTCCAGATACGACGCCATCTGAAGCCTCGTCACCTTCTGAAGCGGCCTCTGATGAATTGGTGCAGGTTCAGCTGCTGAAGTACAACTTTATTATGAGCCATTGCCAGTAAATATTGGACTCTGAGGCGGGCTGTATCTTCCATCTTAAAAAAAAAATTGCGATAAACTGTAAAATTTTGAGGAGCTTTGATGCCAACAAGTTGAAATTTTGGCCAGGACTGAAGCAAAATGATAGAGATGGACCTTATATGATGCGTGACAGGTCTGAAAGGCCCAGAATTCACCAAATATTTCGTCTTGCAACTCACTCGTGTTCGTATCAATTCGCAATCCATAGTTTGTTATAGTTTCTCTTACGCCTTGCGTTCGTGTCTGCATCGCTATTCAAATTTAGTAAACGTTAGACGATGGCAAGCGAATATACGTTTGTCATAGTAAGTCTTCGTTTCTATACGAAAGTCATATTTAGTCATCGTGTTGCTTCGTTAGGGTTCTTTCGAGATCGGTCCATTTTTGGAAGAGTGCGATGAGGGACGATGCGTGGCAATTACATACGAACGATAAACGAATTATTACCGAAGACTAAATAAGAGATGCGAATTCAATTAGATAATAGACGATTTTTCAATTCGTCGGGAAATTTTAAGCATGTTCAAAATTTCAGCACGAATTTGAATAATTAGAAGGTGTACGAAACCAAAAACGAAGAATAACTATGATTTACTATCAATTACCATTGAAAACGATTTTTTTAAAAAAATGCTTTTCGTCGGCCATCGCAAGGCTTATTTCAGGCAATTCGTTTAAGTGTGAGGCGGCTTTAAACATAGGAAGACGTACAGTTTAAAAAAAATATTAAAAGGATGAACGTAAAACTGAGCACATGAAAATGAAGGGAAGCAAAAAAAAAATGGCGAAATCATTCCCCAAGTTTATTGGTGAATATAAAAATTACTAAAATAAAATATAAAGATTTATCTTTTTTATTGAAGGAAAAACTAAGTTGCATTGAAAGAATATATATTAGCACATATCTTTCAGTACTGAGACGAACACATTTAAAAGCTAAAAACATCTGAAACATCTAAAATATACAGCACGTTGAACACGTGTCCTAACCGTGGCACTCAATAAATAACCTTAATGTCTTCACCGTGGTCATCCGGCCGAAGCGAGATTAGTCCGAGTCCCCTCAGGTGGCTGACCTATACCTGTTTTCGAGCAGGAAAATGTAATTTTTCTTTATCCTTGTATTTGTCCCAGAGATAGAGGACTCGTCCATATTCCCCCCCCCCCCCCCCCCCCCCCCTTGTACTTCGTCGTCAGCAGGTTCTCTGAGATTAGATGCATCGACTACGTCACATCCCTGGCTTCCGTCCTTGGCAGTGACACCAGGCTCGAATTCCACAACCAAAGCTTTGGGCTAAGTAATATTTAAATTTGTAAGAAACGCACGCAACCATTCATGTTTTACAGAATATTTCAGAACTGGACTAAGATAACATACATTAATTATGAATGAACTATTTGGGTATTTTATGAGAGAAACTCACCCCTGAGTAAGTATTATCAGTGCTTAGTATTGCGGAATTCGAGCTAGTCCACAGAGAGGGAAGACTGCTTCCCTATACTCGGCCTATCATCCAAAAATGACAGAAAAAAAAAGAAGCTCGCCACAGGTTTGACGACTTCTTTTGCCAAGGACAATATTCCTTGACCAACTCCCTAACAGCTTAGCAATCTGAACATACGGACCGGCAATCTCCAAGCAGAGTTGTCGTTCTTTCCTCACATAACATCTCTGCAATGGGCTCAATGACAAAATTCTTGTCAAAACAGAAAACACTCATTTAACGCGGGTTTAAGTTTTTTTACGGATTAAAAGTATAGAAATATTGAATGAATATTTTTGAATCATCATTAAACGTGTGTAAAATATTAATTTCAGTTGTTATTATCGGAACTATTTTCTGCCTTATTTCGCCGATGGGAACAATCCGCAAACGCTCGTCTGCAAATGTAAATATTTACAGATTCAGCCGGATATCGTAATTTAAATCCAGCTTTTTATTTTCATAATTTGTAATTTTAATGACCATTTCGATCAGGATCAGTGGTGCTATTTATATATATTTCACAGTTTAAGGAGCCTATCTAGTCTCCTTCAAATTAAATATTTGAACAACAGTCTGAATGACGTCATATATTTAGAACTACTTTCTGAGCCCACCACAGAGGTGAATGTTATGTAAGCCGATGTGTAAGAGAGTGACGGACCGGAAGGTACTGACAGCTTCTTTGCTTTTGACCTGAATTAAAAAGAAATTGAATATTCTTTATTTATAAAGGCAGAATATAACGAATATATTGTATCCATTAATTATTAATACATATATGAGAGCCCCCCCCCCCCCTTTATTTCTCAGATACTTCCTTACCTTAATCGAGGCCCTTTTTCGGGTCTTTATAGCCTGTGACGTGGCTGGATTATATGAGAGCTCCTCTTTATTCAAGTACTCTAATGTTTTTTTTTTTTTTTTTTTTTTTTAACCAACAGATTTTTCTAAAAATTTGCGTATAAGTTCTTTAGACTTAAACTAAAGGATATATGAATTAAAAATAGAGGTTCACCATGCTTGTTTTAGAGATCAAGCTTATGATAGAGCATCACTATCTGCTAAATTTTGTTGAACAAATATGACATTAAAAAAATTAGAAAGATTTCGTTTCTAAATACTGTAACAGCATATTAAAATGATATTTTTAAAAAATTTTTATCACCATTTGTTATTGTTGTATTGGATTTTACCGTCGCTGCGATAGTATTTCAATCATATAGCGGCGTACAGCTAATTACATGTGGAGGAAGACCCTGAGTACACAGAGGTACCCGGGTAGAACCACCAACCTACCGCAAGCCAGCTGGAAGGCTTCCTCACATGAAAAATCCCGGGATTCGAACCTACGCGGTTAGGGCTGAGAGATTTGTAGTCCACGACTGTAACCGCTCGGCCACGAGCGGTCCCCATCACCATTTGTAACTTATAATGTATTCTGTAAGTTACAGATAAATATCTTGTCAAATATGCACTGAAAATACAAACCGGGCATAAAATCTCATTTGTGCCCGGACCAAAATGTATACAAAAACTATCCCAAAACTGTGATTTTTACATACATTTTCTAAATAATATATTTCAATGGACAAATTTTCTTTATTATTTTTAAGAGTCAGTTTTCTGATATTTATAAATGCTGTACGTAAATGTAAAAAAATACATACCTCACCAGATTTGGGTTTTTTAACTAAAACACTAAAATGTGACTTTTTATACCTTCAAAATTTGGCAAATATACTTTTGATGATATTCTTAATACATGAATCTTAAAATTTAGGGGGTTTTTATCATTCTACTTAAAATAAATGAGAAATTAAAAAAAATATCAAAATCAGCCGTTTCCCGCTGAAACGTCCTTGAACGAAATTTTATGCAAAAATTATAATGAATGAGCATGTCATTATTTCGCGTCATTCCTGCATAAAAGATGCCTTATGTTATTTGAATATAAGGATACGCAAACCGTGTATGTAATGCATGTTTGTTTAACGTTACGATCTCCGTAATCGAGTGATGCCAGAATTCGTTATAAACCATGTTTCAAAATTAAAACGAAACCAGCATTCCGTAGATACGTTGGTAAATTCTGATGTAAACCGGCCCTATCCGGCCAGTGCCCGGCCCCTAATGGCTCGAAATATTATCAGCCTGACTAATGTCCACTTTCTTTTAATGAAATGCAATAATCCGAAACTAAGTATAATAGTTAGACGTTTAGACGTTTCTTTTAATAGTTAAGACAGGATAACTAGATCTATTACTACATCTGATTTATACCTCAGCATCTCGCCTTGTCTTCATGTATAGCGAGTGTAGGACAGGGCGGGACGGGCGTAGCTCTTATGAAGCCCCAACGTCTGTGATATATTTGTCGTTTAATGATGTTGCCTCTACTTCTGTGATTTATTTGTCGTTAAATGATGTTGCCTCTACTTCTGTGATATACTTGTAATTTAATGAGGTAGCTTGTCCATGTACATAAGGCACGCGATTAAGTCTCGAATGTTTTCCCACTATATAGACCATTTCACCATGGATTCAGCAATACTCGGTATCATTCGCTGATTTAAACTGACCAATCAGTGACTGCGGATAAATCTCAAATACATATTTATTTCCCATTGAACACTGTGTGGAATTATTATACTTAAGCATGTAAATTAGGTGTCCGGGAGGTGCTCGATGATTTACGTCTGTGAAATGGTCTATTGTACTCAAATGCAGCACAACTGTACAAACTTGGCAGTCTGTTGTCACATCTACACAAACTAACAATTATAATGATTACCCAGCTTAATTAAACAATTATTGACTCAACAGTTTTTTTTTCTGTTATAAATCAATACAAAAATCAATAAAGGAATGGCTAGATAATGTCTTGATTCCAAGGTCTTGTTTATACATCTGATATGTCTGACTAGAGAAAAAATAACGTAGGTTCCCATCGTCGTGCGTTCAGTACAGTGCAGTGCATTTATTATGATTGTATGCAAGACTGGAATTAACCGTCTATTTGTACTAGATAGAAACAAGAAGATAATGGAAATTGGTTATGATCCCTGAACTGCACTGACATTTTAAGCGTGCATATGCAAGGTTGATGCACGCGACACACCTTTGTGTTATGACAAACACTTCTGTAAATATTCATGAAAATCCAAACATAGATATTATAGAGCGGACATGAAAATGAAACATATGAATACCAAAGCAATTTCTAACAACTCCTGTGACCTTGACCTTTCAAGCACGCATATGTTGCAAAATCATATCTTCATGTAATGGCAAACACTTTTGTAAAGTTCCATAGATATGGAAGTTACACAGTGGACATGTAGATGTAGCCTATAAATACCAAAGATAATTTCTTACAACACCGGTGACCTTGACCTTTCAAGGACGCATATGGTTGATGGGCGCGACACATCTTTGTATTATGACAAACACTTTTGGAAAGTTTTATGAAAATCCATCCATTAGTAAGGAAGTTATACAGCGGACACGAAGGTGCAGCCAATGAACACCAAAGACACGTTCTAACAACTCCTGTGACCTTTCAAGGGTGCATATGGCTATGAGCTTGACACACCCTTGGGTTATGAGGAATACTCCTTTGAAGGTTTAATGAAATCCACCCATAAATGTTCAAGTTATGGAGCGAACTCGAAAGCGGGACCGGTGTGCAGTTTTAAAAACTAAACAGTTCATGAATTCCTGTGAAATAATAATCCTATGAAATAATACATATTTTCTCTGAATCATTTAAATTTACTATAAAAGGTAAAGTATTCGTTTATCGTAGCGTCAACCCCATTGAAAGGGCCAGCCAGTTTTGACTTATAAGACCCTTTTTTATTCCACATGTACCTTCCCAGTTCCCTCTTATATGCCAGGCATCAGGCAGGAAGACAACCAGTAACCATTATTCAACTAACTGGCGTCTCATCAACCGGTCACATCAGAACGGTCCTCTGCCGGGGATAAAACCTTCGACCTCCTACTCCTAAAGCGGATGCCTTAACTACTAGGCCACGGGACAGGTATATATGTATTTTCTTCTATAGACAAACAGGAATTATTTTATAACATATATGATCCTAGCCAGACTACAAGTATATAACTTCTTCACGATATTATTACCCTTTTACAAGTTACCAAAATCAAATCCATGATTTCTTGACATTAAATTCTGAGTGTTATTTTTCAATTCAAGGGTAGTAACCCTGGTGACCCAGACTTATCTGCATGTTAAGATTTCATACTGGGAAGTTAAGAAGTCAGCAAACTTATCATTTTTGTACGATGCGGACGATATTAATCTTTCAGTCATAATGAGATGGCGAAACAAAACTACAAGAGATTGAGCAGATATTTATAACGTTTGGCCTGAAACAGGTCTGAATGTACATCTAAGAATTCAATTACATATCAAAAAACACGGAATCAAAACTCAGTGAATAGGATGCATATCATTTCCTTATATGTCATATCAACGGACAATGGTGAGGAACTTTTTACACGGAGTGTAGGCATTTTCTACAAATGAAAATATTTCAAATATTTTCTGATCTTATATTCTGTTGTCATCCGTATATAGGTCAACAAGAGCACCACTAGGGCAGGGCAATATATGCCCAAAAGCCAATTCGTATGAAGGTATCATAATACAGTACCGTTTTCTGTGTCACCTGCTGTAAGCAGAAGTGACGCATAGGGATCACTTTTCCGATGTCTGTCTGTCCGTCACACTTTCTCCATCTGTCATACTTCAGCAGGGGACACGTGTTCGAAAGAACACTCTTCTTAATATTAAAGTTATAATGCAGGAACAGTTATTTCAAATACATTTGCCTACAATGGGCACATCATAACTCTATAATTAATCGGTGGATTGTATCCAAAATCAAACTTGACCTGTACTTTATTATTTCATAATTGCATACCAAAATGAATTCAAAACATTTAGTTTTTTCATAACATATTGTGCTAAAACAGTCATTTTACAAAAGAATTGCTTATACAGGGTAAATAACTCTTAAACAAATATGTGGACTGTAACAAAATCAAACTTGACCTGTATTTTTATATACCTGCATACCAAATATGAAATTAATACATGAAGTCTTTCAAAACTTACTGTTTGGCTATGAAAGATCTATGGACATACCGACAGAACTTTACCATAATGTCCTGTCATTTGAAAGGCGTATATAAGTAATTTGAAATTATTTTATGGGACATGACAAGGTAGATAAGCAAAGAGTATCTGCAACAGAGAAAAATGCAATTACCTCCCATTAATTTGTCTGTCACTCTCTCCATCAACAAAAGTTTCCATACACAGTATTCAAAATCATAATCAGCAATATTGAATGCTTTCATAAATATGTGCTAATATGCTAAATAATTAACCTAAGCTAGGGAAGCTACACACTTTAAGCATTGCAATATATACATTATGTCAGTGTATACATAACAAAACAACAAAGCAGATAATCGATTTTGCAATTTTTATTCACACCCACTTTTCTGGGTACTTTTTTCCTTTTTTTTCTTAGTGACAAATTTAACAGGTCGACTTTCAGGAAGCTCTGGCCTGGTCAGGTATGTTATGATTGGTCAATGAACATACATCCTGATACAACAACACATGGGCACATGGAAACACACTGGTCATGCACACGATTATGAAACAGAACTGGTTTCTCTCTAATGCATGCTTTAATACAGTACTTTTAAATGATGTTTTGAATAATGGCAGTCAATGGCAAAATTCAGATTTCTTTTGATGTATTCCAAATCTATATAAAGTCTTTAAAAGAAATACATGTATATTTCTCTCTCTCTCTCTATCATACCAACTCTGTACCACTCCAGCACTTTATAAAAATATATATTTAATCAATTAGATTTTTGGTATGATAATCTTGAAGTGAGATGCAGATCTTCATACATTTGGATGCTGAAGACGTGACAGTTTAAATACTACAGGCGTGGCAGTCTGTGGTCCAGATGTTGACAGATGTGGAGACGGAAGGAAACAGATCTATACAAGCAGTACAGCGTTGATACAGCCGTCGTTTTCCGGATTATTGGTCACCTGGGCATATTTACCTGAAGCACAAAAGTATTATGTAGACAGGGTATTATTGAATAGTTTGTTTGGATTAGTCTGTTTATATTACTGTGGTGTTATTGTCCTGACAACTTGTAAACATGTCCCATGTCATCTCAGTGTGTTATTTTAACCAGATTTGGCATGTGAGAATCAGATTGGTAGGTGGTGAATTTCTGCATGAATTTCTCCCAAACTTTGCGCACCGGTTACGTCAAGCTACGCTACTTTAACCACTGCCATCACACAAGTCACGTGATGGTAGTTGAAACCATGTGACCAACATTTATAATTTCATAAATTAATGTTATATGATTTGATTTTTTACTTTTCTCGAAAACATGAATGTTATGTTCGTGAAATATAATGAAACTGATATACACAAAACTAGTCATAAGTGATAAAAGTAAATCCGGCCTATATCAGCCGAAATCTACTTCTGGTGGCAGTGGTTATCGAAAACTGTAAGGGGAGGTAACTACTGCGGCGGAGTTTGGAATTTCTCCATCTTCTTCATAGCTGGCATGAGCTATTCCCATCATATCCTTCTATAGTTCCTAACATTCGCAAATCACGCTCTGTCTGGTTTCCATCCAGTAAACATCAAGTGTCTTAGGTCTAAACTTGCATGTTATTTTAATGAGGAACAAGTTATCAACTTTGTAACTTAAAAACTTGTCATTACATGTACAGTAGAAACTCACTTAGCGGGCACCTCAATAATACTGGCAACTTCTAATTACGGGCAAAATTCGCGGTCCGGATCGCTTTGCTATATGTTTATTTGCCCGCAAAACTCAATAATGCGGGCACCTGGCTATTGCGAAATGCGGGCACCATTTTCGGTCCCGATCGGTGTTTACAGTACAAAATGAACCTAGCTAAAGCGGGCACCTGTCCAAGGGCGATAACACTTTCGATTTTTTATCTGAATGGTTACGTGAAATACCGTCGTAAGTTATGTTAACCAGTCTCAGTATTTTGCAAACCAGTCTGTGTGTTTCACACGCCCGACATTTTGACACTTTCTTTTGTTTTGATAGCAGTACACAAGGAACAAACTGACAACAGGTCCAAGTGTCAGTTTGTTTCGAAAAATGGGACGTTAATGGATCCCTTTATCAAAAGCGATGTGTATGATTTTTGTATCTTTTTGTCCAATAAATTTAGCAAAATGCGTTTGATAACGCTATGTTTTCGATGCATCGTCATTATCAACATCGAAATCAAACTGATGGTAATTAATACTTTAATTAAAGTATTAGGGACATATGAATTGATGATTATGGGTAATTGATAGTCGGCATTCTGTTTTGCAAACTTTATAGCTAATTAGTAAATATTCATATTAAAACGATGATAAATAATGTGCACTTCATGAAATGCATTCAGAATTCATTATGCATTTCTTACGTTCACTGTAACTATCAAAACCATGAATAAGAAACGTAAAGAATTTTCTCTCAAAGACAAAATTTTATTGATTAATGATAGCCATGGTAAATCTCATCGTGTTCTAGCTGAACAGTTTGGCAATGGAAAGACTCAGGTATAAAACATGAATCAATATTCATTATCATTAACAGCAACCTTGATTATAAGTTTTATTTTAAACAATATGATTTTTTTTAATCTATCCAGACCTTATTTGTAACATCTGACCTTACTGTAACCTATCCAGACCTTATTTGTAACATATCCTGACCTTATTGTAATCTATCCAGACCTTATTTGTAACCTATCTGGACCTTATGTAACCTATCTGGACCTTACTGTAATCAATCCAGACCTTATTTGTAACATATCCTGACCTTATTGTAATCTATCCAGACCTTATTTGTAACCAATCTGGACCTTACTGTAACCTATCTGGACCTTACTGTAACCTATCCAAACTGTATTTGTAACCAATCTGGACCTTACTGTAACCTATCCAGACCTTACTGTAACCTATCCAGACCTAACTGTAACCTATCCAGACCTTACTGTAACCTATCTGGACCTTACTGTAACCTATCCAGACCTACTTGTAACCTATCCAGACCTTACTGTAACCTATCCAGACCTAACTGTAACCTATCCAGACCTAACTGTAACCTATCCAGACCTTACTGTAACCTATCCAGCCCTTATTGTAATCTATCCATGCTCAAGTTTCAGGGTCCTGCCTTATCCATGATATTCAATATGCAAATACAATGTATAATCATCAATTTTTATGGTGTTCTAATTTTCACTGCTTATCCATGCAATTCCATGAAATTCCTGAATTTAGTAGACTTTTAGTCTTTTAATACATGAATCTACATACAAATGTATCAATAAAAGTGACTTTTTACAAATTCAAATTTATCTAATTGATCAGGTTCTCACAAACTCCTAATAAGGAGTGCCAGACTTGGGAATGGATCCAGGTCTGTTGGTGTATATTCTATACAAATATATGGAGGGACTCCAAGCTCTCTGGCCATCCATGAACAGGACTCCAGTCTTGGGAATCCTAGTCAGAGTCCTGATCCCAATATATTCTATTCATTATCATTTCAAAGACATCTTGGTTAATGGTACATGTACCTACCCCATACAACCTTTCCTCCCTGAGTGACAAGACCAAGTTCACTGATGTTGACCTGTAAAGTAGCATCAAATTATGAATTACTGCCATTACAGTTAAAAATTTCATGTGATTGTTAATGCATAGTAAAATGTTTTAGTATCATTTTTACTAAACAAAGAAAAAAAAAATGTTATGATAATAAAGTTTTAACTTATCTGACGTTAGTTTTCAGAGAAATGCTCAAGAAATTTGAGAAGACGTTAAAGAAATTCCTATTTAAGATTTTATCTAAAAAATATCCGCCAGTGTGGTAACAATTCCCCATGATGGCCAGCTGAGAGGATTTTAGGGATGACATAAGCAAACAGTATAAACCTGATCAGCCCGCCAAAATATTGTATAAAATGTTCACAAACTCCTCAGGACTTTTTAAGTAAAAAGAGTACACCACAAAACCTGTTCAGAGTGAAAACTGCTTTCAAACTGATCTAGCTTATCTGTGACGTACCAACTTAGTTGGAAATGTAGTATATATAGTAGGATCAGGCTGACCAGTTGACTTGACTATTTGAGTTTACGTCGCTTCGACAGTATTTCAGTCATATTGTGACGTCCAGTTAATAACAGGTGGAGGAAGACCCCGAATGCACGGAGGCATCCGGATAGAACCACCGACCTACCACAAGTCAGCTGGAAAGCTTCTTCACATGAAAATCCGAATGACCCTGACGGGTATGAACCCACGTGGTGAGGGGCTGAGTAAGTGCTAAAGTCAGCGACTTTACCCTCTCGGCCACATAGGCCCCCCCCCTGACCAGTAGATCACTCACCTCTATGACAGTACCCTTAGTAAGGACCCCTAGGGATGTGTAGAGAGGGGAGGTGGGGTTCTTCTTCACCCCAAGGATGGGCAGGTAGAATGTGGCCTTAAGTTCCGGGTGTGTCACATGGGCTTTGTTGTACCGCAGACCCTACACAAATAACAGACAGACCAAGTGAGAATAACAGACAGATCAAGTGAGAATAACAGACAGACCAAGTGAGAATAACAGAAAAATAGTAATATAAACTTAATATTAAACTTTGAAGTTCACAAACAGAACTTTATGATGAGTGCATTTCAACAAAACATATTCAACTCAATTCTAAAGCAGTGTTGCTTTATGTACCGGTAGATATCAAAATTAAAAAAAACAAAAACAAAAAAAAAAACAACTTTAAATAAATATCAAGTTATTGTGAATATAAATGGGCACTGTGCAACTAACAATACATGTAACAGCCTTTATATTTCAAGAAATATGATTCCATACTTTCCTAGATTCAGTTAAATATCCCTCAGAGTACATGTATTTGTATTTCTGTACATCTAAATCTGAATAAAAAATACAGACCAAACCAACTGAAGTTCTGGTTCTGACCCCAAATTATTGGTAAATAGATGTAAGCAGGCATCGAAACCTGAACACTGCAGATGTGATGAACTACAGGCACTACTTACCATTGGTCTTATAAATCTTTCAAACTTTGGTGGTTTTCTCGTAAACCCTTCACCTACAAAGGTTGGCATCTTCACCATTCTTTTCCAGGCTTTTCCTGTAAAAAAGATACAGTAGTCAGTTGTACCATAGTTTTATAGCAATACAAACTATATCACTAAATAGCAATACAACCTATATCACTTAATAGCAATACAAACTATATCACTAAATAGCAATACAAACTATATCACTAAATAGCAATACAAACTATATCACTAAATAGCAATACAAATTGTATCACTAAATAGCAATACAAACTATATCACTAAATAGCAATACAAACTGTATCACTAAGTTAAAGATTCATCCATACTGAGTTTACTAAAATAACATATTCTCTTACATCTCTTCTATTATGAAAATGTTATTTCAACATTTGAGAGAATTTTAATGAAAAGCTCAGAACTAAGAAGAACAGCTTCACTAGTTTCAATAACAAGAACTGTCAGGGAGACAGCACGCTCGACTATTCTCAGTGCTTTATAGTATAAAAAAAGCCATGCTGAATCTTTCAAGGGAAATACAAGATAGTGTCTGCTATTTTCTACTCATTGCATTTATGTTGCTGAACAAGTATACAAAGCATCAAAGCAATAACATGACTTTGAAATATTTATGGATGTATTTTTATATGGTCACAAAGGGGAATGATTCTGTTTAAATCCATGCTAGAGTTATGGGTCTTGGACAATGGCCTACTATTATGACCCCGAAGACATTTGCGAAGTTTCAAGTAAATACTTTTGATGGTTGTGGAGATTAATTTTGTATGCATAATCTTTAACAGGAATTTCTAAGTTCCCAAAGGGGAATAATTTAGAAACAAGAGGTCCATGATGGCCCTAAATTGCTCACCTGAGATAAATAGGTTGACCCAAGGAACATCTGTACCAATTTATTTTAAAATCTGGCCAATAGTTTTGAAGAAGATGATTTTTAAAGTTTTCATATTTTTTTTTCTTCTTGTTGCCATGGCAACCAGAGTTCTACATGGATAAAGTTTATTTTAGCAACTAATGTGAAGGTTGACCCAAGGATCATCCCTGCCAAGTTTAATCAAATTCTGTCCAGTGGTTTCAGAGGAGATGTTGTTTAAAGGTTTCTCTATATACATATAAGGCAAATAAGCCCCGCCCCTTGCGGCCATGTTTTTTTACGGATCGGAATAATTTTAGCAACTTTGGTAGAGGTTGACCCAAGGAACATCTGTACCAAATTATTTTGAAATCTGGCCAGTAGTAGTGAAGGAGATGATTTTTAAAGTTTTCAAATTATTTTTCTTTTTGTAGCCATGGCAACCAGATATCTTCATGGATCAACTTTATTTTAGCAACTTTTGTAGAGCCTCACCCAAGGAACATTCCTGCCAAGTTTCATTAAATTCTGTTCAGCAGTTTCAGAGGAGATGTCGTTTAAAGCAAATTGTTGACGACGCACGACACACGACGCCAGACGAAGGGCGATCACAAAAGCTCACCTTGAGCACTTTGTGCTCAGGTGAGCTAAATATCCATGCTAGTGTTATGGGTCTTGGTCAGTGAGCTATAATTATCATCCCAAATACATTTGTAAAGTTTCAAGTGAATACCTTCAGTGGTTGTGGAGATATAAGAAGATAGAAAAACTCAAAAACTTGCACCTTGAATGTTACGCCGAGGCCAGGGTAAGTAGGATAGCTCTCACTATTCTTTGAATAGTCAAGCTAAAAAATACTTCTTGTTACTCTTAGACTTAGAATTTAAATCATAATTAAATGATTAAACCAAAGGTATGCAAAAACCAAGTAATACCCATGTTTTTATGAAACTCATAGGAAGAAATTATGCCAAATTTGTTTATCTGCAATTCAAAATTAAGATTAGTCTAGAATGTAATATTTAGTAGCTGCTGTATAGACTGGAATCTATTCTAGCCCAAATATAGGGCTCGGTGTCAAGACTAACATCTCTGGCATGCAACATGTACATAACATCACTTTGTTCATGTATATATTAAAGTCTTGTGCATGCAAGTATATTCATATCCTGCAGACAGAGATGTCAATAATGTGCTGCTAAGTCTTGATAAATCTGTTAAGATTTTTAACATTTTTTCAAAACCCATGTTTTCATGGTTGATAGTTACATATTTTAAATTACACAGGAACAGAAAGTCTGCATAATTGCATAAATACAAAGCTTAATTCAAAATGAGGAAATACTTTGTTATTTTCAAATTCATGGATAACAAAATCCACTTAAAATTTCAGATACTCAAATAATTTTGCAAGTCTTGGGTAATCCTAATTTTGGTCCTGGACACATTTTCTTTTCTTTTCAACTTATTTTAGGTTGCACTGAGCAAGTAACATACACCTAGTCAATGCTGAGCAATCAGTAATGAAAATGAAATACTGCACTTAAAATACTGATTTAAAAGAAAGAAAATGATGGGGGTATCTTCGGGGGTAACAGATAGTTAATTACTCAAACATTTTTACTGATACCCATGATGGGGTAACAGATTGTTAATTACTCAAACATTTTTACTAATACCCATGATGGGGGGTAACAGATTGTTAAGTACTCAAACATTTTTACTAATACCCATGATGGGGGGTAACAGATTGTTAAGTACTCAAACATTTTTACTGATACCCATGATGGGGGGTAACAGATTGTTAATTACTCAAACATTTTTACTAATACCCATGATGGGTGGTAACAGATTGTTAATTACTCAAACATTTTTACTGATACCCATGATGGGGGGTAACAGATTGTTAAGTACTCAAACATTTTTACTAATACCCATGATGGGGGGTAACAGATTGTTAAGTACTCAAACATTTTTACTAATACCCATGATGGGGGTAACAGATTGTTAATTACTCAAACATTTTTACTAATACCCATGATGGGGGGTAACAGATTGTTAATTACTCAAACATTTTTACTAATACCCATGATGGGGGTAACAGATTGTTAATTACTCAAACATTTTTACTAATACCCATGATGGGGGGTAACAGATTGTTAAGTACTCAAACATTTTACTAAAACCCATGATGGGGGGTAACAGATTGTTAAGTACTCAAACATTTTTACTAATTCCCATGATGGGGGGTAACAGATTGTTAATTACTCAAACATTTTTACTTATACCCATGATGGGGGTAACAGATTGTTAATTACTCAAACATTTTTACTAATACCCATGATGGGGGGTAACAGATTGTTAAGTACTCAAACATTTTTACTAATTCCATGATGGGGGTAAAGATTGTTAATTACTCAAACATTTTTACTAATACCATGATGGGGGTAAAGATTTTAATTACTCAAACATTTTACTGAAAACCCATTGATGGGCGGTAACAGATTGTTATATTACTCAAATATTTTTACTAATACCATGATGGAGGTAACAGATTTAATTACTCAATTTTACTAATACCCATGATGGGGGTAACAGATTGTTAATTACTCAAACATTTTTAATGATACCCATGATGGGGGTAACAGATTGTTAAGTACTCAAACATTTTTACTGATACCCATGATGGGGGTAACAGATTGTTAAGTACTCAAACATTTTTACTGATACCCATGATGGGGGTAACAGATTGTTAAGTACTCAAACATTTTTACTGATACCCATGATGGGGGTAACAGATTGTTAATTACTCAAACATTTTTAATGATACCCATGATGGGGGTAACAGATTGTTAAGTACTCAAACATTTTTACTGATACCCATGATGGGGGTAACAGATTGTTAAGTACTCAAACATTTTTACTGATACTAACAGATGGTTAATTACTCAAACATTTTTACTGATACCCAAGATGGGGGTAACAGGTGGTTAAATACTCAAACATTTTTACTGATACCATGTACTATTTAAAGTGAGAATAAAAACAGAATTGGACTGAAAATATTTCTCTGTTCCTATGAGATTCATATGACATTTTCTACCTAGAAATCCTGCTGAGTTATCTTTTGAGGAAGACAACATGATAGCAGTCAGTACACTACTTACGTCTGGTCTTCCCGGTCTTGACTACTTTGAACACATCTGTTTCACTGACACCTTTCACTTTGGGCAATGGAACCTCCCATTTACCCTGAATAAAAACAATAACCACAGCATTAAATGCAACGCCAAAATAAACACTATAGTCTATACATGCATCAAGTTTTACACACTGAACATTGCTTTGAACTAGATTCTCTAAATGCATCATACACTGTTTAACAAAAATTTTGATATGATCACATGACCCTTTTTCGTGAAGTAAATATCTTCGAATGTCTGGTTGAAGAGCTGACAAGTATTAAAGTTGATTGTATAAATTAAGAAAGATCAATTTATACTCCCTTAAGATATTTGTATAAAACTGCAGCATCATTACTGTGTGTGAATTTTTTAAATCTTTTCCAACAACATCTATTTATTCTATTGTTAAACTATGTAAAAACTTACAGCTTTTTCTTTTCTCTTTTGTTTTATCATATTAGATAAGACTTTAGCTCGGTTTTGTCCCTCTCTGTCCAGGAGATACGCTGGAACCGCTCCCTCAGGCACATTCTCATCGGTCTTCTGCTTGGTCTTCCGTTCCTCGTGCATTTTAATTGTCTTTTTCATTTGTATTTTCTCTGAATGACGCTGTTTGTTATACAACTTTGCCTTAATGCCTCGAAGTTTCTTGGCCTTGGCTGCCATTTCGTGGGGCTTACGCCCTTCCTTTTTTCGTTTGCGCTCATGGTAATCAAGTCTGTAACCATGGCGTTTTCTGTGAAGTTCTATATGTTCGTTCTGCGGCTGTAAGACAAAAATGGAGATTTTAAGTAACATTAAAAGATATAACAAGATTTCATATCTGAAAATCCTGCTGGTTGTTGTAGATTTTTTTTATATGAGCTTACTTGCAGAAATATTGAATAGTTTTATATCATAATGTACATGTGTACCTAGTTTATGAAGATGAGAATTCATCTTCATAGAAAAAAAAGCTTTAATGCAAAGGTAAACCTGAGGTGAAACTGAGGCAGAACAACTGATTTTACCATGATCATCCAACTGTGAAATGTGGTCATAGCCATTGATTTGCATAAATATCAAATAGATCATAGTACAATGTACATGTGTATGTAGTTTCTAAATCAAATATTTTAAGAGCTCAACTGTGCCAGAATGAATTCTGGAGTTAGTTGCCTTTTTTAGAATGGGTTCTTCTTTTATACTGAATAAGTTTTTCAAACATGAAGTGAATATATTTGACAGTTTTTTAAAAAATGACCTTAACCAACGATGAGAGGGTAATGACAATGACTCCACTTTTTTCTCTGAAAATGTAACTAAAAGGGTCAGAAATTGCTCAACAGCAGATTTATTGGGAAAAAAAGATCGAAAAGACCTTATACCATACCAATCATCATTTATGTCAATATGTCTAATAATATTTTCAAGATTATAAATTTCCTTACATATTATGTAAGACTGACTAGGCAATATTATAGTTCATACAGGTCTATTTTATGTCAATCTTTTAATATTGGTGCAAAAGTATGTCATATTTAATTTCATACAGAAAAAAATAGCATATTCACATGCTGGTTTGATCAAGGAGTCCCAACAAATATTCAGCAAGCATACTTTTATATTTCTTCTTTAATTAATTAAGAATGTGTATCTCAAAACTTGAGTAATGTCTTCTATTTCTATTCTAAATGGAAACCTAAATAGAGTTTCAAATATTTCCTGAAAACCCATTAAGTATTAAAAAGGTTCAAGCTAGCCTAAAGACTTAATTAGCTTACCAGTATGTATGTTGAAAGGTAGGTAAGAGATACATCTTAAACATTCATTAAGAATAATAATCAACAATTCAAATCAATCAATCATCTATCTGATATCAATAACCTAATATTGAAAATTTAGAAAATTAAATACAGTAATTGTTGTTAAATGTCTATTTAAATCAATAAATATTGGCATACTAATATATACATGTATATAACAGTGGGCCGAGACAGGGTTGGACCAGACCGACTTGTTCCAGGCCACAGAATAGTCCTATGAATGTTTGGGGCAAAGTGACGTCACATCAAAAAGCCTCAAAAACATGTAACAAAATAAAAAATGTGCAACTTTCATAATTTCACTGATAATTATCATTAAATGATAAAATTTCCCAAAAAAAAAAATGTATTCATTTAAGTTTATTAATTAAATGTGGACATCCTCTTCACTCTAGAAAACACCACTGCTATGGGTAAATTATTGAATACATACAGAACATGCTTAGAATTTTGTGACATGTGAATGTTTCAATACAATAACAAATACAAAATATATACATTCTAATGAAAATATATACATTCTAATGACAAAGTCATCAGTCACAGGAATCACTCTTCCCCATTTCTGGTACTTTCCTTCAAAATTTTGTTTAAAAAGAAAAATGGATTCACTGTCAACCATACTTTCAAAACTGACCACAGAAAGAATATCAAAAAGCGATGGCATATTATATATCCTGGTGGGTTGTATAACTGTGGTATTTAGCTTTCAGATATAAGTTACGAATAGAAGAAGAAGCACTCACACGAAAAATTCATCTTTCAGTAATCCTCAACATTCCATTGATAAAATAAATGAATGTGACTTTTCTAGAACAATTTATTTTTGCTGAAAATATTGACAATGTAAACACTTTGTAGTATATTTCAGCACTTTCTTGGTAGGGTATTACCAATTCAACTATAAACTTCACCCCTAGTTATTTCTTTTAGATTAAATGTCATCATAATAAGTTTTCAGTGACATTCATTGTGCTCTCCTGCAACATTTAGAATGATTTTTAATTATGTTGTATAGATTTATTTTTTAATTATTGTTTCGAAATAGGTCAGGTAGAAAATATGTAATACTTCCATAGAATTTTGGTTGTTAAAAGGGCATTTCAGAAGAAATGCAAAATCTCACTTGGAAATAGGATTTAGCTCATACCTAAGGCTTAAAGTTTTGACCCATATTCTTGTTATTTCTGAAAACCACCGGTAATACCCTACCTGAGTATAGGACTAGCAGTGCTCCAAGAGCAGGATAGCCCGGCGCTCCTCTATTTTCAATCCGGGCTGGTCACCATTTTAAAATATCTTGCCCGGCCGGGCGCCTCTAAAAAGGCCGGGCGCATTGAACAAATTTTTAATCTTACCCGGACCCTCTATAAGTAATCTATTTCACTATCATCATTTATAAACCTTGCTCGAGGCAAAACGCGCTAATCACAATAAATATCACCGAACGTGACCTTGTCATAGGGGTAGTTTACATTCTGGTTCAACCAATCGATAACCGCTATGGATAAAAGCTACACAATAACTACGTCATGCGGTGTCGGTCTCTTTTATCCGAAAATAGAAACAGAAGCAATTGCCGAACGTGATTGGTCGCGATAAAAATAGACTTATGAATATTAATTAATTTATACATCATTCGGGTATCTACTGTACTTTTCTACTCTGCGTTTGAAGAGAAATTGTTGTTTTAACAAGGGTCTATTTGAAAGACCCTGTTTTAACAGATTAAGGCACCGATAAAGGACTCGTTATTAATTAACTAATGGTGTGATTAGCTACTGTCTGTGAGTCGACCAAACTGTCAAACCATCTTATTGTTAACAGGTAAGCAAACAATTAAAGATCCACTACTCGCGATTGACCAATTGTCCAACTTATTGTATTAATCGCTAATTGATTATCACAAGAATGCTTTTTAACAAAGAATAAATAAAATGAGTAAAATAATGGGAATTAAGTTGATTCAGTGTGTAAGTTTACTGTCAATGGAAAAGATGTTGAAGTTCTTGCTTAAGCCTCGCGATAAAGGCGAAAACGAAAGTAAAAAACGTAAGGCAGAAGAGCCCGACAAAATCTACGAGAGTAGTAAACGTAAACGCGTGTTTCAATCTGATTGTGTCACTGTGATTGACAAAATTTAGTAACTGACCATTTTGTTTATTACATGTAACTAAGATAAACTTAACAAAGACTTAAGTGACAGTGAGATGTGCAAGAAACACAAAAGTTGTTTATGTAGTTAAAGTTATTGTTAAGAAATAAACATTCATAAAGGTAATTAAATAAAAGAATAAACCTCAATTATAATATGCTAACAATTTATAGTAATTTCATTATCTACTGTTATACAATACAAAAATAATTCTAAGATTAAAGTTTCATTTATGTGTCAGACAGTCTGTGTTACCATGTTGTTAATAAATATTAAGATAAGTTAACCTTGAAAATTATCTTTTGTTACAAAAAATAAAACTATTAAAAAATTATATGAAAAATAAATAAAATACATTAAACAAATTGAAAGACTTGTATTATTTCTTAAATTGCTAGTCTTATAAGGCCCCCTCCCTATAGTATAGTTTCAATGAATTACAAACATAATCTTGACAGCGCTTAACAGAATAACGCGCTTTATCAGGGCAAGTAAGTTTTCAATCAGGGCAAGTTGATTTTTTCAATCTACTTGCCCTGGGCTTGTCTGTCATTTTAATTTTCTTGGAGCACTGACTAGGCCGCAGAATTGAACCTTATTCATCAGTGTTCCCAAATACCCCCATTTGGGAATGTTTTACTCCCAAATTTGTCTTCAGTACCCCAAGTTTTGAGAGTTTAGTAACAAATCTCTTTACAGAGAGGGTACAAAAATTCAAGAGATGGGAGAAGCACAATTTTTTACCTTCCAAATCTTAGTTGATGTTCAATGATGTTGAATGAAATGGAAAGAAAAATATGTGTTCTTACTAGATATGCATGGATTTTTAAGTGTGCATCCTAAAACAATCGATTTGAACGGCCGAAACGAGGTAAGGGTATCGGTGTTAATTTCCGGAAGCTTTTATATAAGGTCTGAGTAGAGATCCAGCGGAGGCCAATATGAATAAAATAACCGGAGCAGATCTCAGTAGAGATTACGTGATCAAAACAATCATCATTCATAAAACAATGCAGCAAACGAAGATCTAGCATTTGTCGAGTCTTTCAATTCATTTTTATGCTATAAAACAGTTTTTAGCGGACATAGAGTGATAAGCATAAGCGTGATGGTTAGAAGTCGGTATACTGCAAGAAATTTTCATTTTTCTTACCATTTACAGAGACACATTACTTTTTGTTTATTTCAATTAAAATCGTAACTTCTTGTTTAAAAAATGGTGTCACTAGGGGGCGAATAGCAAAGTCTTTCCTAACAAAATGATAATACCAGGATACCAGAGAACCTTACGAACTCCCAGTCAAATGGGACCTTTTACACAACGGAAATGAGATTTCTAAGAAGACAAGCACTGCCTTCACATCTTAGTTCGAAAGTTAGTTGTATTATTTGTGTTTAGGGCCTTACCATCTTTTTATAATCACTGTCAGTCTACAAAAAATATTTGATTATATCATCTGTTGTGAAATTTCATGTCACCCAACGTGTTGTTTTTGTTGTAAAGGAAGTCCTGATAGCGCATGCGTAAAGACATACTAAAACCCGGTTATGGCGCTGAAAGACCGGATACCGTTTACTTTCGTTGTTACATCCACTAATCGAATTTTACATGTTACTATTTCTTAAATGATTTAAACCCTTAAAAACAAAGACCTATATCAGGTATTTACTTAATATTTAAATGTTTTTAATTCAAATTACCGGTAAGCTATTTGCACATATCGCCAGAGTCTCAAAAAGGAGCTGAGCGTTCGATCCTTAAGTAATAAAAGTTAAACAGACACATATTTAGCATTATGAACAATTTAAAAATAAGTTCAAATATAGAATTAACTTATCGTCCGTTTCATGCTTACGCCAGCACCAGTAAATGACACAATGAAGGATTGATACACACATGCACACAGATCACAGAAAGAGAGAAAGAGAGGGAGATTAATTCATCATCTATAATATTTGAAGATATTGTTTTGAAACCGCCATTTTTTTTTTGTTAATCTTTGATTTTTTTTCAGTACGTGCTTTGATATATTTTTAGCCATATCACAGTGTTGGGTGTTGTTGTTGTTTACTTCATTATGCGCCCTGGTCCAGTGGTAACATACGAGACTGCGAATTGAAACTTATGGGTTCCCGTTGGGGCAAGCTTTTTTCACAACCTTCACAGGTGCAAAGTACTGGTCCAATTAGGGACTCTATATCTAGCCCAGAAACCGTCCAAAGGGTTTGGTATAATTTGTAAGAACTTGTTTCCCAAACCGACGTAAAATAAAAAGTTGGATATAAGAGCTAGGGTAATCATTCCAAATCTTGTGGCTCGACCCTTTTGGCTTCTGTTCTAAATGGCGGCCATTTTGAAGGGTAAATAAATTCAAGGGATTTTTTATATGAATTACAGAGAAGCAGAAAGTTCATTTTTAATGTTTCGTTATTTTTGCTCCAGAAATCAAAATATATACACCATTTAAACGCACATTTAAGGTAAAAAAGGTACGGGCTCTACCTTAAACAAAAATAAACACTGTAGATTTTTTGGCAATTATTAGTTTTTACTTTTTAATTTATCATGATGTTATTTTCATTTTTAAAATGATTCATCAAAGCTTTTCAATTAAATATAGATTTTAGTATGATTGACTGAAGAAAAAAAAAAAGAGTGGTGATTTAGAAACAGCAAGTATTCTCAGATTTCGTTCTTCATTAGCGTATGCCTGACAAAATGCCTGTCGATAATTCATAACCATAAATGCTTTAAATTAAACATTGTACTGTGTTAACATATTTTTTTCTTTAATTATTATTTTTTCGCTGGAAACATCCATTTAAAGAGAAAACAAAACGATTGCTCTCGTATTTATTTTTTCTTTCGATAAATATATATGAATTTCCAGCCATGAATCCAGGGACTCTATAGAGTCCCTGCACGAATCGCACTGGATCTTGGTTAGACTCTTAACTGATATTAATCGGGAATCTCCAGTTAAAATTAAATTCTGAATGTGTGACATAGGCTTGTTAGAAATTGATGAAATTTATAATGTGAAAGTAAAATGACACAGTAATAAAAATCCTTTCGCTTACTGCACAAATTCAACATGTTGAATATTAATGACATTATTTCTTCATTGTAATTATATCATTCCATTGATCGTATACTCTACGATGATTAAGGGGGACTACTCTCTAATGCTTTCGACAACTATTTTAAGAGTTAATTCCCATATCATAGTGATCGGTTTCCTGAAAAAACTGTGTTAGGAGAGGTTGAATGTTCGAATCTTGCAAAAACGTGAACAAATGAGAGTAGGTCTACGAAACCCCTGCCCATTTTTGTTTAAGATTAGGTAGAAGAATTCTGTTTGCAAGACATATACGCACATAATATATGGGTTGGCGAATTTGAGAAAGGCATGGTTTGTCCTCTAGAAACGGACAACTTCACCAAAATTAATGAAAAATTAAAATTTCAAAAATATTTTTTTTATCGACCTTGACTTAATTTTTTGGTCATTCTTCATGAAATTTTTACATGTTATGAAGTGTTAGGTTTGAAAGGGCCTCAGATTAAAAAAATGCAAAGGTTAAGGTCATATTCGAGAATTTTTTTTTTCTTCGGCCCAAATAGCTACAAAACTGATATTTAATCGAGAGTATATAGACAAAAGTTTTAGTTACTGAAGAGCTCTTTCCGGTGAGGTTTAGTTTTTGAAGATCGGACTTGATTTGGTCATTTACGGCAGTCCAAAGTTTATTTATTTTTTTTATTTTTTTTCACAATGGTAAATCAGTTTGTATTCTTCAGACTGTGACATTTAAGAAACAGAATGTTCCACCCATACACATTGTATACTCAACTGAACTATTTGCTGCATTTCTAGGTACCTAATAGAAAATGTTTGATCAACTTTGTTTCCCATTTTGCCGCTAGGGAGCGCCTCGCTTAAAATCACTCTTTTGCTTATAACTCAAAAAGTTGAAGTATGATTCAAATGCAGTTTTCAACATTCACTTCCTTGTTGACAGCATAACTTGATATGATATGATGTATTTCAAAGTATCGATTACGGGGAAAAATATTTGCGCTAGAAGAGGCTGAATGATCGAACTTTGCGAAAAACTGTTCAAATAAGAGAAGGTCTACGAAAAACCTGCCCCTTTTTGTTTGAGATAAAATAGAAGAATTATGTTTGCTGCATATGATTTGCAAAACATATACGCACAAAATATGTGGGTCGGCGAATTTAGAGTATGTATGATTTGCCACAGTATGCGGTCAAACTTCACTTATATTTTGAGAAAATCAAAATTTCAAAAACGTGACTTTTTATGGTTTTTTTTTAATCGCTCCTAACTTTATTTTTTGTTCAGTCTTCATGACTTTTTCAAAGGTTATGTAGATTTATGATTCAAAGAGCATCACAATTAAAAAAAATTTAAACACACACACGCACACACACACGCAAAGGTCAAGGTCATATTACGATTATTTTCTTCGGCCCATAATAGCTCCAAAACTAAAAATATTTTATTGAGAGTATACGGATAAAAGTGTAAGTTCTCGAAGAGCTCTTTCCAGTGATATTTACTTTTTGAAGATCGGGCTTGATTTTGTTATTTGACGGCAGTCAAAATTTTGTTCCTTTTTTGAACAATTGTAAATCAGTTTTTATGCTTCAAATTGTGACATTTAAGAGAAAGAATATCTGACCCATATATATTGTATACATAAAGGAACTATTTGCTGCATTTCTTGGTACCTTATGGTAAAATTTTAATCAATTTTGTTTTTCATTTGGCCCCTTTGGGGTGCTTTGCTTGAAATCACTCTTTTGCTTATGACTTAAAAAAGTTGAAGTCTGATTCAAATGAGGTTTTCAGCATTCCGTTCCTTGTTGACAGCACAAAAGAATATGATGGATTTCAAAGTATCGATTTTGGGGAAAATATTTGCGCTAGAGGAGTTACTCGCATGTAATTAGCTGAAAGTTCCAATATATGACATTTATACTTTCACAGCGACCGTACTCAAGTTTTCTTCACAATGTAATATATACACAGAACACAAATACCGTTTTCTAGAGTTTAAACCCCCAATTTCTTGACAGCTTTTAAGCTTTCCATAACAAAGTTTATGTGCAATATGAGGAGTTACATGGACCCCACTTTTGTTAGGCTATCGCCTCTTCACTACAATAAGCAAATGATTGCAGATTGATGCGAAATGCTAAATTCTAATAATCTTAAACATATCAGCACATGATCTGTACTAAAGTAATTACGTCAAGATATTTTCAGTTTGATTTTATTTCGCTAGGGAGAGCGCTGCGTGCTTAATCGCTTATAATACAAGGACTTGAAGTTCTTTTTCATGGCGTTTTCTTTTGCATTCTGTTTCATATTGAAAATTGTGGCTGAATTGAAATGAAGTGTTCAAGCTGATTAGGTAAAAACGAAAACCGAGATACCGCTCGAGGTTCTAGTTATTTTTAATACTTCCAGCACAGTACTAATGCAAACTTCTTTAACACAAGCGAGATCGAGCCAGAAGCATTCAATCCGTAATTGGTGAGTTTCGTTTACTGAATGTGTTGCTTTCATGTTGTAATTGTATTGTATTGTAACATTCTGTATTGTAATGTAATGCTTTAAATGTATAATATCATATTGTGTGTAATTTGTAATGTGTCTGATTGCCTTATTTAATATTCAATACATGTGTATTAAAATAATATGCTATATATTATTTAAATAACATGTAGTAGAGGTTACATAATAATTCGGATCACTTGATAATATCTATGTATTGGTTATGATAATCATTGATTTATTATTTTTTGTTGCAGGATGTATTTTTCTCTTGTCCAGCCTTAGTGCGCTACGGCACAAAAAAGAACCTAAATAAAGTACAAAAAAATAACTGGAATTTGGCTATTTTTGCCACAAACCCATAGAGTTACAAATTACGCCCAACGTGTTTTTGGAAGACCATGGTGGTGTTGAGGACGAGGCGGTGAGATGTCATGTTTTTGTATACATGTGGACCAGGCTGAGGCGTGAGGTGCGAGTTGGATGAGTTTGACATTATCTAAACTAACCAGTTGCATTTCTCACTAACATCTATAATGGAGGAGTTCAAGGTTGCAAAGGCAAAACTTGTGGTGACTTTAAAAGAGTCAAAGAGTGACCTGATAAGGAAGGCAGGTATCGAGACAAGGACAGGAAAAAAATGGTCTGCAAGTCAGGCAGTTTCTGAGGCAGAAAGCCGACTACGTCACAAAGATATAGTCGGCATTACAGTTGAAGGCCGACAAGGCCTTGGAAATGACAAACCTACAAGTTGGAGCTCAGCAGGTAGCCAAGAGCGGAGAGAGCTTGTCCAGCAAGAGGAGTAAGAGGAGGACAGGAGAGCAAAAGCAATTTCCATGGGTAGCCATGGGACATGGACTAGCTGGCAAACAACTGAGAGAAAACTGACATGGCCTGCCATATGGCGCTGTGAACTGTTCCGTCTCAGCTTTCTTCTCAGATCTGTGTATGACCTACTACCATCACCGGCCAATCTACACAGATGGGATATACAGGACAACCCAAAAAGCCAGCTATGGGACAAGATAGGGACAATGGAACATGTATTGTCATCACGCAAGACAGCCCTCACCCAAGGCAGGTAAAAGTGGAGGCATGACTGCATTCTGCGCGATCTAGCCGACACACTAGAAAGAGAAAGGAACAAGAAGAGAAAGCCTTAAGGGATCCGGTTTGTCAAAGAAGGACAGTCAGTGCCAAAGCAACCTCATGTGTCATCAGGAATTCTAGACGAATCGGACCAGTGGGAAAAGACCGTCGACTCGGGGGAAAAAGCTTGTTTTTTCCAACATCGTGCAGACAACACTGAGACCAGACATTGTGATCCGGTCTTAAAAGGACAAGTGACTTGCTATAATTGAGCTGACAGTCCTGGGAGAGGCAAACGAGCGTACGGTATATAAGTACGCCGAGTACGCCGAGGGACAGTGCAGAGAGAAGGGGTGGAGAACATGGCTTCATCCAGTAGAAATTGGAGCCAGAGGTTTCCCAGCACAGTCGCTGTGGAAAGTCTTCAGTGCCATGGGCATCTCAGAAGCAGAGAGAAAGAGAGCAGTCTAATGCATCAAGGGCAGAACACTCGAATTACTGAAACGCCGAACGAAACAATAGTACTTCACGAGGACAAGCAAGAGGACGGAAACAGTTATGACATTCTTTTTCGTGCGATGGAGCTTGTGGGACTTCCAGTCCCAGGTGACGATAATGAACCTCGCCTTGAACCAGATGGAAACCTCCCTCAACAGCCCCACGACGGTCCCTCAAACATTAAACAGATTACACTAAAACTCCACCGTGGTCATTTGTTGCGAGAATTGATAGATGCATTTAAAGAAATAAACCCTCTAAAAATATTGTGTCTGTGCAGATGGTGATGCCGGATGGTCGTCTAGAAGCTGCGGAAGATGGCGGTGGAGTGACAAGGGATGCTTTGTCCGACTTTTGGACAACCTTCTATGACCAATGTGCACTCGGAACGAAGTTTAAAGTCCCTTTCCTGCGACACGACTTTGCTGAGAAAGAGTGGCAGTCTGTGGCGAAAATCATAATATTTGGATGAAAATCATGCAGATACTTTCCCATACAGTTTTCTTTGCCTTTCTGTCAGCTGTGTCTCTATGGACGAGTTTCGGCCAATATCCTTGATGCATTCTTCGATGTTATTCCTGAAGATGAATCTATCACATTGAAGAAGTCTCTGTATGACATAACATCAGTAGAACAGGACGACCTATTGGAAATACTTGAGGGCAACGAGTGCAAGACCCTTCCAACGTCACACAACATCGGAAGATTACTGAACGACATCGCACATAAAGAAATCATTCAGACTCCAATGTTCATAGTTGATTGCTGCCAACCTATTCTGAAGCAACTCAATATTGCTGAAGATCAACTACTTCAACTTTACTCTGACCTTAATCCGACACCAAAACTTACAAACAAAATGTTAAAGTTTCCAGAGGTAATGTGTGCAGAAGAACAGACCTTTGCTCATACCCCCTACAGTTTGAGAATCTTGTCCATGAAGAAAAATATTAAGGTGAGATAGCTTGTTTTATTGCAACATTCTGAATTTGTAATTTATCAGTGAATATTGCAGCCACCCACGGAAACCTAGAACTTTCTGGCTACCGGTGGCCGTGTGGTTAGGGCATCTGCCTCAGAATCAGGAGGTCATGACCACAACATACCAAAGTAGTTTAAAATGGAATTGGTATTATTCAATTGCTTGTTATTTAGCATTTAACTGTTAGGGGTAGTTCCAGGACTGGTTGGCCTGTTGTCAGGATAATGTTACTGGGTATGGTATCATACCACCTATCAAAGTGGGGCAGCACTATATTATATAATTATGCCTGATAAAGTAAAGTACGTAAACATATCTGTAAGCAAAAAGGAAAAGCATGGTTTGACAAAGAATGTCGAAAGGCAAAGACTGAGGCAAAAAAGGCTCTTAGATCTTTTCGCTCTTTTAGAAATGAAGAGAACTTAAGTAATTATATAAATAAAAAAAAATGCGTATAAGAACATATGTAAAAGTAAAAAGGTACAATATAACAATAATTCTATGAATACATTAAATAAAAATATAAAAAATTCAACAAAAATATTTTTTGTCAGAAACAGTTAGGAATGAACCAAATATTAGTATTAACTGTTGGCTTGATCATTTTAAAAATTTGTTTACAACAACAATATATGAAAATATTGAAGAGAAAGGCGATGAAGAAAATATGAATAACATTGATGATGTTGAAAATGCACTTTTTAATGATCTGATTTCTGAGGAAGAAATCCTCTCATGTGTAAAAATTATAAATAAAAATAAAGCATGTGGCGGGATCCTTATACCTCAACATATATTACATGGTATTGATATTCTTCTACCTTATATCAATAAGTTATTTAACAAAATATTTGTATCATCCACTTTTCCAGAAAAGTGGACAAAAAGTATAATTATACCTATACATAAGAAAGGTAACAGAAATAATACAAGTAATTACAGGGGTATATCTCTCTTAGATATCCTATGTAAGATATATACATCTATTTTAAACAGAATATTAACTTTTTATGTTGAGGCATATAACAAAATAAATGAGTGTCAAGCAGGTTTTCGTTCAGGTTATTGTACTGTGGACAATGCATTTATTTTATATTCTATTGTTAATAAATATTTCCAAAGAAGGGGTAAGCCTGTATATGTAGCATTTATTGATTTTCAAAAGGCATTTGACTCGATAAGCAGACCTATTCTGTTTGATGTATTAAAGCGCAAGAACATAAAAGGCCACTTATACTCATCTATTAAATCCATATATGTTTCGGTAAAAGCATATGTAAGGACAAGGAAGGGTTGCTCAGATTTATTTGATTGTCCACTTGGCCTTAGGCAAGGCTGTTGTATCAGTCCGATTTTATTTGCCCTTTTTATTGATGAATTTTATAATATTTTGTGTGATAACAATGTTCGTGGTATACAGCTTTATCCAGATTTAACGGATATATTTTTACTTATGTTCGCAGATGACTTAGCATGTATTTCAGACACTGTAGCTGGATTGCAAAAGCAACTCAAACTGTTACACACTTTTTGTATTGAATATAAGCTCAATGTAAATGTAGAAAAAACTAAAATTTTAGTATTTAAAAGAGGAGGCACTTTATCTAGATTAGAACAATGGTATTGGAAATAAAGCTAAATATTGTAAATGGTTTTACTTATGTAGGCATTTATTTTTCAAATAGACTTTCCCTCTACAAGATGGCTGAAAATATGTGTGTGAAGGCGAAAAAAGCCCTGATAGCTGTTATAAAATCTCTTGAATGTTGCAAATGTTTGCCATATAGTATATATTTTAAAATATTTGATGCAAAAATCCAGCCAATTTTATTATATGGATCGGAAATTTGGGGACTTAATAATTTTGTTTGTCTTGAAAGTATTCAAATTTTTGCTTGTAAACGCTTTTTACATGTAAAACAATCAGCTTGTAATGATGCAGTGTTAGGTGACTTAGGAAGATTCCCTTTATACATATATGCTGCCAAAAGATGCATTAGCTATTGGTTAAGAATTCTCAATATGCCTAAATATAGATATGTTAGAATATGTTATGATATGCAAGTACACTTTGATTCTTTAGGATATAATAACTGGGTAAGCAGTGTTAGGCAACATCTTTATTCAAACGGTTTTGGATATGTATGGGAACATCAATATGTATCAAATCAAAAGTTATTTCTCACCGCATATGTTACTAGATTAAAAGATCAGTATGTGCAAAATTGGTATGAAAGTTGTTGTAAAAATGTAAAATTGTCCTATTATGTAAAATTTAAAAGAGATTACAATGTGGAATATAGAGATTGTCCATATTGTGAAAGTTATCTAGAGGATGAATACCATTTTATATGCATTTGTTCATTATATAAGAATATTCGTTCAATATATATACCAGTTATTTACTATGAAAACCCCTCTGTTGAAAAATTTTACAATCTTATAGCATGTAAAAATGAAGATGTCATTAAGAAATTAGCAATGTTTATCTTCCATGCAACTAATGTAAGAAATGAATATTTAGGCAAGTAAAGTTTTACTACACTATGACTTATAATATTATGTATTGTCTTTAGGATGTGTCTTTGTATATAGTTTAAATATGTTGATAAATATGACTACCTGTCACAATACATACGTTGCTTTGCATGTGCAAATGATGTGTATTTATATTTTTGTGTATGGGCTGGAGGCCTTACCATAATAAAATCTTGAATCTTGATATAGACAGTAGTCTTCAAATGACTGAAATACTGAAAGTGGTACGATAAACCTAAGCAAACATAATTACATTTCTGGCTTTTCATGCTGATCTTGAGAAATTGGGTTTGCACTGTACATGAGAACTTCAAAAATCATTTTTTCTTGTACTCCTTTACACTTACACTCTTTGGCTATTATGCAAATATTATTGATGCAACACACAGTCACTAACCTTTTTTTGGTTTGTATTTATCATATTTATGTTAAAGGGTTGCCATGCTACAGGGAAAACGAGAAAAGTCCGGGAATTTCCATCTTCCACCTAAAAAGTTTTTATTTTCATGCTGTTTTCCAAAAGAGCAGTATAGAATTAGTGATTGCAAATTTCCAAACTCTTTTGAGTTTATTGGTTTATAAACTCAGTTTGGGACTTAGGATGTAATATAATATCAGCATAAAATGCAGTTATGTTTAATGAATCACAGAAACACAAAGTAAATCATTACATTCCTTTTGGGCAAATATTTGATTACCAGTCATCTACTCAAAGATATCTACTCGAAGCAGGTGATGCTGCTCATAAAAATAGGTACATTCTTTTTTACAGTTGATCCAATACTAGTTCAAGTAAAGTCTCTTTGGGAAAATTTTATTTGTCCTCTGAGGAGGTATTTCTACTTGTTAACGATCATAGATTGATATGTTAACGACAGATTGATATTGGTAATGATAATATAAGCAATTGATTTTTTTTTTTGCATTTGCATCCTTAAGTTCAGATGTACCTCAGTTTGTGTATATGGACACTTTCATTTCACACATCATGATATTGTTAGTGTACCTCACAATGACATATTAGTGCCTGTGTCTATGGATTCAAACATACCGATTGTTTCAAGAGCCTTTGCTTTTGTTGAAATGCTCTTCTATGGTAAAAACCAGTACTTATGACATGAGATGGACTGATCAATCTTCATTTGTCACCCATTTCTGAGAAATCATGTGGTAAATAGTCAGTCAAATGTGGAGAATTTCTGGTTATATGATTATCAATACAGGAACACTGGTTAGAAGGACTGACAGCCAAGTTGGTTGTGAAACCAACTTAAAACACAGAACAACCATGAAATTTTACACCGTCATTTCACAATATCTAAAATTCACACTTAATATAGGGTTTCCAAGTAGCTTCTCAGTTATGTATGTTTTAGTAATACAGTACAATGTTTCATCAGGAGAACAATAGTGGAGGGAAAAATCGCAAGACTTGCAATCATGAGGTTGTGGGTTCAAATCCTGCCAGTGCTGGGATTCTTGTTTGGTTCTTCACATTCCACGTCTTTGGCACAAGTACTGATTTGTACCCAGGCAGTTGGCATTCACAATCATTTTAAGATAAATAAGTTAAACTAAAGAAAGAATAGTCAATTGTTTTCATTTCAAGCTTTGATTCCCCTTTATACATGGCACTTATGTCTGTATAGTCTATCTGCATAGTTCAGTTGGTAGAGCAACTAGCTACAAACCGCTTGTATGCTGGGTTATGGCAAAATGTATGTTGAACATTATTTCATGTTCATTCATCTAACACTAAAAAATTTGTGGAAACAATAC
>CM037779.1:29648641-29698641 GCA_021229015.1 Solen grandis | reverse complement strand
TTTTGACGTGTAATTTGTAACACACAGAACTTTTCGTCGCTCGATTTGACAGCGTAATTTACGATTTATTATGTGAAAATGTAAGTTTCCCTGATAGTATTTATCGTTAATCTTTTCTGTGCAGTGAAGTTCACGAGTAGTTCAACATTTTTAATTTAATTTCATTTTCCCAGGTAAGACAGAAATCGCCGCTCTAAGAAAAAGTCTTATTAATGATCCAATATCTATATTTTCCTACATATTCGTGGTTTAAGTTGTGATATTTATAAATGTTGATGACTATGCATGAAAAGATCAATAATCAATAATGAAAATGATACATAAATGAAGAATCGGACCAATATTAGCAGAACAGCTGAAATTTTCCAAGGTAAGACAACAAGTGACGCATGTCATTCTCAACAGAGACAACGTCCTGAGCGTTGCTTTGAATATTCTGGCGTATTTTATTTACTCGGAATGTTATGGCGCATTTTATGCTCAGAATGTTCAGATGTACTTTAATGAGTAAAACGTCTCTATTTTATTTTCTGATTTTTACTAGTAATATGCCACCGGTAATTGCGGAATGTTGTCCCATTTGTAAATACATGTACTGTTAAACCTTAGCTAAATTCTACTTCCGAATAATAACCACTATTGTCTAAATGCTAAAGAATGTTTTTATTTTCTTTTAGAAAAACAAATATATAAGGTAAAATAATCCGTGCTGATTAAGAGACCACCATCAAAACCCTTCACTTCTTCATTTCCTTATTTCTGGTTTTTACAGACAGGTTTGACTGTATAATCATATATTATATATAAATATATAGATTATACATAATATTCCAGTTCTTGTTATCGTTGGTATTGCCGATGACATTGATTTTCCGTAGATCATTATGACTGAGTCACCATCCACACTCAACACTAATATAATTGTTGACCAGTGGGGATGCATATTTCCACGTGGTTGGTTATATTATATATAAATCATCGAAATATTCCTTCATAAAAAGAAGCGTGCAATTTTGTACACAGTAGCTAGGTTTTGTCAAAAGACCGTATTAACATTACAGAACAAATGCACTGTGACATTTTAACAAGTATGGATGAGCTACTGGTTATGCTCAGGATCGGTAGGACCATATTTCAATCTTCATGGAGTTTTTTACGTCGTTTGTTTAGTAACTAAAGCCATTTGGTTTTTAAGTCATTATCTTGACTTAATTTATTCAACACTTTAAAATATATCTCTCTTCCAATTATACTTGTTAAAAGTTTCAAACTCAGTATTCCAAAATAAAATTACAATAGTTACACAACACATTCCTTAACAGTCTTCATTACTAGTTTGTAAATGTTTATTCATTTCTGTAATATCTATTTAACCTTTACCTCATATAGGCAAAAAGAGCCGACCCAGATGAGACAACTCCTTCCAGGAGCAGTCTGATCAGGTTCTCCTCTGTTTTCTCATGCAATATTGGAGCTCAAAGTCTATAGTCTGCACAGCAGAATTAAGGCAAAGTCCCCGTAATGGTTCCACTACGTCTTGGACCACTTAAACCTCTACCAAGATAACCAATGTACCCTAATGAAACATTAGGAAAACTTGGTTATCTCCGTAAAAGGCCATAAGGTCCGAAATGTAGCGGAAACATTACAGGGACTTTACCGAGAAGTTAAATTCGGTAAATATGTATTCATCAAGTCGTAAAGGTACGAGTGAATATTAATAAGGTAACGGGTTAGTTGGATCAAAATAATCAAGATATTTGGCTAATTAAGGGAGAAATAAAAAAAATCATTAGATTGAGAAAGTCCAAGTGGAATACAACTACAAATCAAATGTATGTCGCGGTATAACTTACTTTTCAATGCATTCAGAAGAAAAGAATGTTCAATACTTCATGGTTCCATTATCTTTCTAAATTGCGTTCGAATATTGGAAATTAATTGTAACAAATATTTGCAATGCATGTTTATAAACGTGAATATTGAAAGAGAAAATACATTGAAAAATATTGAATGATTTAATTAATAAAAATAGTTTCTTCTTGTACACTAGTGCACTCTATACTAAAGCATGTAAAAATGTAATTTGCAGATGAAAGGTTTAAAAGGAGGATAAATCCATCTAGAAATGAAAAGCAATATAGTGTTCTCTTTTTTACCGTAACCACTATATACATGTATAAATATTTATTAAGGTCTAATTATGGTTACAACATAAATACAAATAAAATATTTTGTAATAACAGAAATATCAATGAACCATGCCATTCAATTTTGAATTTAAAAGATCATATACAATATTGCACTTGCCACATAATCACATTTATGAAATTTACCGTCTCTATTAATTCTTGAAATGAAACACTCTGTACTCATAGATATACATGCACAGTATTTCACTTGATAAAATCTGCCTCAAAGACAATAATTTAAGAACTGACAAGTGAATATTGGCAAAACGAGACCCCTTATAAAATGTTTATAAAAATCATTTATTACCCCCATTCAGATTTGGGATAAACTGATTAATAGAGACTGTATACTGAGAATGAAATTCAGACTGGATAAAAAGGAAACCATCCAATCTAAATACACCAAAACCGGTCAAAATATAAAAATGCAATCCGATCAATAATCACCTTCTACACCTTGTTATATAGCAGACTTATACGTCTGTTTAAAATAAGATGGTAGGATTTGGCAATAGTGCGTATCAAATTTTCATTTGAAAATATATGACAACAAATTTATCAATATCATTCTGTACGTGAAAAAGAGTATAAACTTCAGAAACCTTAGTAAAAATAATGTCTAATAACATTATATGTGACACTGTTCATAACCACGGTATTTTATTTTCATTTTTATTTATTTTTTATTTTTTATTTTTTATTTTTATTTTTTATTTTTTGATCCAAGTGTCTTAATAATGGTGGCATGGCTTAATAAAGGGAATAAAGGGAGCCTGAAATATGTTTTATATCGCATGCACTCGCGATTACGACTGCGTTCGCACGCAGTAGCTATCATTATCGCACGCGATAGCTACCGCGTTCTTCGCAAAATATATTTTTCAAAGCGCACAATGAGTTGAAAGACTGTCGGATTTACATGTTGAACTAGCTAGTAATTCTTAATCCAGCAATAAAGCCGGTTTGATCTTGATAGAGTTAAATGTAATGTGACGTCATATGACACATTCTACTGCAACTCTAGTTACTAGTAGTAAGTCAGTTGAATTCGAGCTTTGTTTCATGATAAACCCGCTGGCAGTCTCTCAGTGCTATGAGGATCTTGGTTTATTTTATTACGATCCCGAGTGTGGCTCCATTCATAAAATACATACTTAAGGAGATCCTGATATAAACAATAGCATTGCACTGAAATGCTCCTGAGCGCGGAGGAATACAGCTATGGTAATTATGCAAATCAACAATGCCTGCTTTTGATTAGACTGGTGATTACCGCCAATCTAAAAAGTGAGCCTGTATCAGACTGTTTTATTAGATGTGTTAGGTGGAAATTTCAAACAGATTTTTACAAACCCTTTTTTTTGACTCGAAAACAATATTCTGCATTATTTAGTCGAAAAAAATAGGTTTCTGAAAATCTATTTGAAGTTTCCAACCCAAATTTTCAATTAAACAATCAGATTAAGGCAAACTTTTTAATATATTCTACTGACTAGAACATTGGAGACATTCAAATAATGTATTAATGTAAAACCCATCTGTTTTGTAAACATAGCAAGAAACAACCAGGGACAGACTTTAGGAACTTAAAGTAATAAAGTACTAAATTTTTAGATATTGCTAACAAAAGGATGCAGGATCGATGGTAAAAAATAATTCGTCGGGGTTAAGTGGAAATATGCAGTATATGCCTAAATAGAGATATGGTTTAATTAAATTATTCAGGTAAGTATATAGCGTTATTGATTGTGCGATAAATGAATACTTTAAAGGAAAAATAATATGAAAGCTTGAACAAAAAAAATACAATGAGAAAATGAATTGGCAAAATTGTCTAGGCGAGAATTTCTTTTACTATTATGTTCAAAATATAACTTCACTCGTTCAGCTAGATATACGGATAGAAAGAAAATGATATGAACACTTCATTATTTTAGACTTATTCATAAATAAGATATGTTCCCTGATAATATCAGTTGTGGTAAAAATTCTTGTTGTTGTAGCCTCTGTCTAATTAATATTAACAATCATGATGATGAGGATAATTATAATAGTGGTAGTAGTAGCAGTATCACCATTATTATTGTCATAATAATCCTCGATATCATCATCATCAATTTATTCATCCTCACAATTATCAATATTGTATATTAAGTACAATTATCAAAATGCAGATTTACCTTCTTTATTAATTCGCCCGTCTAGTAATATTCCACATATAAGAAAGTGAATTCAAAGCCCATTCAAAATGTTTATTGCTTGCCTTTGAGACTCCAAACAGTGCCTCTGATCAACCCGGAAGACTTTCCGGTATGAGTGTATTCTTTAAACGGCTCGTCTTTCATAGGTACAAAAATTACAACTTCGACTGTTTCCGCGGGCATTTCCGAACTCTTTTGGACAGTCTGATTGGTTCCCGAGCTTCCAATATTAAGATCTGTCAGCGTGCCAATGACAGGTTATATTCATAATTTAAATACATATAAATCTGAAATAGATATCTTTATTATAAACGCGTGCATGGCCGATTCTTTTGAAACATTTCTTTACCTTTCGACGTTGACAAATAAAGGAAAAAGGTTCTGCTTCACAAGACACAATGGGGCCCTAACAAAGTCGCAAATTATACCAAAGCGCTGCACCTCAAATTGCACCGATTAAAAAAGTAGTCATCGAAATGTAAAAGGTTGCAAAGCAAATATGAATTCAATAGAATGATTTAGATATTTTAAGACATTTTTTTTTTCAAATTTCAACACTCAGTTAACAGACTAGGAAGTTTGAAACATTATTCAATGGTTATAATTCGCACACGCGGTCTAGAATTTCTTAACAATAAACAACTAATTCCTTTAATTTGCGATTCGGTCAAAGGCCTTTATCAAAATTTCATATTATATTTCATAGACATTTTGGGGATTATGTGATGAAAAATCTTAACCTCGAATTTATTTGATAAAAATAGCTCGTTATAAACTCGCTTTTTCTTTATATGATAAATACTCGTGTAAGATCCTCTATATGTACTGGTAGTTTTTAAATGTATGGACGACGCATAAACGCAAGACTGCGTAAACTTCTATTTTACTGTCCATGCGCATGAGCGCTCTGTCATGTTATTTTGTTTTTCTACCAGTGTTTTGAATTGATTTTGCTTTCTTTATTTACTTCATTTTCGCTAATAAAATTGAAAAGAATTATATACCTCAATATTGATAAACTAAAAAAATGTTGATATTAAGCTAACGGAACAGATATAGTTCAGATAATATCTGGAGTTTAGCTGATGGTAGCAGTGATTATGATGATGATGACAATGTCGTTGTTGGTGATGATACTTCCGCTGCTGCTAATGTTGCGCCTAGGAATGTCATGAGAAATCCTTGCCCCAGGCAGGATTTGAACCTACAGCCTTCTAATGCGCAATCGAGTACGTTACGTTCGAATTGCACAGTCTCGAAACAACCAGTTACATAAAGAACATTCCAACAGTGTATTATCTGTCATTTATATTTTTGAGATGTCGTTTGTGTAGTTTTCTTAGTAAGATCATACAACTAGACTTAACAATGCGTTTTCAGATGATTTAAAATATTTATCAAATCAAATAAATAGCCGATTATATTATGACTAACCTTCTCCCGTGCTGATGGTAGTTACACTGCGTTGTTTACAGGTAAATATAGTTGTGATCCAAAGATAACAAATATGTTAAATAATCAATTACAGTTTCGAAAAGATGGAAAATACAGAAAAATGTAGATGAAAAGAAGTAAGGGGGAGTGAAACAAATATTTAGAGTAGGAGTGGTATTACCGTTAGTAAATATTCAAATTCAAAATTAAATGCTAAGTCGTGTTAGGTATTCACATCCAGGAAACTTATCCTGAGCTCATGATGTACATTTTTTTTTCATTTAATATGAACAGTCGCAAACATAACATTACGAAACGTCGCAATGAGAGAGAGAGAGAGAGAGAGAGAGAGAGAGAGTGGTAAACGTAATAGAAAAATACATAGACAGATAAAACAATAAATAAATCATGGATTGACTTGGCATGTATAATTCTGTTGTTTTTTTCCTGATGTAAGTAAGAGATTATGTATTGAAGAATTTATGTTTTGAAAACAATTATACAGTCTTAAAATGTACTCAATCAATATACAGGATAGAGGTATACGATTGTAGATATACAAATTTGAATGGACTTCTGGCATAGTTTTCACGCATTATTATCACTGAATAAAAGAAGTGTGTGTTTTGTACTTCCTGAATCGTTTCATTTCAGATGACAGGACATTGAATTTCGAAATTGGATCGATATGCTCGGGCTAGATGACAACGGCCTATCTATCTATCTATCTAGCTATCTATCTATCTATCTATCTATCTATCTATCTATCTGTCTGTCTGTCTGTCTGTCTGTTTGTCCATACATCCATCTACCCGTCCATCAGACAAGCTGAATTCCAAATAGAAATAAGCATTTTTTTCCGCAACGAAAACAACTTCATGTGATAATACAGAGAACAATGCACATTGCGTCCCACACCTGTCATTTGGTTATTGATACAAACGAGTGCAGCTGCAGGTCCCTATATGTAATATATAAATAAATAAGAATACACAGATCTCGCATACTCTTTTAGAATACAAGATTGTATAATGTTTCGGCGAAAGACTGGGAAATATCTATAAAATTTAAATAAAATATGCATAAAAAAAAACAGAGAGAGAGAAAATGAAATAAATTCATGAACAGAATGCTCGCTCTCCTCAAATCTATCATGGGTGATCTCTCGAACCCGGGGCCTTTCTCTTACAGGGCGAATGCTCTCTGGCCGCATACACACCTTTCTCCCCTATTGTGAGTACAAAATGAATACTAAAACACACCATTAAAGTAATTATTTGTACTATTTGACGAATTTCACAATTTACAAAAGGTGCACACAGATCTATATAATGCACATTCAACTACGAACAGCATGAATCAACTGAGTTATCAAATAGAATACACCATAAAAACAAATGGTCTTTATACCATTTTAAACCAACCCACTGCATAAAACTATTTGTTTTCTATAAATCTTATACAATATTGCTGCTTACCTAAATGCTGTAGCTTTATAGAAAGTCATATTTTCGTCTTAAAGAACACTTGTTACTCCGTATTTAATATGGATTTTCATAAGCTGTTAGGAGATGTAAATGAAACTTAACACAGGGATTCGCGTATCCGAAGGTCATGGGTCTGAAATATGTTCAGAGGGAGTGAATCATAGATGCGCAAAGTACTGATCCAACCCAAGAACCGTCAGTAGGGATAAGATTTTGTTTACAAAACGAAGTACAATAATAACGTTTAGATGCAGTAGAAAGATCTACGAAACAAAACGCTCAATCCTAAGGTTTTAACAAATCTTCTAACCTAGATTTAAGTGAGATATTCACTTCCTTGGTATGTAATTTCAATATAAAGGCACACCTACAATAGCACACTGTATGTTTTTTATAGTCGTTCCTAGTACCACGGCATGAGTCCTTGAAATATGCGTTCCCATAATTTAATTGCGCAGTTGGTCTTCATCTTCAATAGAAGAAATACGATCACTCTCTGGTTTGGCTCTTAAAAATGTCGAGTGAATGGGCCCACAAAGCGTTAAAATGAAAACAATCTTTCAGTTAATAGAATTGAGAATAAAGTAACACATCACAAGAATTTTTATAAAGTCTATTAGGTAATAATTATATAGGAGACAGTTCGTTACATCGAGTTCCGGGTCGGTGTTTCTCGAAAGCAAATACTTTACTTGTACTTAAGGTAATACGTCCATCATGATATTGTGATCATGGTCCATCAAGTGATCCTGGAAATTTTAGAGTAAATGGAAGCCTTTATAGACTATGAGCAAAAGAGCCTAGAACTCTAAGTCAATGAATGATTGCATCTGCACTGAAGTCTTTTAAGCATTTGAATGGTCATGATTATAATTTAATGATGGATGGATAATCTTAATCATGATATACATGCTCAACCATTAGATTCTATGAGGATTTGAGTTGGATACATGATTTTGAATCTGAGGTCGTATTTAAGAATTTTTCAAAACTTGGGTCCCGGTCTATAGTCACACTGATTTTTCATGCGCGGAAATCTCCAACATTGGTGCCCCTGTGGGTGCTCGGGGCCTACTTCCACCTGTAATAAGCTGAACGTCTCTATATGACTAAAATACTGTTACGGCTTGTGGTTTCCATATTAGTCGTATTCGAAAAAAAAAGTTGAAATAATGCCAACTGACTAAAATGCCTCCGTGCATTCAGGGTCTTCTCCACCTGTAATATGCTGGACGCCGCTACATGACTGAAATGCTGTCGAAGTGACGGTAAACTCAAACAGTCAAGTCATCTGTTCAAATGACTGAAATGCTGTCAGTGGGACATTAAACCCATCAAACAACCATAATTAAGTGTATTACATTTTATCATACAAAATTTTGCTGTTTTTAGACTGCATGCGCATGCGCAAGCAGTCTTTAGAACCACACTCTCAGGTCGATTGACGACAGCTGGCACGTCAATTTTAACATTTCGTAGTATTACTACGCAGAAGAAGTTCTGAGTGAGGTTAAAAAATAGTTATTTAGAACATGTAACGTAAGCGGCATCTGTCAAGTTAGGTCTACTTTTGGCATACCGAATGTAATTGTAGAATTACCGAAATCATATTGATACCTCCAAAATAAAAGCCACAAAAGCATAAATTTCACCAGAACTTTAAAAAAAAACATATGATATAATATGAATCAAACGTGTGATGAAATATCGAAGCTTTATTCATCTTTGATGAAAGTTTTTAGCTAAATATGTATAGCTATAAAGTAAGAAGTGCATTTCGGTTTTTCTTTGTATTTCTACCATCCCACCAACTATGTTGATAGCGAATGACAATGGAATGAGAGAACATAGTTTCCAGTCAAGTTCGAAGAGAATCTTTCCATTAGTAAGAAAGATGCAGTAATTTGAAAATCAGTATCAATCAGACCGATCGATTCGATAATCGATTTTCCCTATCATTGCAATTTAAAGGTTTAATTGTTCTAAAATTTGTTTCATTTTTTATCGCCATAACAGTCAGCTAGCTTGGTCTAGTCTTTTAGATTCAAAACAATGGTGTTACCTTTTATTTTGTATTTATTATTTAGTAGTGTCTACATCTACATTTTTTATTATCCATCTTTCTTTCTGTCGCTCGTCCTCGTACTTTCCCGATTTCTGTTACTATTTAAGCTTCCGTTTATACTAGAGCTATATTTATGCAGGGTTTGTGTAGATCTATATGCATAAAGCATAACTGGATCAAACAATGAATTAATTTATAATATTTATAAACAATGATAGATACTGTATGAGATTGAGAATCACACTGAGTTTATACTAGAGGCATGAATGTAATATAACAATTAAAGAAAAACTTTAAATCCAGACATAGATTTAAACCCATGACCCCTCAAATGGTTTAAGTAAGAGTGGTCATGAGAATGAATTCATAATGACCACTTGTTCTAATGACTTATTAATACCTTTTGTATTATTAACCCTTTCCCTCATATAGACTCATTTTGATGCACTCAATAGGTACCACATAAAGCCTGATCTGCAGAAAACCACAGTTAAACCTTACCAAATTTAATTATAAAGTCCTCATTTCCAGACCACTGAGGATCAGCGAACAGCATAAAACCTGATCAACCTGCATGTTATTCACATGCTGATCTGGTTTTATGTTGTTCGCATGTTTTATGTTGTTTTCATGGTTTCCTCTATGAGGGAAAGGGTTAAAAGCCCATAGAAAATAACATCCACCTAGCTCATATTTTGAATTAATTGGGCTCTAAGGTCAAAGGATTGAGAACAGATATCTATTTTCTTTTTTTAATCCAATGGCAACACATTTAAAAACAGTAAGAGCAAAATGATTAAGTAAGAGAAATGTAAAGCCAGACCAGGACTTGAGTGGGTGCATTTACATAAATATTTTATTTAGGGCCACATGCTGCATTTAGTATTTGTCCTTGAATTCATTTGACATAACAAATTGCTATATTAATGACAAACCGAAGGGCGATATATACAGATGAACTATACTGAAATGGCCCCCCTTTTTGGCACTAAATGTAACAAGGTGAAACAGAATGTAAAGCCAGACCAGGATTCAAACCCAGGACGCTTGGCATACAATGTGAGAGCTCTACAGACTGATATACAGAATTGCTAATATATAAAAATCTTGTACTGATAAAGGTTACTAATGGGCTGTTATTTTATCTAGTGTGAAAAATGAACAGCCAGACAAGGATTTGGAATCTAACAGGTTGGTCATACTACCAGACCACTGACACTAATCTCTTACTAAGCAGTTACATTTGAAATTTTTTCCTGAATTCATGACAGGACAGAACAATTTGCTATGTTCTTGACAAACCAAAGGCTGATATATAAGTGGAATTTTACCTAAATGGCCCCATGTTTAGCACCAAATGTAACTAAAAAATAGGTGAAAAAAGAATGTGCACCCAGACCAGGATTTAAAACCTTACAGCTTACAGTGCAAGAGCTCTACGGACTAATCTTCAGGATTGCTAACAGGCTGTTATATTACCAAGTAATAAAATCAGCATGATCCAGATTGAACCCAACTCAGACCCCCAGCATACAGGGTTGAAGGACACAAATATCTCTCTGATAAGAATTACTTTTGGGCAGTTTAATCATATACATCCATGCATTGTAAGCCATATTTGAAATTTGTTCATGAAAAATAATCTATGTTCTTGATATACCCAAGTGTGATATACACTGGAGAATTATTACTCTAACGGCCTTACATTTAGCCAAGGATTAGAACCAGTACATACAGATATAGTTACTGGAATGCTTACACAGATCTCACAGCGACAAGGGTAACTACTTGGACATTACATAACCATGTGTAGAAAATGTGCGGATAGATCAGGATTTGAACCTGAGACACAGCACTTACATGTTTTGAGCTCAACCATCTATTAACAACCATACTGCTTACACATTATAATTTTGGCTACTGGAAGTATTTGAAGGCATCTGCTGAAGGCTTGAGATCTTGCTTGTTAAACAGTATGTTTCTCAAGGGGCCTAAATAAACAACTGTTGGAATATATGATTCTTGCTGACTGACTGTAATCCTACAGACATATCCTGTCAGTCTTGTTGGTCAAGTACCTAGAGTATTCTTCCACTAACCCAGTTGTTGTAGGTTCATGCATAGCCATGACATACCATAGTCCTTAAACATGGAACTGGTTTAGCATCATTATTTGAGATTCAGGATAATTTGATGAGTTGTGGTAAACAGGTAATATCACTTGTCTGTTGGGTGTGATATTACATGAGGCGGCACAATATCTGACTCATGTACATATAGTCCCTAAAATTACTGAAATACTGTTGATGGGTCTTTTAATTACTAGGCAGAATTTTTTCATTGCAGTGTTTTCATTTTCCCACCTAGAAACAATTTAGTTATAATTGCATTTGTAGGATAATTAGAAAAAGTTATAACAAGGTGGATTAACATTTAAGGTAGTCCAGCCATCATTAATTTATAATCATGATCTGTCAAATGCTTAAAGAGACCTCATTTCAGATGCAAGATCCAATGACGTGGAGTAATTTTTGCTTTAAGCTATAAAGGCTTGCATTTATTATAAAACTCCCTCTATCACTTTATAGACTTTGATCACAATTCAATGATGAATGGTATGCAAGTTTATCCCTTAAAAGTTGGGTACCAAATATTTAAATTTGATTCTTGTATTTAGTCTTCTAGATATAAGGAACAGTAAGCAAAAGTACCAGGAAATGTTATAATGATAACTCAGGACATTGTATCATGTCACTTATCTAATGGCCTGATATCATAGAGAGGCAGAGTAATATGGTTTTAACATGCTGAAAAAAGTCCACTTCAGAAAAAATAGCTATAATTTTCCTGACTGAGTTTTCTACAGTCTTTTAATGACAGATCAGCCTTTGACTTGAATGAAATAGATACGTATAAAATTTTACTGCTGCTCACATGGTTATAATCATGGGTGAACCGTGATTGATTATGAAATTCTGAAAATTGTGTTCTTATGCTGCCCTTGGCACTTTACTAAAACTACTCTTACAAAACTAGTATAATTAAGTCACTTATAATACTGTATTCATGTGAGGCTGATGCTGTTGTTGCCATAAGACAGGTTTCAAGTGATACCAGCTCTTTAAAAAAGAAAAACAATTATTTAAAATTCATTTTGCACATCAAATGGAATTAAATGATAGTTTTAATACCTGTCCAGACTCTATGTGTGTTTCTTCTTTTAAATTCCTCTTCAGATAGAAATCATTGAACTCCATGAAAAGTAACATATATATAAATTACATTTCAAAAAGCATAGCACAGGCCTCTGTCATTTACATTTATTCCAAATTTCATGTAGTTTATTTATTAACATTTAAATATTGTTACATTTTATTCCCATATTAGAATTCCACATTGAGCAAACTGCATCCAAGATTCAGTTTTCAACAGATATTCTTACACATTTTGTTTTTCTGGTGCAAGAGATTGTTCATTTGGCTGAAAAAAATGGAATGGAAGATGTAATTTGCTTAAAATTTGCTTGCATTGTATGCCTCAGTTCTTTTAGTTTTCAATTTTCTAGTTTGGGTTTTTAAAATTTCAAATAAATGCTTAAAATGGTATAGCCAAGTATTGTGCCAGATAAAATGGTGAATTGATTTATTCATGATATCATCTTCTTGTTGCCTACTATCTTTAGAAATTAACATGAATAACTAATTAACCAATTGATGTCCAATCAAGACCTTGTTTACATATCAGTTTATTTACAACTGTAAAAAAAACTTTACTATTGTAATGTGACATCAAAAAGGATCTAGGTAGTTCAGTAGTAGAATGCATAAATCCAGGTCACAGGTTTGTCGGATCACCACTTAATTGTTGTTCAACTCCATCCAGGGTTATTTGCGTCATGCATGTCTCGGCTGATTTATGAATAAACACAATGATCAGGATGTAAACATGTTAAGTCAGCTGCATGACACTAACTTGAAAGTAGATAATAATTTCTACATTTTCATGGAGATTTCTTATGAATCATTTTAAGAATTAAATCTTGCAAGTAGATATTGGAGATATATAGATATTGATCTCTCTCTCATACCTCACTTGATTTGTTATAAAAATTATGGATTAAGGAATAGAAGTCCTGTTTTTCAAGGGTTTCTCTAAGTATCCATGACTTTGGGTCTTACAATAGCAAAGTCCATTACAGGTGGATATCCTTACTTCACTTTGAAACCAACATTAGTGTAAACGTGACAAACTCAATATACATGTCTTATATTTCTGTATTGGTACAGTTATGTACAACTCACACACTTGTTACATTGAATTTTAAGTGTGCCTGATGCTCTCTTTTGATTGTGTAAGCGGGGTATACTGGATTCAGCTTGTCTGTCTGGCTGTCCGTCCATCTGTCGGTTTCTTTGTCTGAGCCGTAACTCAAAAAGTATAAAAGGCATCAAGATGAAACTTCATATGTGGATAGATCACATTGAGAGGGAGTGTAGTGACCAAGAACCATAACTCTCTGTTGCGTAATTTTGGAGTTATTTCCCTTTGCAAATTTTCATACTTAATTTTTTTCCGGGCTGTAATTCAAAAAGTATAAAAGATATCAAGATGAAACTTTATATGTGGATAGATCTCATTGAGGCTGAGTGCAGTGACCAAGAATCATAACTCTCTGTCGCGTAATTTTGGAGTTTCACTTGCAAGCACAGATGTGTATATTGTACTCATGTTATGAGTGAACATTTGTTTTCTGAGTTTGAACCTTTGATTCTTTGTCTGCGCTATTTCTCATTTACTACAGGAAGGATTTCAATAATTACTATGTTCTTAATCTTATTTGTCTGCACTTATGCTAAGCACAGATGTAAATAATTATATTTTTGATATTATTTTTTTTTCTTTAGTAATTTATTACCATTTGGTAACTTTACCAGTTCTCAGAGCAATAGCATCTTTTTGCAAAATGTTACCATTGGTAGCAGAGTGCACAATGAAATGTTGGCACATTTTAGGTTGCTTTGCAAAGTTTCTGTTTGATCTCCCTGTTATTTTCATAGTTTTCATTAGCTGTATCAAATTCTGTCACTTTGTGGAGACCAATTTTGTGAAGCAGTATGGGGGTATTTATCACCTTAAGTGTTAGCTCCAGTTGCTACTTTGTACAGAATCTCATTAGGGCCATTGTCATTGAATGCGTTGATATAAAACGCGATATTCGATACTAAGATGACGAAAACGCGATAGCATGATATTGTTCACGCGACAGAACGATAATGAAAACGCGATAGTGCGATGATGATAACGCAACGTAGTATCGTGTTTCATCATAGTGCTGTCGCGTTTTCATGATCATAATATCATACTGTTGTACTGTACCGGTATCATTATTGCGTTCTCATTATTGTCCATATCGCATTATCATAATTGCATCTTTGCGTTTGCGCAATCATGCTATGGTGTTATCGTTATCCCTCCATCGCTTTCCAGTGCACATGTGAATGCTGAAAAAAAATCTTTAAGTACAGCAGTTCAAAAGGACGCGTTTGTTCCATTTAAATGAATGTTTTTTATATTCATATGACGTCAATTATGACACTCAAATTCTAGAGCGACATTCCTAAAATGTTCATTGGGGTTTAAATTAGATGTAGTAGCATGTGTATCTGCACTTTCATTTTATTGTATTCAAATATTTTAATAGTGTATGGTCAATTCAAATTTCGATCCATTTTTATCAGATGTCTTCAAATACACATAAAGGTTTGGTTACTATGTACTAGAAACATAAAATTACAAGTTTAATTATGACAATATTTGAATAATAGGGTAGAGTATGGCCCTTGAAAATCGGAAAATTAAAAAGAAAATCTATGTTTAAACTCAAGCATACCCATTTGTTCTTTCTTGGCTGATATCGGCCCAGCTGACAAGGAGTTAGGGCCCTTGAATTTACTATCTAACATTTATGAAGAATTTTTAAAACACGCACTGATCAGAAAGTTATAGGTGGTTAATCATTTATCTTTAAACAGTTTCAATATGTATAAAGTACAGGTTTTATAATTCATCCCTGATATTGTTTTGATCGCATGCAGTCTTTCAGCGCGCTCAGCGCTTTGATTCTTTTCGGACTAAACTTATAGCGTTCAATGTACTCTGAGGAGATAATTTATTTGTGAGATCTAGACTTTATTTGCGATTGAGAATCGCATTTCATTTGGGAAAGGTGCCAGTTTCTAATAAAAAGAACCTGTTCATGGTTGTGCAAGTATTGAGTAATCTTAAAAACAGTCGGTATGGGTTATAATTAAACCATTGCACAGAGCAGTGCATTCATACGAAGAATGCTTCACAAATTTGAATGTCTTGTGTACTCTTTTAACAAAAGATTCACTATAGATATTGGTCTGTCAGAGAGGTTACATCTCGGACATAATGTATACATGTATATACAACTATGACTTATACTTTAAAAATCTGCTACCCGAGGAAAATATGTGACTGATTTTTCTCAGAAATTGGAGCTTAAAAAGAAAACATTTATCAAAATAGACCATCAAAAGAACTACTTTTTATCAGATCATGATTGACAGACTAGCTATGATGCAGCAGCCAGTATAGTCCTGTTTACTGGTGAAAAGTACATTACCAAAAAGATCTTGAGCGTATGCTTTGTCAGAAATTTGCAAAACCGTAAGTAAGCAATTAGAAAAGTCGGAGTTAGATGTGGGGGGTTTGGGTTTCCAAAATAAAGTTTTTATGCTAAATAATGCACTCTTGACATACATTTTCTTGCTATGAAATCTTAATTTTGTCACATTACAAATTTATTTTTTCACGTTTTTGTTTTCTATCAACTTGTCCGCATTTGACGCACGCAAGAACCTAGTATACGCGTGTATGCCTGGATACGCGCCTGCAGTGCTGGACCAGAGAGCTTATAAGAAATATATACATGTACAAAGAAAAATATGCTGTGAAGCAAAAAATAGGTTAAGATAATTTGGGATTTTCTCGGAGGCAAACTTTTCTTTACATCAGTTATTGTCGTTGTTGTTTTCGTGTTGTTATTGTTGTTGTTTTAAATGCACACGTGTACGTATTGTGTCTAAATGGCGCTTTGCTTATGGTGGGTAATAATAAGTTTCTGGCCCTGTGGCGTCTGCTATAGTTTTGCGACTGTCTTTTCTTATAGGTCTCTCTCTATATATAGTATGAAGAGGCCCTGAGTGCAAATCTCTATTTCGATAGACTTTGAAAAATACTTGTTATTTATGATTATTTTATATTGAACTTAAATCTAGAAAATAATGTAGTTATATGTTTAAAGTTGTATATGAAATATGTGAAATTATAGCGTTTAATGTGGTTTAATAGTGTGTAATTATGAATATGGAATATGCTGGTTCACCGTATAACCTGTATTCGACATTTTGACCAGGCGGCCACCATTTGTTCTGTTTTAACAATATTTTAATGAATTAAGTCATATAAAGGAACCAAACATGTTTGTTAAACTATTCCTTGCATATTACAATCCTACAAACTTTATAAAGTTGCCTTTAAATGTGTCTATAACAACCCTAGAGTACGTTAATTTGTTCACCGTATAGCCTGTATTCATCACTTTGACCTGACACTCGCCGTTTTTCTTAATTGTTTATTTCTGTCTCATATCCGTGTAAGTTGCAAGTACTTCTGTAATTGGAAAATCGTTTTATGTCATGTTTTATGATTGGTATGTCTTGCAATTCTCTTTGTAGCTGCTTTTTATAATGTTATAAATGTGCACTATTTAATATAAGTCGGTTCAAAAGTTTGTGAGCTTATGCTGAATTGTTTGTACTCGTGCCGACTTTAAATAAAGCTTAATTACTTTCTTACTAATTACTTCTTTGTTTTTAACGATATTACAATGGAATATTCTTATAAATCTAGGTGTTTATCGGAACCAATCAAGTTTATTAAACTATTTTGCCATAGTCCAATCATTCAATGATAATATCATTACCCTTTATGTGTATACATGTATAACAACAATAGGGAATGCTAGCTGGTACGTAATATAGTCTGTGTTTATAGTCGCAATATTATGAGAAACTCTACTTTTAAAATATTCTTTTCTTAAAAGCAAGAGCACCGCATGCGGGTGTCAAAGCCCGTCTATTTTTGCCAAAGTTAGATATTTTTAGACATTTAAAAAAGCTGACCTTGAAAATCACAACTAAAACTGTACGCCTTTACATGCATAGATGAAGTACCATACCCTTTAAATTTGATCTAATTGACCTTGAATGATGACCTTGACCTATAGGTATATATGCATGGAAGAGAATGTATACAACACAAAGATGTAAAATTTGAAGACAAAAAATTACAATGGCTAATTCATTGAGTTTTCGTTAATCAACACAAAATCGTAAAATTTGAAGACATTTTTTTTTATGCTATAACTTTTTTATCTGTCTGGTAATCATGACCGAAATCACACCTGCACAGGTTCATGTGTTGACAAATCAGTATACAAAGTTTAAAAAAATCATTGAAAAAAGAAATATTTGTTAAACATTTCATAAATATGTCAAAGGTCAAGGTTAAAAGTCCAAAAGTGTAACATTGATGGAAAGGTTTTGCCACAAGGAATTCACATGTGAAATATCAGAGCCCTGTTGGTAACGGTTCAGTAAAAATAGGTCAAATGTCAAGGTTAATAGGTGAAATACATGCATTTGTCAAGATGAATATGCATACCAATAAAAATGTAAGTTGTACATTGAATAATAAAGTTAAGGTTCCGGACGATGATGACCAACGACGACGCGGTCGCCGGACTCTGCGTTACGAAAATAGCCCCTAAAACAGACGAGCGTTTTGTCCGATTTTGACCGAGTAGATACGATTCAATTGTTTACAACTGCGGGGAACCAGTCTACAGCTGACGTGGAAAATGGCGTCCGTCAACATGGTGCACGCATTGTTTGCTACTTTTTTTGCCGGCATACTTGTTATTAGTGAATGTCAGGATATGTGCCAGTCCATGTTTGGTGGACAGGTTTATCCTCATGAGACATGCAATACGCAACCATCCCAGAGAACATTAGGGCACAGTTTGCAGTGGAGCCAAGCGATAAGTAAGCCTTTTTTGCATTACCCCACCCACAATTTTAGTAACATTCACGCTTCCAAGTTCCAGGGGCTATTATGCCGAGGGTTTGGTGCAAAACTTTTGTTAATACATGAAGGAATTAAAATAGTTTTGCACCAAGCCCTCGATGAGATAAAATGTATAATGATGATCAGATTTTCTGGTCACTTTTTACACAACATACAATTTTGTGTTGCAAATTTAGCGTGGATGTACACGTTCTCACTAACCTAAGCATTCAGCGCTTCATAAATTGTAATGTGTAAGTGTAATCAGCTCGGGAATCATTGACAAAATAAGTAAAACTTACCTCTGTCATGTTTTGATGAATAACTAGACATTTTTATTCTAATTCAAAGTTTATTGACTTTTTTCGAAATAAAACATTTTGCTCATCTGTCAAAACTACTGTTAAATTCATCAGATCTATTCCAAACAATAAAACAAGGTACTAAAAAGACCTGTAAATTTTAGGTTACCCAATAAATCACAGTTACAGACTATTCCTCAGTGTTTTTGTTGATTTTGTGACATTCAATATATAACAAAATATCATGTCTTTCCATAATGTAGATTGCTTCCAAGATTTCCATCTGTATTTGAAGTTATCTGTAAATGAAAGCCTATACACCTAACCTTTTATCCGCTTTTGTCGCTATTTTCATTTGAAATAAAGTGGCAGAATCCTGGTATCTGATAGAACCTCATCTGGCCAAATAAACATTCAGTGCCAACTACACACATGTGTCAGGTTTCTGGACGTTGAAAACAACATTTCGACCACAAGGATAAAGAAGTCATCTGTTCGATTTTTGCTGCAGTTCTGATTGTTTGATTAGCATTTATTACAACAAAGTTTTGGGGTGTAATAGAAATAAGAATCAGGCTGCTAGTCTGCCTGTAGACACGATCTTGAGTGCTCAATACATGATCCTTGGTTTTCATGAATATGTATTTCTACTGTAGTGATCATTGGATGGGTATTCCAAGTCAACATTATGTAGTGGTATAGGACAAGTTTAACTGCCTTGCTGATGTGGTTACTTGTTATTCCCAGCTTGCAAAGTAAAACAACATTGGATAGGGTGACACTGCTTTGATGGGTGAATGCCCATCAGCTGGTTTGCCTCTGATTCCTTGATGGGGAAAGGTTACCATGAGACTCGCCAGTAACATGATAGGGCAGCTGGTTTGAAAGAACCAGGCTGCAAGGTCACAGGTTTGAGATGGGCTTGACAACAAAAGAAAAAAGGGGAAGAAGTGTAGTGGTATAAGATAAGTTTAATTGTCTTGCAGTTGAGCTAGCTTTTGTGTGACATGGTTACTTGATATTCTGGACTTGCTAAGTTAAGCAACATTGGGTAGGGTAACTGCTTTGATGGTTGAATGCCCGCCTCGCTATTAATATTAGTAGTTTCTCTAGAATACTGAGACTGGATCTGATTTTTTTTTCATTCGTATTAAACCTGATGCTGTTTTTTACCATCACATGTTTTTTTTTCCAGTTCAGAGACCATCCCCAGATTGGAATGGGACAGCAGTTGTGGATGGCAAATTTAAGGATCTCAAGTTAGCTGACTATAAGGGAAAGTACCTGGTCTTCTTCTTCTTCCCAGCTGCTTTGTAAGTAGAACTTCCTTATGCTTTGTCGCAAAACATTTGAGATATAAAAAAAATCAGCTTAGCCTCATGTAAATAAAATGTAACAAGGTTATAGAAATTCATGACTACTTGTCAGAATATATACAATATTGCACTTGCCACATAATCACATTTATGAAATTTACCGTCTCTATTAATTCTTGAAATGAAACACTCTGTACTCATAGATATACATGCACAGTATTTCACTTGATAAAATCTGCCTCAAAGACAATAATTTAAGAACTGACAAGTGAATATTGGCAAAACGAGACCCCTTATAAAATGTTTATAAAAATCATTTATTACCCCCATTCAGATTTGGGATAAACTGATTAATAGAGACTTTATACTGAGAATGAAATTCAGACTGGATAAAAAGGAAACCATCCAATCTAAATACACCAAAACCGGTCAAAATATAAAAATGCAATCCGATCAATAATCACCTTCTACACCTTGTTATATAGCAGACTTATACGTCTGTTTAAAATAAGATGGTAGGATTTGGCAATAGTGCGTATCAAATTTTCATTTGAAAATATATGACAACAAATTTATCAATATCATTCTGTACGTGAAAAAGAGTATAAACTTCAGAAACCTTAGTAAAAATAATGTCTAATAACATTATATGTGACACTGTTCATAATCACGGTATTTTATTTTCATTTTTATTTATTTTTTATTTTTTATTTTTATTTTTTATTTTTTGATCCAAGTGTCTTAATAATGGTGGCATGGCTTAATAAAGGGAATAAAGGGAGCCTGAAATATGTTTTATATCGCATGCACACGCGATTACGACTGCGTTCGCACGCAGTAGCTATCATTATCGCACGCGATAGCTACCGCGTTCTTCGCAAAATATATTTTTCAAAGCGCACAATGAGTTGAAAGACTGTCGGATTTACATGTTGAACTAGCTAGTAATTCTTAATCCAGCAATAAATCCGGTTTGATCTTGATAGAGTTAAATGTAATGTGACGTCATATGACACATTCTACTGCAACTCTAGTTACTAGTAGTAAGTCAGTTGAATTCGAGCTTTGTTTCATGATAAACCCGCTGGCAGTCTCTCAGTGCCATGAGGATCTTGGTTTATTTTATTACGATCCCGAGTGTGGCTCCATTCATAAAATACATACTTAAGGAGATCCTGATGTAAACAATAGCATTGCACTGAAATGCTCCTGAGCGCGGAGGAATACGGCTATGGTAATTATGCAAATCAACAATGCCTGCTTTTCATTAGACTGGTGATTACCGCCAATCTAAAAAGTGAGCCTGTATCAGACTGTTTTATTAGATGTGTTAGGTGGAAATTTCAAAGAGATTTTTACAAACCCTTTTTTTCGACTCGAAAACAATATTCTGCATTATTTAGTCGAAAAAATAGGTTTCTGAAAATCTATTTGAAGTTTCCAACCCAAATTTTCAATTAAACAATCAGATTAAGGCAAACTTTTTAATATATTCTACTGACTAGAACATTGGAGACATTCAAATAATGTATTAATGTAAAACCCATCTGTTTTGTAAACAAAGCAAGAAACAACCAGGGACAGACTTTAGGAACTTAAAGTAATAAAGTACTAAATTTTTAGATATTGCTAACAAAAGGATGCAGGATCGATGGTAAAAAATAATTCGTCGGGGTTAAGTGGAAATATGCAGTATATGCCTAAATAGAGATATGGTTTAATTAAATTATTCAGGTAAGTATATAGCGTTATAGATAACAGTTCTTTTTGTGCGATAAATGAATACTTTAAAGGAAAAATAATATGAAAGCTTGAACAAAAAAAAATACAATGAGAAAATGAATTGGCAAAATTGTCTAGGCGAGAATTTCTTTTACTATTTTGTTCAAAATACAACTTCACTCGTTCAGCTAGATATACGGATAGAAAGAAAATGATATGAACACTTCATTATTTTAGACTTATTCATAAATATTAGATCAAATAAGATAGGTTCCCTGATAATATCAGTTGTGGTAAAAATTCTTGTTGTTGTAGCCTCTGTCTAATTAATATTAACAATCATGATGATGAGGATAATTATAATAGTGGTAGTAGTAGCAGTAGTTGTTATATTTTCTTTTACAGTATCACCATTATTATTGTCATAATAATCCTCGATATCATCATCATCAATTTATTCATCCTCACAATTATCAATATTGTATATTAAGTACAATTATCAAAATGCAGATTTACCTTCTTTATTAATTCGCCCGTCTAGTAATATTCCACATATAAGAAAGTGAATTCAAAGCCCATTCAAAATGTGTATTGCTTGCCTTTGAGACTCCAAACAGTGCCTCTGATCAACCCGGAAGACTTTCCGGTATGAGTGTATTCTTTAAACGGCTCGTCTTTCATAGGTACAAAAATTACAACTTCGACTGTTTCCGTGGGCATTTCCGAACTCTTTTGGACAGTCTGATTGGTTCCCGAGCTTTTAATATTAAGATCTGTCAGCGTGCCAATGACAGGTTATATTCATAATTTAAATACATGTAAATCTGAAATAGATATCTTTATTATAAACGCGTGCATGGCCGATTCTTTTGAAACATTTCTTTACCTTTCGACGTTGACAAATAAAGGAAAAAGGTTCTGCTTCACAAGACACAATGGGGCCCTAACAAAGTCGCAAATTATACCAAAGCGCTGCACCTCAAATTGCACCGATTAAAAAAGTAGTCATCGAAATGTAAAAGGTTGCAAAGCAGATATGAATTCAATAGAATGATTTAGATATTTTAAGACATTTTTTTTTTCAAATTTCAACACTCAGTTAACAGACTAGGAAGTTTGAAACATTATTCAATGGTCATAGTTCGCACACGCGGTCTAGAATTTCTTAACAATAAACAACTAATTCCTTTAATTTGCGATTCGGTCAAAGGCCTTTATCAAAATTTCATATTATATTTCATAGACATTTTGGGGATTATGTGATGAAAAATCTTAACCTCGAATTTATTTGATAAAAATAGCTCGTTATAAACTCGCTTTTTCTTTATATGATAAATACTCGTGTAAGATCCTCTATATGTACTGGTAGTTTTTAAATGTATGGACGACGCATAAACGCAAGACTGCGTAAACTTCTATTTTACTGTCCATTCGCATGAGCGCTCTGTCATGTTATTTTGTTTTTCTACCAATGTTTTGAATTGATTTTGCTTTCTTTATTTACTTCATTTTCGCTAATAAAATTGAAAAGAATTATATACCTCAATATTGATAAACTAAAAAAATGTTGATATTAAGCTAACGGAACAGATATAGTTCAGATAATATCTGGAGTTTAGCTGATGGTAGCAGTGATTATGATGATGATGACAATGTCGTTGTTGGTGATGATACTTCCGCTGCTGCTAATGTTGCGCCTGGGAATGTCATGAGAAATCCTTGCCCCAGGCAGGATTCGAACCTACAGCCTTCTAATGCGCAATCGGGTACGTTACGTTCGAATTGCACAGTCTCGAAACAACCAGTTACATAAAGAACATTCCAACAGTGTATTATCTGTCATTTATATTTTTGAGATGTCGTTTGTGTAGTTTTCTTAGTAAGATCATACAACTAGACTTAACAATGCGTTTTCAGATGATTTAAACATATTTATCAAATCAAATAAATAGCCGATTATATTATGACTCTAGATATACAATTTTAGAATGGTAAACCTTCTCCCGTGCTGATGGTAGTTACACTGCGTTGTTTACAGGTAAATATAGTTGTGATCCAAAGATAACAAATATGTTAAATAATCAATTACAGTTTCGAAAAGATGGAAAATACAGAAAAATGTAGATGAAAAGAAGTAAGGGGGAGTGAAACAAATATTTAGAGTAGGAGTGGTATTACCGTTAGTAAATATTCAAATTCAAAATTAAATGCTAAGTCGTGTTAGGTATTCACATCCAGGAAACTTATCCTGAGCTCATGATGTACATTTTTTTTTCATTTAATATGAACAGTCGCAAACATAACATTACGAAACGTCGCAATGAGAGAGAGAGAGAGGGAGTGGTAAACGTAATAGAAAAATACATAGACAGATAAAACAATAAATAAATCATGGATTGACTTGGCATGTATAATTCTGTGTTTTTTTTTCCTGATGTAAGTAAGAGATTATGTATTGAAGAATGTATGTTTAGAAAACAATTATACAGTCTTAAAATGTACTCAATCAATATACAGGATAGAGGTATACGATTGTAGATATACAAATTTGAATGGACTTCTGGCATAGTTTTCACGCATTATTATCACTGAATAAAAGAAGTGTGTGTTTTGTACTTCCTGAATCGTTTCATTTCAGATGACAGGACATTGAATTTCGAAATTGGATCGATATGCTCGGGCTAGATGACAACGGCTTATCTATCTATCTATCTATCTATCTATCTATCTGTCTGTCTGTCTGTCTGTCTGTTTGTCCATACATCCATCTACCCGTCCATCAGACAAGCTGAATTCCAAATAGAAATAAGCATTTTTTTCCACAACGAAAACAACTTCATGTGATAATACAGAGAACAATGCACATTGCGTCCCACACCTGTCATTTGGTTATTGATACAAACGAGTGCAGCTGCAGGTCCCTATATGTAATATATAAATAAATAAGAATACACAGATCTCGCATACTCTTTTAGAATACAAGATTGTATAATGTTTCGGCGAAAGACTGGGAAATATTTATAAAATTTAAATAAAATATGCATAAAAAAAACAGAGAGAGAGAAAATGAAATAAATTCATGAACAAAATGCTTGCTCTCCTCAAATCTATCATGGGTGATCTCTCGAACCCGGGGCCTTTCTCTTACAGGACGAATGCTCTCCGGCCGCATACACACCTTTCTCCCCTATTGTGAGTACATAATGAATACTATAACACACCATTAAAGTAATTATTTGTACTATTTGACGAATTTCACAATTTACAAAAGGTGCACACAGATCTATATAATGCACATTCAACTACGAACAGCATGAATCAACTGAGTTATCAAATAGAATACACCATAAAAACAAATGGTCTTTATACCATTTTAAACCAACCCACTGCATAAAACTATTTGTTTTCTATAAATCTTATACAATATTGCTGCTTACCTAAATGCTGTAGCTTTATAGAAAGTCATATTTTCGTCTTAAAGAACACTTGTTACTCCGTATTTAATATGGATTTTCATAAGCTGTTAGGAGATGTAAATGAAACTTAACACAGGGATTCGCGTATCCGAAGGTCATGGGTCTGAAATATGTTCAGAGGAAGTGAATCATAGATGCGCAAAGTACTGATCCAACCCAAGAACCGTCAGTAGGGATAAGATTTTGTTTACAAAACGAAGTACAATAATAACGTGTAGATGCAGTAGAAAGATCTACGAAACAAAACGCTCAATCCTAAGGTTTTAACAAATCTTCTAACCTAGATTTAAGTGAGATATTCACTTCCTTGGTATGTAATTTCAATATAAAGGCACACCTACAATAGCACACTGTATGTTTTTTATAGTCGTTCCTAGTACCACGGCATGAGTCCTTGAAATATGCGTTCCCATAATTTAATTGCGCAGTTGGTCTTCATCTTCAATAGAAGAAATACGATCACTCTCTGGTTTGGCTCTTAAAAATGTCGAGTGAATGGGCCCACAAAGCGTTAAAATGAAAACAATCTTTCAGTTAATAGAATTGAGAATAAAGTAACACATCACAAGAATTTTTATAAAGTCTATTAGGTAATAATTATATAGGAGACAGTTCGTTACATCGAGTTCCGGGTCGGTGTTTCTCGAAAGCAAATACTTTACTTGTACTTAAGGTAATACGTCCATCATGATATTGTGATCATGGTCCATCAAGTGATCCTGGAAATTTTATAGTAAATGGAGGCCTTTATAGACTATGAGCAAAAGAGCCTAGAACTCTAAGTCAATGAATGATTGCATCTGCACTGAAGTCTTTTAAGCATTTGAATGGTCATGATTATAATTTAATGATGGATGGATAATCTTAATCATGATATACATGCTCAACCATTAGATTCTATGAGGATTTGAGTTGGATACATGATTTTGAATCTGAGGTCGTATTTAAGAATTTTTCAAAACTTGGGTCCCGGTCTATAGTCACACTGATTTTTCATGCGCGGAAATCTCCAACATTGGTGGTTCCAGTCGGATTCCCCTGTGGGTGCTCGGGGCCTACTTCCACCTGTAATAAGCTGAACGTCTCTATATGACTAAAATACTGTTACGGCTTGTGGTTTCCATATTAGTCGTATTCGAAAAAAAAAAGTTGAAATAATGCCAACTGACTAAAATGCCTCCGTGCATTCAGGGTCTTCTCCACCTGTAATATGCTGGACGCCGCTACATGACTGAAATGCTGTCGAAGTGACGGTAAACTCAAACAGTCAAGTCATCTGTTCAAATGACTGAAATGCTGTCAGTGGGACATTAAACCCATCAAACAACCATAATTAAGTGTATTACATTTTATCATACAAAATTTTGCTGTTTTTAGACTGCATGCGCATGCGCAAGCAGTCTTTAGAATCACACTCTCAGGTCGATTGACGACAGCTGGCACGTCAATTTTAACATTTCGTAGTATTACTACGCAGAAGAAGTTCTGAGTGAGGTTAAAAAATAGTTCATATTTTCAAAATTTCGTTCAGGACTAGACAAAATGTAATTATCTATTCAGTATATTCGCTACAGTATTTTATTTAGAACATGTAACGTAAGCGGCATCTGTCAAGTTAGGTCTACTTTTGGCATACCGAATGTAATTGTAGAATTACCGAAATCATATTGATACCTCCAAAATAAAAGCCACAAAAGCATAAATTTCACCAGAACTTTAAAAAAAAACATATGATATAATATGAATCAAACGTGTGATGAAATATCGAAGCTTTATTCATCTTTGATGAAAGTTTTTAGTTAAATATGTATAGCTATAAAGTAAGAAGTGCATTTCGGTTTTTCTTTGTATTTCTACCATCCCACCAACTATGTTGATAGCGAATGACAATGGAATGAGAGAACATAGTTTCCAGTCAAGTTCGAAGAGAATCTATCCATTAGTAAGAAAGATGCAGTAATTTGAAAATCAGTATCAATCAGACCGATCGATTCGATAATCGAGTTTCCCTATCATTGCAATTTAAAGGTTTAATTGTTCTAAAATTTGTTTCATTTTTTATCGCCATAACAGTCAGCTAGCTTGGTCTAGTCTTTTAGATTCAAAACAATGGTGTTACCTTTTATTTTGTATTTATTATTTAGTAGTGTCTACATCTACATTTTTTATTATCCATCTTTCTTTCTGTCGCTCGTCCTCGTACTTTCCCGATTTCTGTTACTATTTAAGCTTCCGTTTATACTAGAGCTAAAAATTATAGATTAACATGAGAATCACACTGAGTTTATACTAGAGGCATGAATGTAATATAACAATTAAAGAAAAACTTTAAATCCAGACATAGATTTAAACCCATGACCCCTCAAATGGTTTAAGTAAGAGTGGTCATGAGAATGAATTCATAATGACCACTTGTTCTAATGACTTATTAATACCTTTTGTATTATTAACCCTTTCCCTCATATAGACTCATTTTGATGCACTCAATAGGTACCACATAAAGCCTGATCTGCAGAAAACCACAGTTAAACCTTACCAAATTTAATTATAAAGTCCTCATTTCCAGACCACTGAGGAGCAGCGAACAGCATAAAACCTGATCAACCTGCATGTTATTCACATGCTGATCTGGTTTTATGTTGTTCGCATGTTTTATGTTGTTTTCATGGTTTCCTCTATGAGGGAAAGGGTTAAAAGCCCATAGAAAATAACATCCACCTAGCTCATATTTTGAATTAATTGGGCTCTAAGGTCAAAGGATTGAGAACAGATATCTATTTTCTTTTTTAATCCAATGGCAACACATTTAAAAACAGTAAGAGCAAAATGATTAAGTAAGAGAAATGTAAAGCCAGACCAGGACTTGAGTGGGTGCATTTACATAAATATTTTATTTAGGGCCACATGCTGCATTTAGTATTTGTCCTTGAATTCATTTGACATAACAAATTGCTATATTAATGACAAACCGAAGGGCGATATATACAGATGAACTATACTGAAATGGCCCCCCTTTTTGGCACTAAATGTAACAAGGTGAAACAGAATGTAAAGCCAGACCAGGATTCAAACTCAGGACCCTTGGCATACAATGTGAGAGCTCTACAGACTGATATACAGAATTGCTAATATATAAAAATCTTGTACTGATAAAGGTTACTAATGGGCTGTTATTTTATCTAGTGTGAAAAATGAACAGCCAGATTAGGATTTGGAATCTAACAGGTTGGTCATACTACCAGACCACTGACACTAATCTCTTACTAAGCAGTTACATTTGAAATTTTTTCCTGAATTCATGACAGGACAGAACAATTTGCTATGTTCTTGACAAACCAAAGGCTGATATATAGGTGGAATTTTACCTAAATGGCCCCATGTTTAGCACCAAATGTAACTAAAAAATAGGTGAAAAAAGAATGTGCACCCAGACCAAGATTTAAAACCTTACAGCTTACAGTGCAAGAGCTCTACGGACTAATCTTCAGGATTGCTAACAGGCTGTTATATTACCAAGTAAAAAAATCAGCATGATCCAGATTGAACCCAACTCAGACCCCCAGCATACAGGGTTGAAGAACCACCAAACCACAGACACAAATATCTCTCTGATAAGAATTACTTTTGGGCAGTTTAATCATATACATCCATGCATTATAAGCCATATTTGAAATTTGTTCATGAAATATAATCTATGTTCTTGATATACCCAAGTGTGATATACACTTGAGAATTATTACTCTAACGGCCTTACATTTAGCCAAGGACTAGAACCAGTACATACAGATATAGTTACTGGAATGCTTACACAGATCTCACAGCGACAAGGGTAACTACTTGGACATTACATAACCATGTGTAGAAAATGTGCGGATAGATCAGGATTTGAACCTGAGACACAGCACTTACATGTTTTGAGCTCAACCATCTATTAACAACCATACTGCTTACACATTATAATTTTGACTACTGGAAGTATTTGAAGGCATCTGCTGAAGGCTTGAGATCTTGCTTGTTAAACAGTATGTTTCTCAAGGGGCCTAATTAAACAACTGTTGGAATATATGATTCTTGCTGACTGACTGTAATCCTACAGACATATCCTGTCAGTCTTGTTGGTCAAGTACCTAGAGTATTCTTCCACTAACCCAGTTGTTGTAGGTTCATGCATAGCCATGACATACCATAGTCCTTAAACATGGAACTGGTTTAGCATCATTATTTGAGATTCAGGATAATTTGATGAGTTGTGGTAAACAGGTAATATCACTTGTCTGTTGGGTGTGATATTACATGAGGCGGCACAATATCTGACTCATGTACATATAGTCCCTAAAATTACTGAAATACTGTTGATGGGTCTTTTAATTACTAGGCAGAATTTTTTCATTGCAGTGTTTTCATTTTCCCACCTAGAAACAATTTAGTTATACATTGTAATTGCATTTGTAGGATAATTAGAAAAAGTTATAACAAGGTGGATTAACATTTAAGGTAGTCCAGCCATCATTAATTTATAATCATGATCTGTCAAATGCTTAAAGAGACCTCATTTCAGATGCAAGCATCCAATGACGTGGAGTAATAGGTTCTTTTGCTTTAAGTCTATAAAGGCTTGCATTTATTATAAAACTCCCTCTATCACTTTATAGACTTTGATCACAATTCAATGATGAATGGTATGCAAGTTTATCCCTTAAAAGTTGGGTACCAAATATTTAAATTTGATTCTTGTATTTAGTCTTCTAGATATAAGGAACAGTAAGCAAAAGTACCAGGAAATGTTATAATGATAACTCAGGACATTGTATCATGTCACTTATCTAATGGCCTGATATCATAGAGAGGCAGAGTAATATGGTTTTAACATGCTGAAAAAAGTCCACTTCAGAAAAAATAGCTATAATTTTCCTGACTGAGTTTTCTACAGTCTTTTAATGACAGATCAGCCTTTGACTTGAATGAAATAGATACGTATAAAATTTTACTGCTGCTCACATGGTTATAATCATGGGTGAACCGTGATTGATTATGAAATTCTGAAAATTGTGTTCTTATGCTGCCCTTGGCACTTTACTAAAACTACTCTTACAAAACTAGTATAATTAAGTCACTATACTGTATTCATGTGAGGCTGATGCTGTTGTTGCCATAAGACAGGTTTCAAGTGATACCAGCTCTTTAAAAAACAAAAACAATTATTTAAAATTCATTTTGCACATCAAATGGAATTAAATGATAGTTTTAATACCTGTCCAGACTCTATGTGTGTTTCTTCTTTTAAATTCCTCTTCAGATAGAAATCATTGAACTCCATGAAAAGTAACATATATATAAATTACATTTCAAAAAGCATAGCACAGGCCTCTGTCATTTACATTTATTCCAAATTTCATGTAGTTTATTTATTAACATTTAAATATTGTTACATTTTATTCCCATATTAGAATTCCACATTGAGCAACTGCATCCAAGATTCAGTTTTCAACAGATATTCTTACACATTTTGTTTTTCTGGTGCAAGTGATTGTTCATTTGGCTGAAAAAAATGGAATGGAAGATGTAATTTGCTTAAAATTTGCTTGCATTGTATGCCTCAGATTCTTTTAGTTTTACAATTGTTCACTGAGTTTGGGCTATTGCTATATCTGATTTAAAATGTTATAGTACACACAGTTTCAAATAAATGCTTAAAATGGTATAGCCAAGATAATTGTGCCAGATAAAATGGTGAATTGATTTATTCATGATATCATCTTCTTGTTGCCTACTATCTTTAGAAATTAACATGAATAACTAATTAACCAATTGATGTCCAATCAAGACCTTGTTTACATATCAGTTTATTTACAACTGTAAAAAAACTTTACTATTGTAATGTGACATCAAAAAGGATCTAGGTAGTTCAGTAGTAGAATGCATAAATCCAGGTCACAGGTTTGTCGGGTCACCACTTAATTGTTGTTCAACTCCATCCAGGGTACATGCAAGGGTTATTTGCGTCATGCATGTCTCGGCTGATTTATGAATAAACACAATGATCAGGATGTAAACATGTTAAGTCAGCTGCATGACACTAACTTGAAAGTAGATAATAATTTCTACATTTTTGGAGATTTCTTAATTTTAATTAAATAAGTAGATATTGGAGATATATAGATATTGATCTCTCTCTCATACCTCACTTGATTTGTTATAAAAAAAATTATGGATTAAGGAATAGAAGTCCTGTTTTTCAAGGGTTTCTCTAAGTCTCCATGACTTTGGGTCTTACAATAGCAAAGTCCATTACAGGTGGATATCCTTACTTCTCTTTGAAACCAACATTAGTGTAAACGTGACAAACTCAATATACATGTCTTATATTTCTGTATTGGTACAGTTATGTACAACTCACACACTTGTTACATTGAAGTTTAAGTGTGCCTGATGCTCTCTTTTGATTGTGTAAGCGGGGTATACTGGATTCAGCTTGTCTGTCTGGCTGTCCGTCCATCTGTCGGTTTCTTTGTCTGAGCCGTAACTCAAAAAGTATAAAAGGCATCAAGATGAAACTTCATATGTGGATAGATCCATTGAGGGGAGTGAGTGACAAGAACCATAACTCTCTGTTGCGTAATTTTGAGTTATTCCCTTTGAAAATTTTCATACTTAATTTTTGTCCGGGTCGTAATTCAAAACTTCATATGTGGATAGATCGCATTGAGGGGGAGTGCAGTGATCAAGAACCATAACTCTCTGTTGCGTATTTTTTTCCGGGCTGTAATTCAAAAAGTATAAAAGATATCAAGATGAAACTTTATATGTGGATAGATCTCATTGAGGCTGAGTGCAGTGACCAAGAATCATAACTCTCTGTCGCGTAATTTTGGAGTTTCACTTGCAAGCACAGATGTGTATATTGTACTCATGTTATGAGTGAACATTTGTTTTCTGAGTTTGAACCTTTGATTCTTTGTCTGCGCTATTTCTCATTTACTACAGGAAGGATTTCAATAATTACTATGTTCTTAATCTTATTTGTCTGCACTTATGCTAAGCACAGATGTAAATAATTATATTTTTGATATTATTTTTTTTTTCTTTCAGTAATTTATTACCATTTGGTAACTTTACCAGTTCTCAGAGCAATAGCATCTTTTTGAAAAATGTTACCATTGGTAGCAGAGTGCACAATGAAATGTTGGCACATTTTAGGTTGCTTTGCAAAGTTTCTGTTTGATCTCCCTGTTATTTTCATAGTTTTCATTAGCTGTATCAAATTCTGTCACTTTGTGGAGACCAATTTTGTGAAGCAGTATGGGGGTATTTATCACCTTAAGTGTTAGCTCCAGTTGCTACTTTGTACAGAATCTCATTAGGGCCATTGTCATTGAACGCGATATTCGATACTAAGATGACGAAAACGCGATAGCATGATATTGTTCACGCGACAGAATGATAATGAAAACGCGACAATGCGATAGTGCGTTGATGATAACGCAACGTAGTATCGTGTTTCATCATAGTGCTGTCGTGTTTTCATGATCATAATATCATACTGTTGTACTGTACCGGTATCATTATTGCGTTCTCATTATTGTCCAATCGCATTATCATAATTGCATCTTTGCGTTTGCGCAATCATGCTATGGTGTTATCGTTATCCCTCCATCGCTTTCCAGTGCACATGTGAATGCTGAAAAAAAATCTTTAAGTACAGCAGTTCAAAAGGACGCGTTTGTTCCATTTAAATGCAATGTTTTTTGATATTCATATGACGTCAATTATGACACTGGAGTTGAAGTCCGCTACCAAATTCTAGAGCGACATTCCTAAAATGTTCATTGGAGGTTTAAATTGAGATGTAGTAGCATGTGTATCTGCACTTTCATTTTATTGTATTCAAATATTTTCATATTGTATGGTCAATTCAAATTTCGATCCATTTTTATCAGATGTCTTCAAATACACATAAAGGTTTGGTTACTATGTACTAGAAACATAAAATTACAAGTTTAATTATGACAGATATTTGAATAATAGGTGTAGAGTTATGGCCCTTGAAAATCGGAAAATTAAAAAAGAAAATCTATGTTTAAACTCAAGCATACCCATTTGTTCTTTCTTGGCTGATATCGGCCCAGCTGACAAGGAGTTAGGGCCCTTGAATTTACTATCTAACATTTATGAAGAATTTTTAAAACACGCACTGATCAGAAAGTTATAGGTGGTTAATCATTTATCTTTAAACAGTTTCAATATGTATAAGGTACAGGTTTTATAATTCATCCCTGATATTGTTTTGATCGCATGCAGTCTTTCAGCGCGCTCAGCGCTTTGATTCTTTTCGGACTAAACTTATAGCGTTCAATGCACTCTGAGGAGATAATTTATTTGTGAGATCTAGACTTTATTTGCGATTGAGAATCGCATTTCATTTGGGAAAGGTGCCAGTTTCTAATAAAAAGAACCTGTTCATGGTTGTGCAAGTATTGAGTAATCTTAAAAACAGTCGATATGGGTTATAATTAAACCATTGCACAGAGCAGTGCATTCATACGAAGAATGCTTCACAAATTTGAATGTCTTGTGTACTCTTTTAACAAAAAGATTCACTATAGATATTGGTCTGTCAGAGAGGTTACATCTCGGACATAATGTATACATGTATATACAACTATGACTAATACTGTGACTGATTTTTCTCAGAAATTGGAGCTTAAAAAGAAAACATTTATCAAAATAAGACCATAAAAAGAACTACTTATTACCAGATCATGATTGACAGACTAGCTATGAAGCAGCAGTCAGTATAGTCCTGTTTACTGGTGAAAAGTACTTTACCAAAAAGATCTTGAGCGTATGCTTTGTCAGAAATTTGCAAAACCGCAAGTAAACAATTAGAAAAATCGGGAGTTAGATGTGGGGGGTTTGGGTTTCCAAAATAAAGTTTTTATGCTAAATAATGCACTCTTGACATACATTTTCGTGCTATGAGATCTTAATTTTGTCACATTACAAATTTAATGTTTCACGTTTTTGTTTTCTATCAACTTGTACGCATTTGACGCACGCAAGAACCTAGTAAACGCGGGTATGCCTGGATACGCGCCTGCAGTGCTGGGCCAAAGAGCTTATAAGAAATATATACATGTACAAAGAAAAATATGCTGTGAAGCAAAAAATAGGATATAGATAATTTGGGATTTTCTCGGAGGCAAACTTTTCTTTACTTCAGTTATTGTCGTTGTTGTTTTCGTGTTGTTATTGTTGTTGTTTTAAATGCACACGTGTACGTATTGTGTTTAAATGGCGCTTTGCTTATGGTGGGTAATAATAAGTTTCTGGCCCTGTGGCGTCTGCTATAGTTTTGCGACTCTTTTCTTATAGGTCTCTCTCTATATATAGTATGAAGAGGCCCTGAGTGCAAATCTCTATTTCGATAGACTTTGAAAAATATTTGTTATTTATGATTATTTTATATTGAACTTAAATCTAGAAAATAATGTAGTTATATGTTTAAAGTTTTATATGAAATATGTGAAATTATAGCGTTTAATGTGGTTTAATAGTGTGTAATTATGAATATGGAATATGCTGGTTCACCGTATAGCCTGTATTCGACATTTTGACCAGGCGGCCACCATTTGTTCTGTTTTAACAATATTTTAATGAATTAAGTCATATAAAGGAACCAAACATGTTTGTTAAACTATTCCTTGCATATTACAATCCTACAAACTTTATAATGTTGCCTTTAAATGTGTATATAACAACCCTAGAGTACGTTAATTTGTTCACCGTATAGCCTGTATTCATCACTATGACCTGACACTCGCCGTTTTTCTTAATTGTTTATTTCTGTCTCATATCCGTGTAAGTTGCAAGTACCTCTGTAATTGGAAAATCGTTTTATGTCATGTTTTATGATTGGTATGTCTTGCAATTCTCTTTGTAGCTGTTTTTTATAATGTTATAAATGTGCACTATTTTATATAAGTCGGTTCAAAAGCTTGTGAGCTTATGCTGAATTGTTTGTACTCGTGCCGACTTTAAATAAAGCTTAATTACTTTATTACTTAATTACTTCTTTGTTTTTAACGATATTACAATGGAATATTCTTATAAATCTAGGTGTTTATCGGAACCAATCAAGTTTATTAAACTATTTTGCCATAGTCCAATCATTCAATGATAATATTATTACCCTTTATGTGTATATAACATCAATAGGGAACGCTAGCTGGTACGTAATATAGTCTGTGTTTATAGTCGCAATATTATGAGAAACTCTACTTTTAAAATATTCTTTTCTTAAAAGCAAGAGCACCGCATGCGGGTGTCAAAGCCCGTCTATTTTTGCCAAAGTTAGATATTTTTGTTAAACATTTACAAAAGCTGACCTTGAAAATCACAACTAAAACTGTACGCCTTTACATGCATAGATGAAGTACCATACCCTTTAAATTTGATCTCTGACCTTGAATGATGACCTTGACCTATAGGTATATATGCATGGAAGAGAATGTATACAACACAAAGATGTAAAATTTGAAGACAAAAAATACATGGCTAATTATTGAGTTTTCGTAATAACACAAAACGTAAAATTTGAGACATTTTTTTTTTAATGCTATAACTTTTTTATCTGTCTGGTAATCATGACCGAAATCACACCTGCATAGTTCATTGTACAAATCATATACAAAGTTTAAAAAAAAAAAATGTAAGACTTGTCAATATGAAAATGCATACCAAAAATAAAAGTTGTATAAGTCAAATAGTAAAGAAATTATTGCTAACGTTAAAGTTTTTGTTAAACATTTCATAGATATGTCAAAGGTCAAGGTTAAAAGTCCAAAAGTGTAACATTGATGGAAAGGTTTTGCCACAAGGAATTCACGTGAAATATCAGAGCCCTGTTGGTAACGGTTCAGTAAAAATAGGTCAAATGTCAAGGTTAATAGGTGAAATACATGCATTTGTCAAGATGAATATGCATACCAATAAAAATGTATGTTGTACATTGAATAATAAAGTTAAGATTCCGGACGATGATGACCAACGACGACGCGGTCGCCGGACTCTGAGTTACGAAAATAGCCCCTAAAACAGACGAGCGTTTTGTCCGATTTTGACCGAGTAGATACGATTCAATTGTTTACAACTGCGGGGAACCAGTCTACAGCTGACGTGGAAAATGGCGTCCGTCAACATGGTGCACGCATTGTTTGCTACTCTTTTTGCCGGCATACTTGTTATTAGTGAATGTCAGGATATGTGCCAGTCCATGTTTGGTGGACAGGTTTATCCTCATGAGACATGCAATACGCAACCATCTCAGAGAACATTAGGGCACAGTTTGCAGTGGAGCCAAGCGATAAGTAGGCCTTTTTTGCATTACCCCACCCACAATTTTAGTAACATTCACGCTTCCAAGTTCCAGGGGCTATTATGCCGAGGGTTTGGTGCAAAACTTTTGTTAATACATGAAGGAATTAAAAAAGTTTTGCACCAAGCCCTCGATGAGATAAAATGTATAATGATGATCAGATTTTCTGGTCACTTTTTACACAACATACAATTTTGTGGTGCAAATTTAGGGGTATAGCTAAACAGCGGATATGGCTCATATCCGCGGATATGGAATTCAGTCTGCGGATATGACATTTATTTTTGGAAGTAAACAAAAAGTATGGCAATTTTCATTAAAATATTTATTTGGAATAATAAATAAGTACAAAAAGATTCCTTAAGTGAAATAATATTGAAAAAAATCTCCAATATGAACCACATTCTTTCAGAAATACACTTAAGTCATAGAAGCGGATATGGAACACTGTTACAATATAACCGGAATATACTAGAATTAGACTTGAAAAATATGTAATATTGCTATTAATATATCTCAAAGTATAAATACAATGTATATAACAAACAATCATTCCCCCATTTGCCACTTATTTGCAAAAAAAATGTCATATCCGCAGACCGTATTCCATGTCCACTGGGTTTGTGGATATGACATTTATTTTTTTAAAGTAAAAATGAAATATGTCGATTTTCAATAAAATATTTAAATAGATAATAATCTCATATTATAAAGGCAAAGGATATAACAGAAAAATAAGTACAAAAAGATTTCTTAAAAGTAATTAATATTTGAAAAAAATTATATCCAAACTTTACTATCTCGATCATATTAGGTTAACCCGAATATACTTAACCTGTTATGACTTGTATATTATTATTGCTATTAATATTATTATATTATAAATACAAAGCCTCTAATAGACAATTATTTCCTCATTTGATACTTATTTGAAAAAAAAAAAGCAATATCCGCAGACCGTATTCCATATACGCTGATCATTCATGTAGGCTATTTAAGTCATATACGCGGATATGGAACACAGGTACAATATAACCCAAATAAACTAAACCTGTTAAAAGTTAAACGTGAAAAAAGATGTATAATATTATAATTGCTATTAATATATCTCATATTATAAATAAGAAGGCCTATAAGAGTAAATTATTCCCTCATTTGCTACTTATTTGAAAAATAAATGTCATATCCGCAGACTGTATTCCATATCCGCGGATATGGGCCATATCCGCTGTTTAGCTATACCGCAAATTTAGCGTGGATGTACACGTTCTCACTAACCTAAGCATTCAGCCCTTCATAAATTGTAATTTGTAAGTGTAATTAGCTCGGGAATCAATGACAAAATAAGTAAAACTTACCTCTGTCATGTTTTGATGAATAACTAAAAGACATTTTTATTCTAATTCAAAGTTTATTGACTTTTTTCATTAAAACATTTTGCGTACCAGTTTTCGCTCATCTGTCAAAACTACTGTTAAGTTCATTAGATCTATTCCAAACAATAAAACAAGGTACTAAAAAGAAATTGTAAATTGTAAATATGTAAATTATAGGTTACCCAATAAATCACAGTTACAGACTATTCCTCAGTGTCTTTGTTGATTTTGTGACATTCAATATATAACAAAATATCATGTCTTTCCATAATTAGATTGCTTCCAAGATTTCCACATGTATTTGAATTTATCTGTAAATGAAAGCCTATACACTTAACCTTTTATTGCTATTTTCATTTGAAATGAAGTGGCAGAATCCTGCTATCTGATAGAACCTCATCTGGCAAAATAAACATTCAGTGCCAACTACACACATGTGTCAGGTTTCTGGACGTTGAAAACAACATTTCGACCACAAGGATAAAGAAGTCATCTTTTCAATTTTGCTGCAGTTCTGATTGTTTGATTAGCATTTATTACAACAAAGTTTTGGGTTGTAATAGAAATAAAAATCAGGCTGCTAGTCTGCCTGTAGACATGATCTTGAGTGCTCAATACATGATCCTTGGTTTTCATGAATATGTATTTCTACTGTAGCGATCATTGGATGGGTATTCCAAGTCAACATGTAGTGGTATAGGACAAGTTTAACTGCCTTGCTGATGTGGTTACTTGTTATTCCCAGCTTGCAAAGTAAAACAACATTGGATAGGGTGACACTGCTTTGATGGGTGAATGCCCATCTCGCTATAATGGTGGCAGGGGTAAACACAGGTCAGCTGGTTTGCCTCTGATTCCTTGATGGGGAAAAGGTTAACATGAGACTCGCCAGTAACATGATAGGGCAGCTGGTTTGAAAGAACCAGGCTGCAAGGTCACAGGTTTGAGATGGGCTTGATACCAAAAGAAAAAAGGGGAAGAAGTGTAGTGGTATAAGTTTTATTGTCTTGCAGTTGAGCTAGCTTTTGTGTGACATGGTTACTTGATATTCTGGACTTGCTAAGTTAAGCAACATTGGGTAGGGTAACTACCTTGATGGTTGAATGCCAACCTCGCTATTAATATTAGTAGTTTCTCTAGAATACTGAGACTGGATCTGATTTTTTTTTCATTCGTTCTTGTATTACACCTGATGCTGTTTTTTACCATCACATGTTTTTTTTCCAGTTCAGAGACCATCCCCAGATTGGAATGGGACAGCAGTTGTGGATGGCAAATTTAAGGATCTCAAGTTAGCTGACTATAAGGGAAAGTACCTGGTCTTCTTCTTCTTCCCAGCTGCTTTGTAAGTAGAACTTCCTCATGCTTTGTCACAAAACATTTGAGATATTAAAAAAAATCAGCTTAGCCTCATGTAAATAAAATGTAACAAGGTTATAGAAATTCATGACTACTTGTCAGAATAGTTTTATGCAGTACAGTTTATAATGACCTCACAACATAAACAGTTATGGTGGCTTAGTTGCCAGTTGACTGAGAGGAAGTAGGTTTGATACTCAGCTGTGACATACTAGTCTTCAAAAATTATTCTGATATAAATTATTTATGCTTAGTGCTCAGCACAAAAGAGAAGCTGAACTTAAGTTCTAGGACTGGTTTGCCTAGTGCCAGAATAATTTGTGACAGGGTGTCACATCATGCCACTTGTCTATGACAAGGTATTGCAGATAGGCAGCATTGTTTACCCAATCAAAAAAGAAAGTACCTATCATACATATCTATCTATATAGTTGGAATTAGCATATATTCTATTTTTTCTATCTGGAGCAAAGAACCATTCCTTTTCTAACATTATGTGAAAGTTTGAAGGCATTAACCCTTTCCCTCATGTAGACTCATTTTGACGCATTCAATAGGTACCACATAAAGCCTGATCTGCAGAAAACCACAGTTAAACCTTACCAAATTTAATTATAAAGTCCTCATTTCCAGACCACTGAGGAGCAGCGAACAGCATAAAACCTGATCAGCCTGCGAGTTACTCGCAGGCTGATCTGGTTTTATGCTGTCCGCATAGGTCTTTTCATGGTTTCCTCTATGAGGGAAAGGGTTAAGGTATTTCTCATTGAAAAAATGACACTTGCTTCGATAAAGACTCATTACGGTTATACAGCATTTACTAAGGTACCTGCATTTAGCATCTCAATAGCTTTGTTTGTTGATCATTATTCAATCTTGGCATTTTAGTTTAACTTGATTTTGCATGGTTTTATTCAATTGTGATTTATTTTCGGATAATCAGTGCAGTCAGATGCTACCACCAGACCTGTGCTGCAAGAGACGCACATGCAAAACTACTAAATTTGGTCTTTAATCTAATGGCATGGTTAACTACTATTTAAACTTAGGTGAACAAGTACTTCTACCATTACATGTACATTGTTTTTTAGTTATATCTGTGGTACCATAATAATTAAAATAGATATGTGGGTACTTTCTTTTTTAGATAGGTATATCATCTCTTGTGAGGACATAAATCCCAAAATGACTGAAATATTGTCTGTGGGTCATTAAACACAAGCATATAGGTCTACAACAGGGTTTAAGGGGTATGGTAGATTTAGAGTCTTGTCTGATTGTCTGTCTCAGACACAATTCATGATCCTTTATATTAACTGTAGGTAGTATTGGCAACTTAAAGGCCACGGCATCCCTAAGAACAAATGTTCATGAATAAGTTTTAATTGTCTTAAAATGTTGATATTTGACTAAATCTTTGAAATTTAACAAAAAATGACTTTGTAATAAGCTGTAAAATAATGCATCTCTATTCTCTAGTATAATGAGTTTTGATCTGAAAATAGCTTGTTGTGTATTTATCTTTTACTTCATTCATGCTATAAGACCTTAAGCACTTCATATCCATGATTGACTGGCTTTTCCAGAATGTTTGCATGTGCACTAACCATACACATTTCACAATTGACCTGTGGTAGCATAAATACTGGATCCATGTCTTTCATGACCCTCACAGGCTCAAGTTGTTGGTCCAACCCAGTTGTTAGACCTTGTTTCCTATTTGACATAAAAAGATTTAAGTTGTTTAAACTATACATAGCAGAGTTGTTGTTTTTAAAATATATATTATTATAGCAGGTTTTCGGCTGCTTTCCTAATGCTGAAAGTTTATATTTTTCTCAATTTGAATATAATAATTCCCAGTGATACCATTTTTCTGAAGGGGAAAAAAAGGGTTCATTCACCAAAATTGACATAGAGATTTTTTTCAACACAGACAGCTTATAAATATTAACTGTCATTCCCTCGATTTCCTAGTAGACTGCGTTCCCCAATTTCCAACCTTTATAGTAAAAGAAACTCCCTTGCTTAAAATCCAAAAACTATAAACAATGATCTGTATATTTCATAACAGCACATTTGTGTGTCCAACTGAGATTCTGGCCTTCCATGAGCGACTTGAGGAGTTCAAGAAGATCAACACAGAAGTAGTGGGCTGCTCTGTAGATTCACACCACACGCTCCTGGCCTGGTTGAACACACCTAGGAACAAGGGAGGGCTGGGCAGCCTGAACTACCCGCTTCTGTCCGACATGACGCACACCATCTCGAAGGCCTACGGAGTTTACTTGGAGCATCTGGGACACACGCTCAGGTATAGCCACCAGCATTGCTGCTGCTGTTGTTGAGTAATGTGAGCCAAGACCCCTTACAATTGCAATGTGTACTGTATAGTGATAATTGCTACTTACTCTCAGAATATTAAAACAGTGTGAGATATGAGAATGTGACTAGCTTGGGTTCAGTACCTAGCCCTGACCAAAGTGACATTATATACGGACACTTGTCAGACTCTTGATTTATGGGACCTGTTTTGACAGCAACTCAATTTTAGTATGTCTGTTTTTCAAAGAAAAATGTTTTGGTATTGTCATCACTCTGGTGTTGTCGGCATTGTTTTCATCGTGAAAAACTTTAATCATGATCATAATTTCTATATTAAACCTTCTGTCATCAAACTTATTTTTTTTTCACAAGGGCTACATTCTCATCAAGGGCTATAACTCTTAGGTCAATTTTGACCTGATTTATCTCTTTCTTAAAAGAAAACAAAAAAGAAACTTTACAGACAAGTGTTGGCATCCACACGTGGTGCTCTTGTTAAGTAAATCCATGTCAGCCAATAAGCCATATAGGTACCCTGGGCCTCTGTGGCCAAGCTGGTAAAGTTACTTTATATGGCTCAGCCCCTCACCGTTGTGGATCATACTCATGGAAAAATTGTATATTTTACTGGCCTGATTCTTTCCCTTCTTATATGTAATAGACATTGCATCCTTGTTAAAAACATGTCTTTTGAAGGTATAATCTATTGTCTATATATATACAAACACTATTTCTAACAGTTATTTTTCAATATATCTTACATCTGAAATGGAGCTATTTAGTATAAAATATATATGTATAAAACGTTGTTTTTTTGTTTTGTTTTTTAATTGAAGAAATGTTTTGTCTTTCCAGAGGTCTATTCATTATTGACACAAAAGGAATTCTGAGACAGATCACGATGAATGACCTGCCTGTGGGTCGCTCTGTTGATGAAACATTGCGATTGGTCCAGGCATTCCAGTTCACAGACTCTCACGGGGAGGTGTGCCCAGCCAACTGGAAACCTGGCGCAGACACGGTAAGTAGCAGGGTTACACAAAGAATGTACGGACACAGTGTCCCAGACAAATTAGAGTTTTAGAATTTAGAATTTCGAGTGTGTTTCACTATCAAAATAATTCAGATTTGATTTTTTCGTGTTTTTATAGCCCTGCCTCACAGAAGTGGGGGTTATAAGGGAATCTCACTTATTACATACATCTCTGATGCCAAATTGGGATGCTGGGATATCATCTTTTGTGATAGTTAAAGATTGCTTTTTAACCAGGTTTTCCAAAGGAAAACTCTGGTTATTAGATTGGGGTATGTTGGTGGGCGGGCGTAAACAACTTCTTCTGTGCGCAACTCCTCCTACATTTTTCAGCGGATTTGGCCCAAACTTTACAGAAGCATTATTACATATTGGCTTGGCGCATATTGTCAGGGTTTTGTGGTTCGACAATTTTTATGCAGTTATGGCCCTTTGTTATTTTTTCACATATGTAATATATAGGGAAATATTCTTCTGTGCGCAACTTCAACATTTTTCAACGGATTTGGCCCAAAGTTTTACAGAATCATTATTACATAGTGACCTGGGGCATATTGTCAGGGTTTTGTGGTTCGACTGTTTTTGATGCAGTTATGGCCCTTTGCCCCTTAACAGATGTAATATAAAGGGAAATATTCTTTTGTGCACAACTTCTACATTTCTTAATAAATTTTGTCCATACCTTAACAGAAGTACCTTCACTCAGTCACCCTGGAGAATATTACCTGTGTTTTGCAGTTTGACCATTTTTGATGGAGTTATGCCCCTTTGATAAAATTCCTACATTATAAGAGGTATTGACTTGAAAATTTATAGGTGCATACATCTCATTGAGGCGGAATGCAGTGCATAAGAACCTCACTCTGTGGTTCATAATTTTGGAGTTACATGTTTGCCCCTTCGTAATAATTCCTGATATGGAGCATAACTTCTTAATAAGTAAATTTTATTGGGGCTGTTATTGATTCAAGTTTTTGCACATCAATGGGATCAATATATATTGAGATGCAAATATTTAGTAGTTGTAAATATATATAAATATCTTGATATATTGTTATCAAGATAATAATATACATTTACCATATAAAATTCCCTTCAAGCTTTTATCTTATACACTTTCTGCCTTTTGTAGTAGTACATCATTATTTGTAACATGTTTATGTTATTAAGGAAAATAAAGAGAACAAGAATTGTGTATAAATATACAAAGAGATACCTCTCCCACCTGCAAATGGTGTAAGTCTAAATTATTAAATAATAAACTTTTTTTTCCTTTTCATAATATCCATTTTTCGTTCTCATCTTCACATGCTTACACACACTAGCAGCTAAAAAAAATTGAAAATGGATTATCTCCCCTTTCAGTTGTCAAATTTGAAATCCCATACTTCAGTGCTCCAAGAAAATTAAAATGACAGACAAGCCCAGGGCAAGTAGATTGAAAAAAATCAACTTACCCTGATTGAAAACTTACTTGCCCTGATAAAGCGCGTTATTCTGTTAAGCGCTGTCAAGATTATGTTTGTAATTCATTGAAACTATACTATAGGGAGGGGGCCTTATAAGACTAGCAATTTAAGAAATAATACAAGTCTTTCAATTTGTTTAATGTATTTTATTTATTTTTCATATAATTTTTTAATAGTTTTATTTTTTAAAAAATAATTTTAAGGTTAAAAAAAATTTAATTTTTTTAAAAAAAATTTAATCAGGAATATTTATAACATAATTGTAGAGTTAGCATATTATAATTGAGGTTTATTCTTTTATTTAATTACCTTTATGAATGTTTATTTCTTAACAATAACTTTAACTACATAAACAACTTTTGTGTTTCTTGCACATCTCACTGTCACTTAAGTCTTTGTTAAGTTTATCTTAGTTACATGTAATAAACAAAATGGTCAGTTACTAAATTTTGTCAATCACAGTGACACAATCAGATTTACAACATTTTGTATACTCGTGTGTGCTTGCCACCAGGGCCAGATGTGACCCACTCATGACTCTCTAACCATTTGGATTGAAACACGCGTCTCGTAGATTTTGTCGGGCTCTTCTGCCTTACGTTTTTTACTTTCGTTTTCGCCTTTATCGGGAGGCTTAAGCAAGAACTTCAACATCTTTTCCGTTGACAGTAAACTAACATACTGGCAATCTTAGGTTTTTTGTATTTTTTAATTCCCATTATTTTACTCATTTTTGTGTCGCCTGCATAGCATGGCAGACACATAGGGATCACTTTGTCCGTCGTCGTCGTCGTCGGCGTCGTCGGCGTCACACTTTCTTGTCCGGAGCATAACTCGAAAAGTATTTGAGGTATCACCTTGAAACTTAAAACATGGATAGATCACATTGAGGTGGAGTGCAGTGCACAAGAATGATAACTCTGACTTTCGTATTTTCTGAGTTATTACCCTTTGTTGATTCTGGATTTTATTTTTGTCCGGACCATAACTCAAAAAGTATTTGAGGTATCACCTTGAAACTTAAAACATGGATATATCACATTGAGGTGGAGTGCAGTGCACATAAATGATAACTCTCACTTTCTTTTCTCCTGAGTTATTGTCCTTTGTTGATTCTCAGTCTTTATTTTTGTCAGGAGCATAACTCGAAACGTATTTGAGGTGTTGACTTGAAACTTCATAGATCTCAATGGTCTGAGTGCAGTGCACATGAATGATAACTCTGTTTCTCTTTTTCCTTGAGTTATTGCCCTTTGTTGATACTCAGACTTCATTTTTGTCTGGAGCATAACACGAAAAGTATTTGAGGTATTACTTTGAAACCTCACAGGTGGAAAGATCTCATGGAGTGCATTGTGCAAGAATGATAACTGTTGTATTTTTGGAGTAATTTCCCTTTGTTTATTTTTTTGGATTTAATTCTTGTGTGGTGCATAACTTGTAAAGTGTTGCCTTAAACATTTATAGTAGATAGATCTCATTGGTCTGAGTGCAGTACACAAGAATGATAACTCAATAATGATAATGATGACTACAAACTTGCAACATATATATAATTAACGTCATAAGTGCTTAATGACGTCATAATTTTTCTTACAGTTAATGTTTTGAATTCATAGTCATTCTGACACTCCTCTGATGAAGACTGTATAGTCGAAAGTGCTCGGGAAAATTATTACATATTGCACTGTTTGAATATTTATTTCCCCCCCCCCCCCAAAAAAAAAATATATATATATATATATATGTGTGTGTGTGTGTTATTTTGTACCTCACAAAATAGATTATGCTTTATCAATAATTTGTCAAAAGATCGATTTTCTAGTCAATTCTTTCATCAAACATGCTTAAATGCAGGCGACACAAGTGTTCCGAGGAACACCCATATCTAGTATTTATTCTTTGTTAAAAAGCATTCTTGTGATAATCAATTAGCGATTAATACAATAAGTTGGACAACTGGTCAATCGCGAGTAGTGGATCTTTAATTGTTTGCTTACCTGTTAACAATAAGATGGTTTGACGGTTTGGTCGACTCACAGACAGTAGCTAATCACACCATTAGTTAATTAATAACGAGTCCTTTATCGGTGCCTTAATCCGTTAAAACAGGGTCTTTCAAATAGACCCTTGTTAAAACAACAATTTCTCTTCAAACGCAGAGTAGAAAAGTACAGTAGATACCCGAATGATGTATAAATTAATTAATATTCATAAGTCTATTTTTATCGCGACCAATCACGTTCGGCAATTGCTTCTGTTTCTATTTTGGGATAAAAGAGACCGACACCGTATGACGTAGTTATTGTGTAGCTTGTATCCATAGCGGTTATCGATTGGTTGAACTAGAATGTAAACTACCCCTATGACAAGGTCACGTTCGGTGATATTTATTGTGATTAGCGCGTTTTGCCTCGAGCAAGGTTTATAAATGATGATAATGAAATGGATTACTTATAAAAGGTCCGGGCAAGATTTAAAATTTGTTCAATGCGCCCGGCCTTTTTAGAGGCGCCCGGCCGGGCAAGATATTTTAAAATGGTGACCGGCCCGGATTGAAAATAGAGGAGCCCCGGGCGCCGGGCTATCCTGCTCTTGGAGCACTGTACTTCATGCATATTTACATATGATGTGCCATTGCTATGTAAAGTTTGTGTGACATCCATCTTACGGTTTAGGAGGAGTTGCGCTTACAAGCAATAAAATTGAAGATGGATTATCTCCCCTTTTGGTGGTCAAATAGGTTTAGTTGTGCTTTCAAGAAAAGGGGTAGACAGACAGACAGACAAAAAAAACATAAAGTAGAATTTAATTAAAGTGAATGCTTAAGTGACATTTTCAGAAGCAGATTGTTGCATCATATTCATGTCTTGTTCAAAGTTAATGTGGATAAATGTAAGTTAAAAATCCTTGTTGCACATATTATGTATGCTTGCTTTATACAGAATTGCATTAGATTTCTTGTTTAGAAATCTGTTCTATATAAGACTATCATTTATTTGTTTGCATCTGTTTTTGCATACTAATTTTTTTACGTATATACATGTGTTTTTTATACTACTAGGAAATGAGGGTAGGTTGTGGGTTTGATCCCCAGATAAAACATGCCAAAGTCTTAAAAAATGGTACTGGTATAGCTCCCTTGCGTGGAGGTCAGCATATAAGGGTTGTTTCAAGACTGGTTGGTCCAGTGTCAGGATAATGTAACTGGGTGTGATATCATGCCACATGTCTATGGCACAATACTGCATCGTGGCAGCACTGTTATTATCTCAAGTAGATATAGCCTCTAAATGATTGAAATATTGTTGGTGGGATGTTAAACCCAACAAACAAAGGAATTGAATAACTGAGTATATAGCCTTTTGATGCTCATTTCAAAAATACTGATCTAGTTAATATTGATAGGAATAGCAATGTATGAAGACGGAATGGTCTGTAAGACTTTCAGAGTTATGTCCCATATATATACCCCAGCTTAACAGAAGTGGGGGCTACATAGGAATCATGCTCGTTGCTTCCTGTCTCATCACGTTGTCTTGTCCTACACTGACATTACTTGAAGACAGGATGGGATACGGTATTAATAGTCTTTATAGTTAGATGATAGTTTTAGTTGTCTGAGGAATTTTATATTAACAGATTTTGTATCCAATCCAAAAGAGTTTTATTGAACATTAAAATATCCTCCTACGACCTAGTTATGTTTGAGTATATTTGAAGAAAGTGGTTCCATTTATATTTCAGATTGTTCCTGACCAGACAGAGAAGCTAAAGTATTTCAGCAAGCACCCTTAGATCTGTCTCCAGTCTCATCATTCCAGCACTCTAGTTCAACTGCAGCTCGGAATCTGGGCCTATCTTCTATTTATTTACCTCATATGATTATATCCAAACAATCTCTTTAAAACCATATCCTAACGGAAACTTGCTAGGTAGGATCTGATGACATGGATTTAAAGGTTAACTCAAAATGACCTTTGATTAGCCAATCAGATCCTTGGCTTCAAAATGCTTGGTGAATATTCACAAATGAATGGCAGCGAAAAGAAATTTTAATTTTGCATATATCACCAAGGTTTTCTGATTTTCAATTTCAATTTGTTTTGAAACGCACATTCTGAATGAAAATTTTGGTATCATTTTCATGTTAATTTTCATGATGTAAAAGTCAAAATCTTGGTAGCATAGAGTATCAGAGTGAAAATGAAGAGATGATTTTAACGAGATTGATATCCCCACTTCACAGAGTGAATTTTGGGAGCATTGGAATCTTGTGTGTGTCCCGTTCTGTCATGACCTGTCCTCCTCTTCAAAAAGGTTCAAATATCTTGAGAAATCTTCAAGGAATGGCAATGAAACTTTGTACACAAATTCATTGGCAGATGAAAATTTTAGAAAAGTGATATTAAAACTGAAACATTTCTAAAAGAGTTATGGTTTGAAAGTGAGTTAAAGTGAATTATTTGCAGCTATAGATGATACTACTCAAACCCTTGATTACAGAAGTATGTTAAATCCTAGTCATATACCTGAATGACTATTCCTTAAACATTGTGAGATGATACACTATTTAACCCCTCCATGACCCCAGTGAGAAAGCTTGAAACCCTCTTGCTTAATCATAACATACTGTACATAACAACATTTCTTCCTTGTGTTTCATGGGCTTACCTTGAAATTTTTGTCGGTGCATATAAAAATATGTGGAGATAGAAAACTTTCATGATCGGCCCTTGTTTAAACTAAACATAAATTTCTTGTGTAGGGTTTGAAATAAATTCACATAGATTTTTACAACAGATGTAAAGAGGTTATAATTTGGCTGCAAAATAATTACTCTGATTACAAGGTTTGTAGTTAAACAGCAGTATCTTTGTAGATCATTTTCTTTTATGTCAATCTTTTATGGCCAATTTATTTTTGAGGTTTGTATAAGGATTATTTGTTATTGCTAAGCTTGAATCATGAATTGTCTTTATGACTTAAACTGGGCCTGTATGATTGTTAAAGGATTTATGATGAATGTTACTGTATGAAATGAATTCTATAAAGTTCCTCTACCCCCCTTTGTAAAGAGTCTATTTTATATTAATTAGAATCATATTTAATAGAATTAGAGCATATTGGGGATATCCAGAACTCGCATAAATGGGTTTTTCCATGTAGGTACAAACAAGGTGCTCATGTAAATTTTGAAGTAAAGCATGCAGCACAACATGTTTTATTTTTTGTGGACCATTGTTTATTTCCAACGGCAAAAAACTGTACCTACATGGAATTTGGAAAAACCACTGTGTTATTCCGGAGTAAGTCTTTTAGCTTGCTTGCTGCTCAATCATCCAACAGATACACAAATGATGTGTTTGCATGCATTTTGTCATACCAAAGGGTGATCATGGAGTTGTCACAGAATTGTCCATTCAGGCCCTTAAATGATCACTTTATTTCGTTGATAAACCAGGGGGTCACATGATGACAGTAAAGGTATTTCATTGCTGTTTCCAGTATTAACATAGGCTAGGTGATGCGTAACAAAGTTTGATATTAACTATAATAACCATTATACATTAAATATCCAGCTGAAAATTGAGGAGTCCAAATTAAAAATATTGAACTGTTTTATTGTATCTAATGGCCAAGTTTTTCTCATTGCTATTGATATAATGTGCACTTAGAGATTCCAAGGCAGATTTCAGTTTGTAGTAGGTCTGTG